>CM033469.1:101325042-101715449 GCA_019447015.1 Hymenochirus boettgeri | reverse complement strand
GCTACACTGTAATGAAGAGGCTACCACTGTTCTAAAGACCTACACTGTAAAAAGCGCTACACTGTAATAAAGAGCTACATGTTCTAAAGACCTACAGTGTAATAAAGAGCTACACTGTACTTAAGACCTCACACTGTAATAAAGCCCTATGCTGTAATAAAAAGCTACACTGTAATAAAGAGCTACACTGTAATAAAGACCTACACTGTTATAAAGCTCTACACTTATAAAAAACACACTGTAATAAAAAGCTACACTGTTCTAAAGACCTACAGTGTAATAAGAGCTACACTGTACTAAAGACCTACACTGTAATAAAGACTACATTGTAATAAAGACCTCACCTGTAATAGAGAGCCATATAATAAAGATCTACACTGTTATAAGATCTACACTATAATAAGTGCTATTTGTAATAAAGACCTACACTGTAATAAGAGCTACACTGCAATAAAGAGCTACACTGTGATTAAGAGCTACATTGAATAAGAGCTACAATAATAAGAGATACACTGAATAAAGAGCTACACTGTGCCAGATCTACACTGTAATAAAGAGCTACAATGTTATAAAGAGCTACCACTGTAATAAAGAGCTACACATGCTTGAGCTATCTGTAATAAGAGCAACAATGTAATAAAGAGATACACCGTGCTAAAGAACTACACTGTACAAAGAGCTACACTGTGCTAAAGACCTACACGTGCTAAAGAGCTACACTGTGCTAAAGAGCTACACTGTGCTAAAGAGCTACACTGTAATAAGACCTACACTGTAATAAAGAAGCTACACCGTTGGCTAAACCTACACTGTAATAAAGACCTACACTGTTATAAAGCGCTACACTGTAATGAAGAGCTACACTGTTCTAAAGACCTACACTGTTATAAAGCGCTACACTGTAATAAAGAGCTACACTGTTCTAAAGACCTACAGAGCTGAAACTGAAGATTGAATCAAATGCAAACATTAGTATCTAGTGCAGAATGCATGTTCTTTTAGTGCAGTGCATACATTTAAAGAATATGGTGGCAACCCTTGTTTCACCACAACTGGTTAAAATGTTCCTTTAATCAAGAATGAACAGGTGGTGTCCCTTTAAGGTTATTCTCCACAGGGCCGGCCTTTGATATGGCGACGTGTGCGACCCACAGGTTGCTTTACCAGGGGGCACCATCTGGGAGTCTTAGGTCACAGACCTGTGCATCAGTGCCACAGCCCCCCAGTATTGCAGATCAAATATATGTCCACACCACCCCACACACAAAGCCTCAACACACATAAGCATTACTTAAGAGGCTGTATGCTGTTCTGTCTGTGTATTATGTGTTACGTGTTATGTATGTACGCACGATATATACAAGCACACACTGAAGATACTGAAAGACAGTAAGCACAGGTGGGGTCTTTATTTGAAGCAGGCCAAGCGTATTATGTGTGCCCGGGGGTTGTTTTGGAGGGGGTGCTAGGTGCCAGTAACAAATCTTGCACAGGGTGCTATTTATCCTTAGGCCGGCCTGATTCTCCATAAGCAGATGTAAATGTATCCATGTAATTGTTAATTTATAATAATAATGATAATTTCAGGCAGTAAAGATGCTCTACCATGTCTCTTTTCTTGGATAGGTTGCAGGGTGATGTGTACATTTCCACAAGAGTTTTGGCTGTTGTAAAGACTAATAATTATTAAATAACTTTCACAGCTTAACTCACACCTTCCCTCTGTCATGGGTGGTCACTGACCATTGCTCCCTGCAGAACATTTAACGTATTATTATCTTGGAAATATTTACTCTCAAGTTGTTTTTTCCCGTTTTGTATACAGTACATTTCATATGCTGTATGGCTGTACATTTCACATGCTTTATGGCTGTACATTCCACATGCTGTATGCCTGTACATTTCACATGCTTTATGACTTTCACATGCTGTATGGCTGTACATTTCACATGCTTGTATGGCTGTACATTTCACATGCGTATGGCTGTACATTTAACATGCTGTATGGCTGTACATTTACATGCTGTATGCCTGTACATTTCACATGATGGATGACTTTCACATGCTGTATGGCTGTACATTTCACATGCTTTATGGCTGTACATTTAACATGCTGTATGGCTGTACATTTAACATGCTGTATGCCTGTACATTTCACATGCTTATGACTTTCACATGCTGTATGTTGTACATTTCAATGCTGTATGGCTTTACATATCACATGCTTATGGCTGTACATTTAACATGCTGTATGGCTGTACATTTAACATGCTGTATGCCTGTACATTTCACATGCTTTATGACTTTCACATGCTGTATGCCTGTACATTTCACATGCTTTATGACTTTCACATGCTGTATGCCTGTACATTTCACATGCTTTATGACTTTCACATGCTGTATGGCTGTACATTCCGCATGCTGTATGGCTGTGCATTTCACATGTGTTTGGCTGTGCAGAATTCAGTGGTACAATGAATGCATATTGATTACAGCACATCTAAACAAAGCAAATGAATAGGATACCTTCAAGCAGGAGTCTGTGACTATTAAGAAAAAGTTTTTAAACACAGAAAGGTGAACTTCGCATGCATGATAGATTTAGTGCCATTTGGGTCAACATTGATCATTTCTAGCAAAAACAATTACTGAGTTGGTATTACTGAAAGTCTTGCCACATTACAACTGCATCACACCATGCTAGTGTGTGTCAGTAGCCAAAACCCAACAACAAATGCTGCCCGGTTATGTCTTATTTTAGATTAACAACAAATACAGGCTTATTAAGTCCAAGCTTGAATTCCCAGCAGTTACATACTAGACAGCACCGGGCCCATCAAAACATTGGCCTTGGCTCCCAGACCTCACTGCAGTTATTATAGTATTTGAGGTTGATAAAGACATACAGTTGATCCAGAGCAAAGCAAAAAATAATTATAACTTATTATGATTGTAACATAATTGAGTTTATAACCTGTTCAATCTGTCTTTATATTAATTTCCCCAGTCCCCTCTTAATTTAGTTGCCCTTCTCTATACATTTCCAAGATATAATTTTATACACAGGATTCCAAGACTGGAATCCTATCCTTATCAGTGCTTTTTTCCCCCTTGAATTCCTACCCTCTTTTTTTAGAAGACAAAATCTTGGCTGGCTCTAGCTGCTGCCACCAGGCACTGCTTGCTAATTTTAGTTTGTTTTCCACCAAATGCCAAGATTTCAACAGAGATTCACAGAACTATTTATAGTATAAGCAGCACAAGGATGTTTAAACCCAAAAGCATCACCTACATTTATCACCATTGAATTCATCTGCCTCTAAGCAGCCAAATGTGACAATTATACCTAGATCTTACCCAATTACACATCATCAGTAGCTTTTAATGGTTGACAAAGATTGTGTCGTCTGCAAACACAGAGAACTTGCTGACAATACCCACTCATTCATAAACAGATTAGAAGTGGCTACAGCACAGACCCTTTTGCAACCCACTTAGAACTGTAGTCCCATTGACGAAGCCAACTACTCTCTGCATCAGATCATCTACCAATTTTCTATCCATGTACAAATGTGCCACCCAAGCCCAACAGTGCTAACTTCTTTTTGAAAAGATCTGTTCCTCATAAATCCATGCTGATATGGATTACAAGGTCATGTTCCTGTATCAAACATTCGGTATCCTTCCCACCACTGAAGTGAAACTCAAGGTCTCTAATTACCAGATTGTGAATGACTACTAGTTTCAGAGGCTGCTCCCATGGTAGTTACACCCCTGATTCAAACTTCAACAATAAAATACATTTCAAATAAAATGGAATGTTTAAAAAATATTAAAACCATGTCTTTTAAAAAAAGTAACACACTGTCCATTGGCAGTTCATTTTAGCTATATCATTATGGCTTACTACAAAGGCTTAAACATTGTATTCCCTGCCTAAGCAGTATGTACATTGCCTATTGTATTCTGAACTCTAGTGATCTGGCTGCTTTAGCTTCTGTCATGTTCTAGGAGTTAAATCTTATCTGTCTCTTGGGGCCTATTTATAAAAGATCGGTATCGTTATCGTAAAATACCGGTCGGTAAATAACGGTCGTTATCTTAATAAACGGTCGTTATCGGGAAAAACCCGGTCGTTATTTTAAGATAACGATCGGTTATTTACGATAACGATACCGATCTTTAGAAATAGGGCCCCTGGTCTTTTCCAACTTTAGGCTGGGTACACACCAGAAGATATTTTCGGCTGACCGAACGATTCATGGCACTTTCAGTCAGTCGGACAAAAATATCTGCTGGTGTGGGGCAGCTGGCCGGTGACCTACCTCGATCCGGATCAGTGTCGGAAAATCCCGAATGGTTGTGCGGTTCCCTATGGGACCGCACAGTCGATCGTTTGCAAATTTGGACTCGGACGAATTTGCCGCGACGGACAGACATTTGTCGTCAGTTGTAGCGAGCGCTTGGTCGGGACAAATAGTCCCTCCATGTGTACCCAGCCTTTGAGAATTGATCATGATGAGTAAACAGTACAGATTTTACAGTAAAGTTAAGGTTCATGCAAACATGCGACTGCGGGTGCCGACATGCGTCGCACCATGTGTAAGAACGGCCTTTTGCCCATTAAGTACCGCATATGGGCTGCTTGCTCTGAGATCAGCCGGTCAGGAAACGATCCCAGCAGATTATTGGGCAAAACGGGTGTTCGTACACACGTGTGTCGCGGGTCGGCACCCGCAATTGCACATGCGTACGAACCTTTAGTCAATACAGAAGCAATAAAGCTGGATACACCATGGCCAAATAATAGATAGATCTTATTGGATCAACAGAATTTGACAATTATCAGCTCATGTGTATGGTTAGAAACCCCACATATATTCATCATTCCTTTGTCCATACACAGGGACAATCGTGTTGGCTCGCTCTATCGTGTGGCTCGCTCTACTGTATTGTCTGTATAGTTGCAGGACATTTTCAGCCCCCACACTTGCAGATATTCGGAAAATCCCATCCGATCTGATAGATTTGTCGTGTGTGGGCAATGTGTAGGGCCACCTTAATTTGGCTGATTGATTGTGTATAGGGTCTGATGTGTGTTGTCTGCTACAACATAAGCTGAGCACGCTTAATCTTTTGTTTTTAAAATAAAATCAATAAAAATATATACCATCTACTTCTAAAGGTTCTCATTCATACAGGCATAAGTATATCCACTGTATATGCTGATTAAGGCACATTCCAGGGTGTTTAATTTGAATTGAGAAAGCCAGTTGGATGACTAATGAAAGTCCTCAGAATGACACTATTTAGATATAAGATAGATTAAATGTTTGTCTAATGTTAATCTATCTTACACTTTTAACACTGGCAGTTACTCATTTTACAACCTTTCCGCAAGTCAGTCACAAAAAAAAATGGGTCGTAAGTTCTTCAGCATCGCTCAAACGGTTGCGTGAACATCAGAAGGTAAGCATCAGAAGGTAAGTTCCTTATGTATGGGCACCTTTGGCTTCAAGTTCTGTGATCTAACCGATATCACAAATATTTATACCAATCATATACAATATAGAGCCTTCTCTAAAATGAATACAATTATCTAGAAAGTAAGTAGTAAGGAGCATCTGACTTTACAGTTCTATATACATTTCTCATCCACTGGGCCATTTTATGTTTTCAGCCTCCGTTCTGTTACAGTTTAGTTTCTGGCTCTTTTCCATAAATCAATTGTTTCTTAATAGGCTGATATATTGATCCTCGGATGGGGGATTTATAATATAAGGAATGCTAATAATATCAGATACTATTTACTTTTTGGAATGTTTTTTATGATAAATTTGAAATTTTTATTTATTTAACATGGGCACTATATAGGAATACATTAGATACATTTGAGATATCTATCCAATGTCTAAAGTCCACATTTTGCAAGAAGCGTTTTTATCTGAGATGATAATCCTATCTGACCCATTTGTTTGTGATCTCAAATTGATTGTATGAAGAATGGGCTAGGCAGTTCTTAGATAGATTGATAGATTTGTCTTATGGAGTGTTGGACAACCTGTCTTATGTCTTAGTATATGGGCACCTTACCGTAAATGTCTTGGGTGCCTCAGCTGCCTTGAGGAAGAGGTTTACAAGTTCAGTGCCCCAGACTTACTGATTTTTTGCTGTGTTTGTTTGTTTTTTCTTCCTCATTCATTGCTTGATGTGAAATAAACTGCAAAGATTACTTTTTTTCTTTTATGAAAAGCAAGGAATGTGGTGGGGAACAAAGAATGTTTTACAAAATAATTGCACACTGTTAAATCTCAGTTTTATATTCCGAAAAGCAGGATCTGCTGTACCCTGATCTGTGACTATAGAAGCAGGTCTTTGTGCTGAATATTATTGGCTGTGTATATTCTAGAAAGACAAGGCAGCAGCTTCCTTGTTTTGGTCTACTTATTTCACAGATGACCATTGTTAACCAACTTTTGCAAAAAAATAAAATCTGACTGCAGAGTCTTCAGTAGTGTATCTATGATTGATAGCTTGATGGTCAGAATATTGGGCATAGTTGAACCATATTTACCAACTTTAAGGCTGTGTACACACCACCCGATATTTCAGCCAACAAAAATTTTAGTCATCTGGCTGAAGTATAGAAGGTGATTTACATTTGCAATGGACTGATGTTGTTTCATTGTTATCGAGTTGGACAAATGGATAGTCAGACAGGGAAGTAAATTTTCTATGGACTACGGATGCAAAAATGGGGACACTAGAGAGGAAATATAAGGAGGAACAGGAGAGTAAGACATTTAAGGGTAGGAGAATGATTTTGTATACAATGCACTGTTTAGCAGGGAGCCAGGTTGATTTCCGGTACAGAGATATTTGGGATCCTGTTTATTAGGAGCGAAACAATACATGTGGGAGAGTTAAGTATAGACTGAAGGGGAGAGAGGTGGGAAGCAGGAAGACCAGTATAAGTAGTAGGTTGCAATAGTCCGGCACGATAGGATGAGAGCATGCATAAGCATAACGGTGGTCAGGAGAGAAGGAGCCTGCGGATTTTCACTATATTGCGAAGGAAAAAGTGACAGCAACATAGCTAATGTGGTTAGAAAAGAGGAGTCAATAATTACCCCTGGGCAGTGTGCTGATTGGTTGGGGAAAATGGGGGAATTGTAACAGAAATAGAGTGAGATGGGACAGGACTAGGTTTAGGTGGGAAATGATCAGTTCAGTTTTAGAAAGATTCAATTTGCCCCAACATTTCTAATGTTTGCTTTCAAATGGTAAATAACATCTATTGGTTGGGGCAAAATTAGCACAATTTTTAGCGATAAGAACTTTTATACTCTCCCTGTTAGCTTCAGTAAGAGAGGACTGTGTGATTGTTTCCTGGTCTGTGCATCCACCCATTCTACTGAAAGTTTCTACTGATTTGTTTTGGTTGGCAAACCGGCCTGGGGCAGTTATGCACCATCAAACAGGTAGTAAGTTTTGTCAACCTTATTTGTTTGATTGCAGCGTCTATTGGAACACATATTTGAATTTGAGGTTCATGCTCGAATATATCTAGTGGTTCTATTATATATTGATCATTAAATTTAATTATTCTCCACTTGCCAGTCAATCTGACAGAATTTGCTGAATGTTGTTGGTATTGGGACCTATTGGGCAAGACAGTAATTTCCATTACCAGCTCCCTTACTACAGTAGAGGAAGCCAATAACAGTATGGGCACATTGACACTATTATTTATAAAGATTCATGGAACAATCAGTTCTGCGAATATATATTATACTGTAGATACATTGGATATATTTTTGAAACAATAAAAAGGTGCTTCTCTCAGCTCAATAAACAATGTAACAATCTATGTAACAGTCTATATAACAGTCTATGGACACCAGGAGAAGTGGAACAGTAGACTGCACAGAGCAGGCAGTAAGGGGGATTTCAGGCACCAGTAACCCCCCACCCCTACCAAAGAATGATTTGTATACAATGCAATGTTTAACAGGGAGCCAGGAGAAGTGGAACAGTAGACTGCACAGAGCAGGCAGTAAGTGGAATTTGAGGCCCCAGTAACCCCCACCCCTACACAGAAGATTTTGTATACAATGCACTGTTTAACAGGAGCCAGGTTGATTTCGGTACAGAGGATATTTGGGATCCTGTTTATTGAGAGAGTGAACAATAATTATTTATAAAGATACATGGAACAATCAGTTCTGCGAATATATATTATACTGTAGATACATTGGATATATTTTTGAAACAATAAAAAGGTGATTCTCTCAGCTCAATGTAACAATCTATGTAACAGTCTATATAACAGTCTATGGACACCAGGAGAAGTGGAACAGTAGACTGCACAGAGCAGGCAGTAAGGGGGATTTCAGGCACCAGTAACCCCCACCCCTACACACGCCTCTGGTTTAGGAATAGAGTAGGTAATAAGGTTTCCTAGTAGCTCCCAATTTTGTATAGTTGCTGGTGAATGAAGATGCAAGTTGTTTGTTCTGACAAGATTTTATTGGAATATGTGGTGTAATATGCAGTGATGAAGTTCAGCTTTGTACCCAGGGCCAGATTTAATACTGCCAAAGTGCCACACATCTAAATGTTAATGAGACATCTGCCCTATCTATGGCTGTCATTCAGGGGTTTGAATAAATGCTAGAAAAAGGACTATGTTATAACGTGGGTGCTTCCTAAGCATTCAGAAGGGGAGCACCATGTTAATTGCTTTGAGGTGGTCTTGTTCTGTAATATTTGAGTGATTCAGCCAATTAATTTGCATTGCTCAAAATATTCAAAACCATTCTCTGGTTTCCGATCGACCAATTGACAATATCACCCTTCTCCAGTCCCCATCTCCCCACACATTTCAAGGGGTAGGTACAGGCTAGGTACACACAAGCAGATATTTTGGCTGAATGCCCATATTTCTGTAATTTGGTTGTTTGGTCCAAAATATGAGTGGTAATTTTTGTCACATGTGACCAATGTCCAACTAAAATTAAAGGACAATGTGGCATGCCGGTAAATCATGGCTGATCATATAGTTTCCTATGGACCCACAATCATTTACTTGATAGTGGCCAGGCCAAAAAATCATCCTGGGTGTACCAGACTTAGTAAGCATACTTTCACATGAACGTTTAATGGAAACGTACTTCAATAAGCGATAGTAGTTAACATTGTATTACCAGCTTAAAGGAGGTACCCGCACTAAAGATAAAGGGAAGAACCATTGAATCTTATCCTTTATCCCTTTATCCTTAATATGTGTAGAGCATTTCCAAGCACTCCCGAGGTCGACAAACATTATAAGAAACACCATAAGAAATACCTAAAAACTTCCCTGGACCGCGGCCATCTCCCTGTACTTAAAGTCGGCTATGGCTGAGGGAAGATTTCAGTCAAAGGTGCTCTCCATATGCTTTACATAGGGAGAATGCTCAGAACCGCGTGTAGATGGCCTTTAGTAAATGACAGACAGAATATTGTGTACCCAGCTTTAAGCTAGGTACACACAAGTAACAATAAAGTCTGATATTGTCAGATCCGACAGATTGGGCTTTATGTCAGTGTGTGCGAGCGTTTGGGAAGGACCGAAAATTTCACTTGTCGTGGTAGTCTCCATATAGGGAGTCGGTGTGTGGGAAACATGCAGTCCTGAAATTGTCCCTATGCTGTGTATAGGGAGCATCCTATTCTCATTTTATTGTAATCAGTCCAAAGGAAACAATTTTATTGGACCATTGCCGATTGCACAATTGTATTGGTACCTATAGGGCTAGGTTTACTCAAGAATATATACTTAGTTTTAGTAGTGCTTTGGGTGTTTTTCCAATAAAAAGATGCTGCATGCATTTTTCTTGCAAAATTGCTATTATAAAAACCATAGAGATTTCTTTAAACCTAGCCTAAGCTACATACAGGCATCTTGTGAGTAATGCCACAAATTGCTGATATATGGCCATAACAGACGTTTCCTGGCCAGCCATCCATCACAGACACTCCTTTAGTCTTGCAGCATGTAGATTCTATCAGGGAGATTCAATAAAGTTCTTGTGGTTTAAAATGGTGCTAATTTTGCTCCAACCAATCAGATCTTATTTAACATTTGAAACTTACATCTGATTGGCTGGGGCAAAATTAGCACCATTTTTAACAATAAGAACTTTTATGAATAACCCTGTATATGTGTTCAATTTTAAATTGCAGAGGTGCCAATTCCAACCTTTTAGCTAGGTAGTATTTTGAAATAATTTAATACACACAGCACTTTTATCCCAATGGGCAGCAAAAATTATTATTCACTAAAAACAGGGAAATAATCTACTGAGTAATATTTGCTTTCTGGTAACTTGGAACATCCAATCAGTAGGCAAGCTTTACTGGCCTAGTGCAGTTAGGAAATACTATCTGATATGGGTTAATAGAAATGCCAACTTTACCCTATCCTATTACATACGTTTTAAAGAAGATGAACTGTGGCTGCCTTATCTGTCTGACACTGCCAATTGGATTTCTTCCGTCAACTATAAACACGCGTGGGATCCTAAGCTGAATTAGCTACTAATTCGGCCGGTTTTTCTAGTGACCTGACCATCTATCCCTTGGGTCAGACAAATAGATTGTAAATGATTTCCTATTAAGTGTTGAGTACAATCTGGCTGCCAATGGCCAGACCGTGGTGGGAAAAGAAGAACCAAGTCACCCATATCATAACATTAAATCAACTAATTTTCATGAATTAAGACACTGATACAAACTTTTGGGTTAAAACAATCGGCAACAGCTTTTTCTTAAATAACTTAATTTAAATATGCCCCTTAGCATATTACCCCACTGTACACCCCTGCATGCCATAACCATACTTGTTGTTAACTATCTTAGCCGTAGATCTCAGCTTAAATGCCACCTCTCTCTTGCCAGAGCGCATGTAACGGCTGCATAAATATCCAGCAAGGGTGTACCCGCCAGCCGTGAGTCAGCAATTTTTATACAAATAACATAAAACAGGGTGAGCGGGAGGGATGAGATGTGCCCAGGTCACTGGCAAATACAAAATGGCGCCGGTGACCGCTGTAGCTGCCTTATATGGACGCGTTGTGGCGTAATGATGCAAGATTACACTTGCGCGTGCTGTAAGGGGAAGGAGGATGAGCAACGAGGATTCCGGATCCTAACGCTTCCTCCCCCTTGTTCAGGCACCCCACCCCCTTTACACGGCCGGGCTCACAAACATTATAAACCTGGAAATCCATATTTAAACTTAGTTTTAAGGATTTCAATTCTATTGTCACCTATTCTATTGTCACCTATTTCACGAGAACACTGCGTATAAGAGCCGAACCTTGGCACTCCACGATATTTAGAAAGACAATCCCCAGCATTCTGCAACTAAAGCATGCTGGGAGTTGCAGTATCAGGCATCTGAGAGTGGCATGGTTTGACATCACTGGTGTATAACAATGTACTCTTTCCCAGTTCCCCAAAATATGAATTCATTAAAAGGAAATCCAGTGTTAATACAACCAAATAACTATACCCACTGCAATCACATTTAAATCAATGACATTGATAGAAAATGCATTTTTGTAAAATTAGTACAGATGTCCCCATTTAGCTAGTTAAACCAGAGAAGATTTCCATATATCTATTGAAAGTGGTTTGATGGCTGCTTACTACCGAGTGAATAGCATTGTTCCCAGGGACCTTCAGATCTTTCCCTTTCCGAAGCAGATGTTTAACAAAGCCTCATCCCATTCACAAAAACATCTCTTCAAATGGAAACAATACCAGACCCCTGCAAAGAAAGTGGCATCTTGTGCAATCACACAGCTAATGACACATTGTTAAAACACACACATACACATCACACACACAACACAGACAAAACCATAAACAAACAAACCCTCAATAGACAAAATATACCCTGTACAATCAGGAGTTTATATATTTTGCAATTTAAAATAACACATTATAACACGGATACAGATGTGGTTTAATATTCAGTGATCTGCACAGGGTTAAGTACTAATTTTAGGAAGGTTAGAACACTTATTTCTATCTATTGCTTCATTGTGGTGGGAGAGAGTTTCAGTTGTAGTTGAACTATAGCTCTAGGACACAGGTTTTCCCTTTAACCAGGCCAGTAAACAGGAGGGGAGAGGGAAGGGTATTAGCATCTTTAGTTCGCAGGCAACTCCATTGAAACCTGCAGGAGTTAATTATACGAATTGCGCTGAACCAGAGCAGGAGGCAGATGGTCACGTGCCTTTACAACCAGGCAGGCAGGTCAGCACATTCCTGAGAAGGAAGTTTGAGGGATGTTTGTGCCCCTGGAGATCAGGACAGTCCACGCTTCCATGTGCCACCTGCTTAATCTTTGTGTTGGAGAAGATCCTATTATCATGCAAGTGATGTCTCCTGGTCACTGCAGTGACTTTATGGCACCAGAATGCAGCAGATAAAACAAGGAAACTCCATTGATTCCATAAAGGGGAATGTTCCCTATAAATGGCACAGATAATAATCTATTATGTCTATATCCAGGGGGTTCTGTGTGTGAAAATGGACTGCCCCACTACATATTTACAAGGGTTGGCACGTGTGGGTGAGGACAATTTACATTTCGATGTAACTCTTAATTAGGGCACTGCCACTGATGGGCAGGAATGACTGCAAAAGAACAAATCCAATGCGGTTAATCCAATACTATAGGGCCATGTTATACAGCAGCTGGATGGGTTTCACTGGGACTGCATGGTCCGGCCTGCCTGCATTCTGCCATTCACCTCCTGACTATGCCATAGAGGTTTCTCTTCCTGTATGTTTATCCATAATCAGCCTCGCATAGATTCGTATTGTCACCATCTGTCTGTCTAATAGAAATCAGTCCACCGTGTCTCTGTCTGCACAATACTGTACATCTGCCCCCGTGTCACCATCTGACTGTCACCTAGAGTATCTGCCTGTGGGATTTTATTGTGTTCCACCTGCACGTGCTATGGAATCTTTATATCTTTATAGTAAACACACACACTTTAATTTCAGTTTAATTAATGAAAATCCATGAGAATCTCTTTGGAGTATACATTTAAAGGAAAGTGATAAAGTGCTCAGACAATTCCAGATCATTATTCAATCAATTGCTGCTGGTAAAGTACAGAATGGGCTTTGCAGCTGAGCAGATAGTCATCTCTCAACAATGGTAATGAACAAAGTGATTGTCTCTAAAGTGAGGATCTTCTAACTCAGACTGGATAGATGGATTATTACATTCCCACTGTGTGATGGATCTATGGAGAGTGTGTCTCCTTTCTGTTCCTCGTAGGACTGAAATGCTCCATTCATATCCTAACAAGGCATTCACAGGGACACTCCTAACACCCCATCAATGCACGTGCATTTATTAAGCAACAAAGCCTGTCATGTCAAGGTGCCCCGAGCTTCACGTGGCAAGTCAATGAGGATGATAGGGAAAGGATCAGATATCCATACCATGGGTGTCTGCCTTGAGCCCCAGGGGGCAATCAGATAAATGTAACCCTCTAGGAATAGTGATAAAGGCGAGGTCAATATAAACCAAAGATACTGAACATACCCAAAGTTCTCCCAGCTTGGGGGGGGGTGTTTCCAATCAAGTAACATTATCTAAATAGGAACACAGTAATCAATGGCATTGAACAAAGCCCAATTAAGTATATGAAGAATAACAAAACAGCATGTACAATAAACTCCAGTGCTAATGGGCATCGCTGGAGCTGTGGTTAGGGAACACTTGGTTCCAGCTCTCCAATCTGCACAGTAATATATTACATATGCTTTGTATACTCTGGGGGTGATCTAAAGTTAACACCTTTCTTTGCATAGAAAGTAGTTAAATCACATTGGAGATGCATTGAATGTGTCTTGTTTCTGCATCTTCTATGCAAATCAATAATTTCAAATGCTTTTTCCAGTGGCTGATAAAAAGTCTATTCCAGGGGGGTATATATTAATTTACACCATTTTAAATATTTTAGCATGTAGTACTGAAACTATTTCTGTCCATGAATAATTCATCCCACACACACTGCTGGAAAGGCAATAACTGCTTCTCTCCCTCTACAGAAAGACACCTTCACATTTCAAAAGGTTTTTACACTAACCAATTTTTCCAATTATTTTATGAAAGAAAAGTGCACTTGGAATGCTGGAAAAAAACTGTTTGGGGAAGGTTTATCAAAAGCTTTCAGCAAATCTAAGCGTGAATTAGATTACCTTCAATCCTCTACAGGCGATTTAGGACAGCATTGAATTCTCTCTGTCTAATTTCTTCAATCATTTCTCTCTCTCTTCTCTCTCCACTCTCTTTTCTCCTCCCCCTCTTCCAATTCCTCTTCTCCCCCCTCTCTCTCTCTGATCTCTTTTCAATCTCTCTCCCAATCTCTCTCTCTCCAATCTCCCCCTCTCTCCAATCTTTCTCTATCTCTTCAATCTCTCTCCCTCTCTCTCTCCAATCTCTCTCTCCAATCTCCCCATCTCTCCAATCTTTCTCTATCTCCTTAATCTCTCTCCCTCTCTCTCCAATCTCTCTCTCTCTCTCTCTCTCTCCAATCTCTCTCTCTCTCTTCCAATCTCTCTCATCTCTCGATTTCTTTCTCAAAACCCCAATCTTTCTCCCCTCTTCTCTCCAATCTTTCTCTACACTTTTTCTTCTCTTTTTTCCTTTCCTTCCAACCTCTGTTTCTCCCCTCTCTCGTGTCCTATCTCTCTCTTCTCTCTCTCTCTTCAATTCTCGCTCAGCTCTCATTGCTTTTCTCTCTGAAAAATGTATTTCCATTACTCTCTCTCAATCCTATTTTCCTTTTTCCGTTCTTTTCATCATGTCAATCTCTCTAATCTCTAATGCTTCCACTCCGCTGTTTCATCTTTTTATTTATTCTTTCTCACACCTCTCTCTTTTTCAGTTCTCACATTTCATCTCATCTGTTTCCTGTGTTCATTCAGTCTCTTTATAATGGTACTCTATCTCTCTCCAACTAGTATCACTCTATCTTTCTCTTCACTCTCATCTCTCTTTTTCATCCTCCGCCCCTCTCTCAAGAGATTTCCCTACTTCCTTCTCTTCCTCTGATTTCTACATTTTCCACTTCTGTCTCTATCTCTGTCTGCCTGCCCAGTATTTCACTCATCTCCTCTCTCTAATAATTTATATTTCTAACGTCTCTTCCCACATTGTGCTATTTGCAGACACGTGGCTTTGGATAGTTTAAACCTTGTGGCTACTATATTTGCTAGATTTATACATAGGGGTTCAGCGTTCAGTGTTCCTTGGACCCAGTGTATATACATTTATTACAGCCCCTTGCTATATACATTCAATATAGACCCAGTGCTATATACATTCAATATAGATCCAGTGCTATATACATTCCATATAGACCCAGTGCTATATACATTTATTACAGACCCCTGCTATATACATTCAATATACACCAGTGCTATATACATTCATATAGACCCAGTGCTATATACATTCAATAAAGACCCATGCTATATACATCATTATAGACCCAGTGCTAATACACTCAATAAGGACCTATAGACCCAATGCTATATACATTCATATAGACCCAGGGTTATATACATTCAATATAGACCCAGTGCTATATACATTCAGAATAGACCCTGCCCTATATACATTCATTATAGGCCCAGCAATATATACATTCAATGTAGACCCAGTGCTATGTACAGTACATTCATTATAGACCCAAGCTATATACATTCATTACAGACCCAGGCATATACATCCATTACAGACCAAGTGCTATATACATTCAATATAGAACCAGCACTATATACATACACTATTAGGGAGATTCAATAAAAGTTCTTATGTTTAAAATGGTGCTAATTTTGCCCAACCATCAGATTTTTAACATTTGGAAGCTAACATCTTGTGGGGCAAAATTAGCACCATTTTAAACGATAAGAAATTTATGAATTACCCTGTATATACATTTAATATTGACCCAGTGCTGTATATTTCATTTGGACCCAGTGCTATAAACCTTCATTATAGATCCAGTGCTATCTATATTCATTATAAACCAGTGCTATATAAATTAGTTATAAACCCAGAGCTATATATATTAATTATAGACCAACAGGGAGATTCAATAAAAGTTCTTATCGTTTAAAATGGTGCAATTTTGCCCCAACCAATCAGATGTTAGCTTTCAAATGTTAAATAAGATCTGATTGGTTGGGTCAAAATTAGCACCATTTTAAACAATAAGAACTTTTATCGAATCTCCCTGCAAGTGCTATATATATTATTATAGACCCAGTGCTATATACATTTATTATAGAAACAGTGCTATATGTTTCATTATAGACCTAGTTCTATTGATTCATTATAGACCCAGTGCTAGAATGCACAGGGTGGGATATCAATTGATCCTTAACAGTAGAAACAGGAAAAAAAAAAATAAATTCAATTTGCAAGTATGGAGGGGCTGAACCCTGCCCATTCTGTAAGGCTTCATCTGCTCCTTGAATCCTAACATTCAGTGGTGCAGTTCAACTGAAACAGCGTCTGCTTCTGGGATCACCTTGTTGGGTATTGTAGTTTAACTGAAACTGCAGTCTGCTCCTGGAATAAAAGTTTTTAAAATAAAAGATTTTCCTGAATCAGAGATGTAAATGTTTAGTATAACTAAAGCTAAAGGGATGTCTTTATTACAGTGTAGCTCTTAGCACAGTGTAGCTCTTTGTTACAGTGTAGCTTTTAGCACAGTGTAGCTTTACAGTAGCTCTTTAGCACAGTGAGCTCTTTGTAGTGTAGCTCTTTAGCACAGTGTAGCTTTTTACAGTGTAGCTCTTTCGCACAGTGGCTCTTATTACGTGTAGCTCTTATTACAGTGTAGCTCTTTCACACAGTGTGGTCTTTATTACAGTGTAGCTCTTTAGCACAGTTAGCTCTTTATTACAGTGTAGCTTTTAGCACAGTGTGGCTCTTTATTACAGTGTAGCTCTTTAGCACAATGTGAGCTCTTTATACAGGTAGGTCTTTATTACAGTGTAGCTCTTTAGCAAATGTACCTTTAGCACAGTGTAGTCTTATTACAGGTAGGTCTTTAGCACGTGTAGATCTTAGAAGGTAGCTCTTTATTACAGTGTAGGTCTTTAGCACAGTGTAGATCTTTAGCACAGTGTACCTCTATTACAGTGTAGGTCTTCATTACAGTATAGGTCTTTAGCACAGTGTAGCTCTTTAGCACAGTGTAGCTCTATATTACAGTAGTCTCTTCTTTAGCACAATGTAGCTATATTACGTGTAGCTCTTTAGCACAGTGTAGCTCTTACAGTGTAGCTCTTTATTACAGTGTAGGTCTTTAGCACAGTGTAGCTCTTTAGCACGGTGTTGTAGCTTTTATTACAGTGTAGGTCTTATTACAGTGTAGCTCTTAGCACAGTGTAGCTCTTTGCACAGTGTAGCTCTTTAGCAGTGTAGGTCTTTAGCACAGTGTAGCTCTTTAGTACAGTGTAGTTCTTTAGCACGGTGTATCTCTTTATTACATTGTGGCTCTTTATTACAGTATAGCTCAAGCATGGTGTAGCTCTTTATTACAGTGTAGCTCTTTATAACATTGTAGCTCTTTATTACAGTGTAGATCTGGCACAGTGTAGCTCTTTATTACAGTGTAGCTTTTATTAGTGTAGCTCTTTATTACAAGTAGCCTTAATCACAGTGTAGCCTTTATTGCAGTGTAGCTCTTTATTACAGTGTAGGTCTTTATACAGAATAGCACTTTATTATAGTGTAGATCTTTATAAACAGTGTAGATCTTTATTAAGTGTAGCTCTCTATTACAGTGTAGGTTTTATTACATAGGTCTTTTTACAGTGTAGGTCTTTAGTACAGTGTAGCTCTATTACACTGTAGGTCTTTGAACAGTGTAGCTCTTTATACAGTGGTTTCTTTATACAGTGTAGAGCTTTAAACAGTGTAGGTTTATTACAGTGTAGCTCTTTATTACAGTGTAGTTTTTATTAGCAGCATAGGGCTTTATACAGTGTAGGTCTAAGTACAGTTGTAAGCTCTTATACACCACAAACTATTTATAGTATAGAGCACACAGGGGGGGGGAGGTTTTAACCCCAAAACTGCAAATCACCCTTACTCCATTATCCCATTGACTCTCCATCTCCTCTAAGCAGCCAATGTGACAATCTACCTAGTATCGCTACCAACTTACACTCATCAGATAGCGTTTAATGGTTGACAAGATTTGTGTCGTCGCAACACACCGCAACTTGCCGACAATACCCACTCATTCATAAACAGATTAGAAGTGGCTACACACAGACCCCTTTTGCAACCCACTTAGATGTATCCACTTTGACGAAGCCACACTACATCTGCCATCAGAATCCTCTCCAATATTTTCTATCCATTTCACAAGTGCCACCCAAGCTCCCACAGTGCACTACTTCTTTTTGAAACAGATCTGTTCCTCATAATCCATGCTGCTTTATGATTACAAGGTCATTGTTCCTGTATCACAACTTCGAGATCTCCTTCCACCCTGAAGTAAACTCATAGGTTCTCTAATTGACCATTGTGAATACTACTAGTTTCAGAGGCTTCTCCCATGGTAGTTCCAACCAACAACCTGATTCACGCCATACATTTCTAATAAATACATTCATATGGAATGTTTAAAATATTAAAACCAATGTCCTTTTAAAAAAGACACCTGTCCATTGCAAGTTCATTTAGCTATATGCATATGGGCTTACTACAAAGGCTTAACCATTGTATTCCCTGCCTAACAGTATTTACATTGCCTATGTATTCGGACTCTAGTGATCCTGCTTTAGCTTCTGTCATTTTCTAGGAGTTTATATACTTATCTGTCTCTTTGGGACCCTATTTATAAAAATCGTTACCGTTATGCGTAACTACCGGTCCGGTAATAACTGTCGTTAGTCGTTATGTAATAAACCGGTCGTTATCTTTAGTAAAACGCCGTGGGATTTTTACGATAACGATGTATTCCGATCTACGTCTTTTATAAATAGGGCCCCTGGTCTTTTAACAGACTTAGGCCTGGGTACACCACACAGAAGTATGTTTTGGCTGACCGCCTTTCCATGCACTTCAAGTCATCGGAGCAAAATAGCGCTGGTGTGGGGCAGCTGTCCGTGACCGACCTCGACCCGGATTCAGTGTCCGGAAAATCCTGATGGTTGTGCGGTTCCCGTGGCCGCCCAGTCGACGTTTGCAAAATTTGGAACTCGACTAATTTGCCCCGCGACGAACCGCATTTGTCGTCATGTTGTAGCGAGACGCTTGTCGGGACAAGATAGTTCCCTCCATGTGTACCAGCCTTTGCGAGATTGATCATGATGGAGGAAACAGTACAGATTTTACATTAAAGTTAGGTTCAGCAAACTGCGACTGCGGGTGCCGACATGCTCGCACCATTGTAAGAGGCCTTTTTCGTCCGTTCAATTGTTACCGCATAGGGTTTGCTGCTTGCTCTGAGATCAGTCCGTCAGAACGATCCCCAACGCCATTATTGGGCAAAACGGGTGTTCCGACACTCGTGTGTCCGGTCGCACCCGCAATGCACATGCTATAACCTTTAGTTCAATACAGAAGCATAAAGCTGGATACACCATGGCCAATAATAGATACATCTTATTGATCCAACATAATTTGACAATTAAGCACTCAGTGTATGGTTAAAACCCCCATATATTCTCAATTCCTTGTCCTACCATGGTACAATCCGTGTTGCTCCTCTATCGTGTTGGCTCGCGCTTACTGTATTGGGTCTGGATAGTTGCAGGACATTTTCACCCCCACACTTTGCAAGATATTGCGGAAATCCCTCAGATCTGATATCATTGGTCGGTTGGGCAATGTGTAGGGCACCTGACATTTGGCTATTGAATTGTGCATGAGGTGCTGAGTGTGTTGTCTGCTACAACATAACTGAGCACTGTCCTTAAACTCTTTTTTTTTTAAATAAAATCCCGATAAAAATATATACCATCTACTTCAAAGGTCTCATGGTCATACCGGCACAGTATTCCACTGTGCTATGCGATTAAGCACATTCCAGGGGGTTTAAAGGGCAACTAAAGCCCACAGAACAACACTGAACCAGAGCAGAACACCTGAACTATAGAAACCAATTATCTGTGTCTTACCTCTCATTTTGATACAGGGCTCTGGGAATTCACCAATAACATATGGTTTTGTGCTTTACTTCTCGCATTCTAAGTATTCGACAGTTTGTCAACGACCCATTTGTTCTGCACATGCTCAGTCCTTAGCTACTGCACCAACTTGTTTACAGTTGGTCACAAACCCCATTAATATCTCTAGCCAATCCTTTTACAGACAATAAAATCAAGGAACATTGACCTGAGGTCAGAGTGTGGTCTGACATTGCACATACACACAGATACTTCATCCAGTTCTTCACAGGCTTGATTTACTTTACAAGTGACTGAAGTGGGTGTATAGTTTAGTTGTGTTTTTAGGGGGGTTGGTTTTCAGTATTCGAGTATAAAAACATTGGGTTTAGTTCTCCTTAATTTTGAATTGAGAAGCCAGTTGGATGACTAATGAAGTCCTCCGCAATGAACACTATTTAGATATAAGTATAATTAAATGTTTGTATAGGTCTAATCTTATTTTACCTTTTACACTGGCAGTTACTCATTTTACAACTTTTCCGCAAGTCAGTCACAAAAAAAATGGTCGTAAATTCTCCAGCATCGGCGTCAACACGGTTGCGTGAACATTCAGAAAGGTAAGACAGAAGTTAAGTTTCTTCTATGTATGGGCACCTTTGGCTTCAAGTTCTGTTGATCTAAACCGAACTATGCACAAATTTTCTATCCACATATACATATAGAGGCCTTCTAAAATGAATGACAATTAGCTAGAAAGTAGTAGTAACGAGCATCTGACTTTACAGTTCTATATACATTTTCTCATCCACTGCCATTTTATGTTTTCAAGTCCTCCGTTCTGTTACAGTTTTAGTTTTCTCTGCTCTTTCCCATAAGTCAATTGTTTCTTTATAGGCTGAATATATTGATCCTCTGATTGGGGGATTTATAATATAAGGAATGCTAATAATATCGATACTACTTTTACTGAAATGTTTTTTTTTTATGATAAATTTGAAAATTTTAATTTATTTAAACATGGGCACTATATAGGAATCCATTAGATCATTTGAGATATCTATCCATGTCTAAAGTCCACATTTTGCGAAACTTTTTACTCCTGAGATTTCCTATCGACCCATTTTTTTTGTGATCTCAAATTGATTGTATGAACGAAATGGGCGAGGCATTCTTTAGCATAGATTGATAATAATGTTCTTATGAGAGTTGGACACGCTTCCTTATGTCTTAATCGTATATGGGCACCTTCCGTAATGTCTGGTGCCTCGATCTGTCCTTGAGGAAGAGGTTTACAAGTTCCCGTCGCCCCGACTTACTTGATTTTTGCTTGTTTGTTTGTTTTATGTTCTTCCTCATTCATGGCTTGAATGTGAAATAAACTGCAAGATTACTTTTTTATTCTTTTTATAAAAGCAAAGGATTGTGCGTTGGGAACCAAAGAATGTTTTACAGAAATAATTGCACACGTTAAATCTCAGTTTTTTATATCGAAAACAGGATCTGCTGTACCCATGATCTTGTGACTATAGAAGCAGTGTCTTTGTTGCGTAATATAGTGCTGTGTTATCTTCTAGAAAGCAGGCCAGCTTCCTTTTTTGTCCTACTTTATTTCACAGATGACCATTGTTAACCAACTTTTGCAAAAAATAAAATCTGAACGCAGAGTCTTCAGTAGTGTAGCTGATGATTGAATAGCTTGATTGGCAGAAATCTTGTGGCACGATGGTGAACCATATTTACCAACTTTAAAGCTGTGCACACACACCCCGAATTCAGGCGCCCAACAAAAATTGTTAGTCCAATCTGGCTGAAGTATAGGACGGTGATTACATTTTGCAATGGACTGTGTTGTTTCCATTGTTTATATCGGAGTGGACAACGATAGCATAAGCAGGAAAGTAAATTTTCTATGACTACGGATGCAAACATATGGGACCTAGAGAGGAATTAAGGCGGAACAGGAAGCTAAGACTTTAACAGGTAGGAGAATTGATTTTGTATACAATGCACTGTTTAGCAGGAGCCAGTTGATTCCGTTCCGGTACAGAGGATATTGGGGGATCCTGTTTATTAGATACGAAAAATACATGTGGGAGATTAAGTATAGACTCGAAGGGGAGAGATGTTGGGACAGCAGAAAGACATAAGTAGTCAGGTTGCAATAGTCCAGGCCCATAGGATGAGAGCATGCATAAGCATAACGGTGGTCAGAAGAGAAGAGCCTGCGGATTTTCACTATATTGCGAAGGAAAAAGAGACAGCACACATAGCTAATGTGGTTTAGAAAAGAGGAGTCAAATTTACCCCCTGGCAGTGTGCTGATTGGTTGGGGAAATGGGAATTGTCAACATGAAATTCAGAGTGAGATGGGGACAGGACTAGGTTAGTGGGAGAAAATGATCAGTTTCAGTTTTAGAAAGATTCAATTGCCCCAACTTTTCTAATTTTGCTTTCAAATGGTAAATAACATCTCAATTGGTTGGGCAACATTATGCAATTTTTTAGCGCATAAAACTTTTATTACATTCTCCTGTTAGCTTCAGTAGAGAGACGGTGTGATGTGGTTTCCTGGGTCCTGTGCATCCACCCATTCTACTGAGAAGTTTCTACTGATTTTTGTTTTTGGTTGAGCAACCGGCCGGGCATTTTTAAGCACCATCAAACGGTAGTAAGTTTTGTCAACCTATTTTGTTGATTGCACGCGTCTATTTCGTGAACACATATTTGAATTTGATGTTTCATGCTCGAATATATCTATGTTGTTCTATTATATTGATCATTAATAATAATTATTATATTCTCCCACTTCCAGTCAATCGACGAATTTGCTGAATGTTGTTGGTATTGGGACCGTATGGGCAAGACAGTAATTTCCAGTACCAGCTCCCTTTCTACAGTAGAGGACCATAACATGTACATGGGGGCACATGAACCATAGATTATTATAAAGAATACATGGCAACATCATTTTCTTGCGAATATATATTATACTTAAGCAGAACATGGTATCCCATAGTAGCAGGGGACTCCGAGAATTAATGAAGAATTTTCAAAAAACATCGTATCCCTGTCTGCTTATAAACGACAACACATGAGCAGCAATTGGTACATCCGGAAATGACCCAATACCAAACACCATAGAAAGCGACATCATATATGTCAGTGCATGCATGAATAATGCTCTGATTTTGTATGTGGGGGGACCAGACAGCAACGCATCAACGTATGGCCCAGCAACAGAAGAGCCCAATTTCCTCGGTTCAGGACTCAGCCGTGTATCTGCATCTTTTAATGGATAAGGACATACCTTTGAATTGATGTAATGTTAACATACTGGAAGGAACTGACTGGTTCAGAGAGATTGTTATACGGAAGGCCATTTATGTGGAAAATAAAAGAAACTCAAGCCGAATAAGGTGGGGGGGTTCGACAACCACTGTCTGCCATGTACAATTGCTGTGTTAACACCTTACTCCTGGGCGTTCCTATAACACCTCTTAGCCACTATCTTCAAAATCACACCCTTACAACCTGGCTGTGATATGCTAATTGGGATTTTTCCAGGGTACAATAATTGCCACAGATTCTTGTACAAGTCCTTCTGAATTGAAACCCAGTCGGATACTAGCGAAACGTCTTTCAAGAACTGACATTTCAAGTCCAGTTGATCTAATTGAATACAACAGATTATCACCATGACCTGGATGAATGAGAAACCTTCACAAGCCATAACTGTTCAATGGATATTTTTGATAACAATAAAAGGTTGCTCTCTCAGCTCCATAACAATGTACCAACTATGTACCATCTATATAACAGTCTATGGACACCAGAAGTGGGACAGTAGACTGGCACAGAGCAGCAGTAGGGGTATTTCAGGTCACCATTAAACCCCCACCCTACAACAGATGATTTTGTATATCAATGCACTGTTTAACAGGAGCCAGGAAGTGGAACATATGACTGCAACGATACCGGCAAGCTGTGAATTCCCCCCCTCGCAACCCACCACCCCCTCCATCCCACCCCCCCCCCCCTCACGCCCCCGCACCTGACCAGTAACACCCCCCCCCTCACCACTAATATTTGTAGATACAAGGCACTGTTTCACAGGGACCAGAGATAGTGGGAACAGTAGACCTGCACAGAGCAGGCAGTAATGGGAATTGAGGCACCAGTAACCCCCCACCCTACACAGAAGATTTTGTATACAATGCACTGTTTAAACAGGGAGCCAGGGTTGATTCCGGTACAGAGGATATTTGGGATTCCTGTTTATTAAGAGTGAAGCATAATTATTTTAAAGAATTTACATGGAACAATATCAAGTTCTGCGAATATATATTATACTGTAGATACATTGGATATTTTTTTGAAACATAAAAAGGGTGATTCTCTCAGCTCAATGTAACAATCTATGTGTAACAGTCTATATAACAGTCTATGGACACCAGGAGAAGTGGAACAGTAGACTGCACAGAGCAGGCGCAGTAAGGGGGATTTCAGGCACCAGTAACCCCCCCCCCCTACACACGTCCTCTGGTTTAGGAATAGAGTAGGTAACTAAGTTTCCTAGTAGCTCCCATTTTTGTATAGTGGCTTGGTGATGAAGATTCAAGTTGTTGTTTCTGACAGATTTTATTGGAATATGTGTGTGTAATATGCTGATGAAGTTCAGCTTTGTACCCAGGCCAGATTAATACTGCCAAGTGCACCCACATTCTAAATGTTAATGAGACATCCTGCCTATCTATGGCTGTCTTCAGGGCTTTGAATAAATGCTAGAAAAAAGAGACATATGTTAAACGTGGGTGCTGCCTAAGCATTCAGAAGGGGAGCACCATGTTTTTAATTGCTTTGAGGTGGTCTTGTTCTGTAATATTTTGAGTGATTCATGCCAATTCTTTGCATTGCTCAAAATATTCAAAACCATTCTCTGTTTTCCGATCGACCAATTGACAATATCACCCTTCTCCAGTCCCCATCTCCCCACACATTTCAAGGGGTAGTGTACAGGCTAGGTACACACAAGCAGATATTTTGGGCTTGACTGCCATATTTCTGTAATTTGGTTGTTTGGTCCAAAATATGAGTGGTAATTTTTTTGTCACATGTGACCATGTCCAACAAAATTAAGGACAATGTGGCATGCCTGGTAAATCAGGCTGTCATATAGTTTTCCTATGGACGCCACAATCATTTTACTTGATAGTGCCAGGCCAAAAAAATCATCCTCCTGGTGTACCGACTTAGTAAGCATACTTTCACATGAACGTTCAATGGACCCTGTACTTCAATAAGCGATAGTAAGTTACATTTGTAATGACCAGCTTAAAGGTGTTCCCCGCACTAAAGATAAAGGAAGATACAGTTGAATCTTTATCCTTTATCCCTTATCCTTAATATGTGTATAGCATTCAAGCACTCCCGAGTCGACAAAATTATAAAAAACACATAAGAAATACCTAAAAACTTCCTGGACCGGCCATCTCCCTTACTTAAGTCGGCTATGGTGAGGGAAGATTCAGTCAAGGTGCTCTCCCATATGCTTTACATAGGGAAATGCCTCAGAACCGCGGTAGATGGCTCTTTATAAATGACAGACAGAATATTGTGTACCCAGCTTTAAGCTAGGTACACACAGTAAAACATAAAGTCCTGATATTGTCAGATCCGACAGTATCTGGGCTTTATTGTCAGTGTGTGCGAGCGTTTGGGAAGGACCGAAATTTCACTTGGTCGTGGTAGTCTCCATATAGGGAGTCGGTGTGGGGAAACATGCAGTCCTGAAAGTTTCTCCCTATGCTGTGTATAGGAGCATCCTATTCTCATTTTTATGTAATCAGACCAAAGGAAACAATTTTATTGGACCATTGCCGATTGCACAATTGTATTGGTACCCTATAGGCTAGGTTTACTCAAGAATATATACTTAGTTTTAGTAGTGCTTCTGGGTGTTTTTTCCAATAAAAAGATGCTGCAATGCATTTTCTTGCAAAATTGCTATTATAAAACCATAGAGATTTCTTTAAACCAGCCTAAAAGCTACATCCAGGCATCTTGTGAGTATGCCACAACTTGCTGAATATGGCCTACATAACGTTTTCCTGGCCAGCCATCCATCACAGATCACTCCTTTAGTCTTGCAGCATGTAGATTCTATCGGGGAATTCAATAAAAGTCTATGGTTTAAAATTGTGCTATTTTGCTCCAACCAATCAGATCTTATTTAACATTTGAAACTTACATCGATTGGCTGGGCAAAATTTAGCACCATTTTTTAACAATAGAAACTTTATTGAATAACCCTGTATATGTGTTCAATTTTAAATGGCAGAGGTGCCAATTCCAACCTTTTAGCTAGGTAGTTAATTTTAGAAATAATTTAATACACACAGCACTTTTATCCCAATGGGCAGACAAAAATTATTATTCACAAAAACAGGAATATAATCTACTGAGTATATTTTGCTTTCTTGGTAACTTGGACATCCAATCAGTAGGCAAGCTTTTACTGGCCTAGTGCAGTTAGGAAATACTATCTGATTGGGTTTAATAGAAATTGCCATACTTTACCCTATCCTATTACATACGTTTTAAAGAAGATGAACTGTGGCTGCCTTATCTGTCTGACCTGCCAATTGGATTTCTTTCCGTCAACTATAACACGCGTGGATCCTAAGCTGAATTAGCTACTAATTCGCCGGTTTTCCTAGTGACCTGACCTGACCATCTATCCCTTGGGTCAGACAAATTGATTGTAAATGATTTCCTATTAAGTGTTGAGTACAATCTGCTGCCAATAGCCAGACCGTGGTGGGAAAAAAGAACCAAGTCCACCATATCATAACATTAAATCAACTAATTTTCATTGAATAAAGACACTGATACAAACTTTTGGGTAAAACAATCGGCAACAGCTTTTTCTTAAATAACTTAATTTAAATATGCCCCTTAGCATATTACCACCACTGTACACCCTTGCATGCCTATAACCATACTTGTTGTTAACTATCTTAGCCGTAGATCTCAGCTTAAATGCCAACCTCTCTCTTGCCAAGCGCATGTAACAGCTGCATAAATATCCAGCAAGGGTTGTACCCGCCAGCCGTTAGTCAGCAATTTTTATACAAACATAAAACAGGGTGAGCGGGAGGATGAGATGTGCCCAGGTCACTGGCAAATACAAAATGGCGCCGGTGACCGCATGTAGCTGCCTTATATGGACGTTGGGCGTAATGATGCAAGATTCACTTGCGCTGCTGTAAGGGGAAGGAGGATGAGCAACGAGGATTCCGGATCCTAACGCTTCCTCCCCCCTTGTTCAGGCACCCCACCCCCTTTACACACGCTGGGCTCACAAACATTATAAACCTGGAATCCATATTTAAACTTAGTTTTAAGGATTTCAATTCTATTGTCACCTATTCTATTGTCACCTATTTCACGAGAACACTGCTATAAGAGCCGAACCTTGGCACCGATAATTTAGAAAGTACAATCCCCAGCATTCTGCAACTAAGCATGCTGGGATTGCAGTATCCATGGCATCTGAGAGTGGCATGGTTTGACATCACTGGTGTATAACAATGTACTCTTTCCCATTTCCCCAAATATGAATCTTAAAAAGGAAATCCAGTGTTTAATACAACCAAATAACTATACCCACTGCAATCACATTTAATCAATGAACTTGATAGAAAATGGCCATTTTTGTAAAATCTAGTACAGATGTCCCCATTTAGCTAGTTAAACCAGAGAAGATTTCCATATATCTATTGAAAGTGTTGATGGCTGCTTACTACCGAGTGAATAGCATTGTTCCCAGGACCTTCAGATCTTTCCTTTTTCCGAAGCAGATGTTTAACAAGCCTCATCCCATTCACAAAAACATCTCTTTCAAATGGAAACAATACCGACCCCTGCAAAGAAAGTGGCATCTTGTGCAATCACACAGCTAATGACACATTGTTAAAACACACACATACACATACACACACACACCACACAGACAAAACCATAAACCAACACACCCTCAATAGACAAATATACCCTGTACAATCAGGAGTTTATATTTTTGTATTTAAAATAACACATTATAACACGGATACAATGTCTGGTTTAATATTCAGTGATCTGCACAGGGTTAAGTACAATTTTAGAAGGTATAGAACACTTATTTCTATCTATTGCTTCACTTGTGGTGGAGAAAGTTTCAGTTGTAGTTGAACTATAGCTCTAGACACAGGTTTTCCCTTTAAACCAGTGCCAGTAAACAGGAGGGGAGAGGAAGGGGTATTAGCATCTTTAGTTCGCAGGCACTCCATTGAAACCTGCAGGAGTTAATTAACGAATTGCGCTGAACCAGAGCAGAGGCAGATGGTCACGTGCCTTTACAACGGCAGGCAGGTCAGCACATTCCTGAGAAGGGAAGTTTGAGGATGTTTGTGCCCCCTGGAGATCAGGACAGTCCACGCTTCCCCATGTGCCACCTGCTTATCCTTTGTTTGGAGAAGATCCTATTATCATGCAAGTGATGCTCCTGGTCACTGCAGTGACTTTATGGCACCAGAATGCAGCAGATAAACAAGAAAACTCCATCTGATTCCATAAAGGGGAATGTTCCCTATTAAATGGCACAGATAATATCTATTATGTCTATATCCAGGGGGTTCTGTGTGTGAACATGGACTGCCCACTACATATTTAACAAGGGTTGGCACGTGTGGGTGAGAACAATTTACATTTCGATGTAACTTCTTAATTAGGGCACTGCCACTGTGGGCAGGAATGACTGCAAAAGAACAATCCAATGCTGGTTAATCCAATACTATAGGCCATGTTATACAGCAGCTGGATGGGTTTCACTGGGACTGCATGGTCCGGCCTGCCTGCATTCTCCATTCACCTCCTGACTATGCCATAGAGGTTTCTCTTCCTGTATGTTTATCCATAATCACCCTCGCAAGATTCGTATCTGTCACCATCTGTCTGTCTATAGAAATCAGTCCACCTGTGTCTCGTCTGCACAATACTGTACTCGCCCCCGTGTCACCATCTGACTGTCCCACTAGAGTATCTGCCTGTGGTGATTTTATTGTGTTCCACCTGCACGTGCTATGGAATCTTTATATCTTTATAGTAAACACACACACATTTAATTTCAGTTTAATTAATGAAATCCATAGAATCTCTTTGGAGTATACATTTAAAGGAAAGTGATAAAGTGCTCAGACAATTCAGATCATTATTCAATCAATTGCTGCTGGTAAAGTACAGAATGGGCTTTGCAGCTGAGCAATAGTCATCTCTTCAACAATGGTAATGAACAAAGTGATTGTCTCTAAAGTGGGACTTTCTAACTCAGACTGGATAGGGGATTATTACATTCCCACTGTGTGGATGGATCTATGGAGAGTTGTCTCCTTTCTGTTCCTCTGTAGGACTGAAATGCTCCATTCATATCCTAACAAGGCATTCACAGGGACACTCCTAACACCCACCCAATGCACGTGCATTTATTAAGCAACAAGCCTGTCATGTCAAAGGTGCCCCGAGCTTCACGTGGCAAGTCAATGAGGATGATAGGGAAAGGACAGATATCCATACCATGGGTGTCTGCCTTGAGCCCCAGGGGCAATCAGTAAATGTAACCTCTAGGAATAGTGATAAGGCGGTCAATATAAACCAAAGATACTGAACATACCCAAAGTTCTCCTCACCAGCTTGGGGGGGGGGGGGGTGTTTTCCAATCAAGTAACTTATCTAAATAGAACACAGTAATCAATGGCATTGAACAAGCCCAATTAAGTAATATGAAGAAATAACAAATACAGCATGTACAATAAACTCCAGTGCTAATGGGCATCTGCATGGAGCTGTGGTTAGGGAACACTTGGTTTCCAGCTCTCCAATCTGCACATAATATTACATATCTGCTTTGTATACTCTGGGGTGAATCTAAGTTAACACCATTTCTTTGCATAGAATAGTAGTTAAATCACATTGGAGATGCAATTGAATGTGTCTTGTTTCCTGCATCTTCTATGCAAATCAATAATTTCTAAATGCTTTTTCCAGTGGCTGATAAAAAGTCATTCCAGGGGGGGTATATATTAATTTACAACCATTTTAATATTTTAGCATGTAGTACTGAAACTGTTTTCTGTCCATGAAATAATTCATCCCACCACACACTGCTGGAAAGCAATAACTGCTTCTCTCCCTCTACAAGAAACCACCTTCACATTTCAAAGCTTTTTACACTAACCAATTTTTCCAATTATTTTTATGAAAGAAAGTGCACTTGGAATGCTGGAAAAACTGTTTGGGGAAGTTTATCAAAAGCTTTCAGCAAATCTAAGCGTGAATTAGATTACCTTCAATCCTCTACAGGCGATTTAGGACCAGCATTGATTTCTCTCTGTCTAATTTCTTCAATCATTTCTCTCTCTCTCTCCACTCTCTTTTCTCCTCCCCCTCTCTCCAATTCCTCTTCTCCCCCCTCCTCTCTGATCTCTTTCTCAATCTCTCTCTCCAATCTCTCTCTCTCCAATCTCCCCCTCTCTCCAATCTTTCTCTATCTCTTCAATCTCTCTCCCTCTCTCTCCAATCTCTCTCTCCAATCTCCCCCTCTCTCCAATCTTTCTCTATCTCCTTAATCTCTCTCCCTCTCTCTCCAATCTCTCTCTCTCTCCAATCTCTCTCTCTCCAATCTCCCCCTCTCTCCAATCTTCTCTTCCCTCATTCTCTCCCTCTCTCTCCAATCTCTCTCATCTCTCCGATTCTCTTTCTCAATCTTTTCAACCCCAATCTTCTTCTCCCCCTCTCTCTCTCCAATCTTCTCTCCACTTTCTTTCTTTTTTCCTTTCTCTTCCAACCTCTCGTTTCTCCCCCTCTCTCGTTGTCTATCTCTCTCTCCTCTCTCTCTCTTCTACAATTTCTCCGCTCAGCTCTCATTGCTTTTTCTCTCTGAAAAATGTATTTCCATTACTCCTTCCTCACAGTCTCTCTTATCTCTCCCTCTCAATTCTCTCAATCATTTTCCCTTTGCCGTTCTTTTTCATCATGTCAATCTCTCTAATCTCTAATGCTTCCACTCCGCTGTTTCATCTTTTTTATTGATTCTTTCTCACACCTCTCGCTTTTCAGTTCTCACTATTTCATGCTCATCTGTTTCCTGTGTTCATTCAGTCTCTTTAGTATGTATTCTCTATCTCTCTCCAACTATATCACTCTATCTTCTCTTCACTCTCATCTCTCTTTTTCATCCTCCCCCCCTCTCTCAAGAGATTTTCCCACTTCCTTCTCTTCTCTGATTTCTACATTTCTCCACTTTCTGTCTCTATCTCTGTCTCCTGGCTCCAGTATTTTCACTCATCCCTCTCTCTATATATTATCTTCTAAACGTCTCTCTCTCACACTTGTTGCTATTTGCAGACACGTGGCTTTGGATAGTTTAAACCTGTTGGCTACTATATTTGCTAGATTTATACATAGGGGTTCAGCGTTTCAGTGTTCCCTTGGACCCAGCACTATATACATTTATTACAGACCCCTTGCTATATACATTCAATACAGACCCATTGCTATATACATTCAATATAGATCCCGTGCTTATATACATTCAATATAGACCCAGTGCTATATACATTTATTACAGACCCCTTGCTATATACATTCATATAGACCCAGTGCTATATACATTCATTATAGACCCAGTGCTATATACATTCATTAAGACCCAGTGCTATATACATTCATTTTAGACCCAGTGCTATATACACTCAATATAGACCCAGATATATACCTCAATTAAGACCCATTATATATACATCATTAAGACCCCGTGTTATATACATTCAATATAGACCCAGTGCTATATCATTCAGAATAGACCCTGGCTATATACATTCATTATAGGCCCAGCAATATATACATTCAATGTAGACCCAGTGCTATGTACAGTACATTCATTAAGACCCAAGCTATATACATTCATTACAGACCCGTGCTTATAACATCCATTACAGACCAAGTGCTATATACATTCAATATAGAACCAGCACTTTATACATACCCTATAGGAGATTCAAATAAAAGTTCTTATATTTTTAAATGGTGCTAATTTTGCCCCACCATCAAATTTATTTAACATTGGAAGCTAACATCTGGTTGGGCAAAATTAGCACCATTTTAAACGATAAGAACTAGAATTACCCTGTTATACATTCATATGCACCCAGTGCTGTATATATTCATTATGGACCCAGTGCTATAAACCTTCATTATAGATCCAGTGCTATCTATATTCATTATAAACCAGTGCTATAATAAATAGTATAAAACCCAGAGCATATATATTAATTATAGACCAACAGGGAGATTCAATAAAAGTTCTTAATCGTTTAAAATGGTGCAATTTGCCCCAACCAATCAGATATTAGCTTTCAAATGTTAAATAAGATCTGATTGGTTGGGTCAAAATTAGCACCATTTTAAACAATAAGAACTTTTATCGAATCTCCCTGCAAGTGCTATATAATATTCATTAGACCCAGTGCATATACATTTATTATAGAAACCAGTGCTATATGTATTCATTATAGACCAGTTCTATATGCTTTCATTATAGACCCAGTGCTAAATGCACAGGGTGGGATATCATTGATCCTAACATAGAAACAGGAAAAAATAAAATAAAAAATTCATTTGCAATGTATGGAGGGCTGAACCCTGCCCATTCTGTAAGGCTTATCTGCTCCTTGAATCCTAACATTCAGTGGTGCAGTTTCAACTGAAACAGCAGTCTGCTTCTGGGATCACCTTGTTGGGTATTGTAGTTTAACTGAAACTGCAGTCTGCTCCTGGAATAAATTTTTTTAAAATAAAAGATTTTCCTGGAATCAGAGTGTAAATGTTATAGTATAACTAAAGCTAAAGGGGTTGTCTTTATTACAGTGGTTATACAGTGTAGCTCTTTAGCACAGTGTAGCTCTTTATTACAGTGTAGCTCTTTCGCACAGTGTGGCTCTTTATTACAGTGTAGCTCTTTAGCACAATGTAGCTCTTTATTACAGTGTAGGTCTTTATTACAGTGTAGCTCTTTAGCAAAGTGTAGCTCTTTAGCACAATGTAGCTCTTTATTACAGTGTAGGTCTTTAGCACAGTGTAGATCTTTAGCACAGTGTACCTCTTTATTACAGTGTAGGTCTTCATTACAGTATAGGTCTTTAGCACAGTGTAGCTCTTTAGCACAGTGTAGCTCTATATTACAGTGTAGCTCTTTCTTTAGCACAATGTAGCTCTTTATTACAGTGTAGCTCTTTAGCACAGTGTAGCTCTTTATTACAGTGTAGGTCTTTAGCACAGTGTAGCTCTTTAGCACGGTGTAGCTCTTTATTACAGTGTAGGTCTTTATTACAGTGTAGCTCTTTAGCACAGTGTAGCTCTTTAGCACAGTGTAGCTCTTTATAAGGTGTAGGTCTTTAGACAGTGTAGCTCTTTAGCACGTGTAGTTCTTTAGCACGGTGTACTCTTTATTACATTGTGGCTCTTTATTACAGTATAGCTCAAGCACGGTGTAGCTCTTTATTACAGTGTAGCTCTTTATAACATTGTAGCTCTTTATTACAGTGTAGATCTGGCACAGTGTAGCTCTTTATTACAGTGTATATCTTTATTAGTGTAGCTCTTTATTACAATGTAGCTCTTTATCACAGTGTAGCTCTTTATTGCAGTGTAGCTCTTTATTACAGTGTAGGTCTTTATTACAGAATAGCACTTTATTATAGTGTAGATCTTTATAACAGTGTAGATCTTTATTAAAGTGTAGCTCTCTATTACAGTGTAGGTCTTTATTACACTGTAGGTCTTTAGTACAGTGTAGCTCTTTATTACACTGTAGGTCTTTAGAACAGTGTAGCTTTTTATTACAGTGTGTTTCTTTATTACAGTGTAGAGCTTTATAACAGTGTAGTTCTTTATTACAGTGTAGCTCTTTATTACAGTGTAGCTTTTTATTAGAGCATAGGGCTTTATTACAGTGTAGGTCTTAAGTACAGTGTAGCTCTTTATTACACTGTAGGTCTTTAGAACAGTGTAGCTCTTTATTACAGTGTAGCGCTTTATACAGTGGTCTACGTGTAGTCTTTAGAACAGTGTAGCTCTTTATTACAGTGTAGCGCTTTATAACAGTGTAGGTCTTTATTACAGTGTAGCTCTTTATTACACTGTAGGTCTTTAGAACAGTGTAGCTCTTTATTACAGTGTAGCGCTTTATAACAGTGTAGGTCTTTATTACAGTGTAGCTCTTTATTACAGTGTAGCTTTTTATTACAGTGTAGGTCTTTATTACAGTGTAGGTCTTTATTACAGTATAGCACTTTATTATAGTGTAGCTGTTTATTACAGTGTAGCTCTTATTACAGTGTAGCACTTTATTACAGAGTAGCTCTTATTACAGTGTAGCTCTTTATAACAGTGTAGCTCTTTGTGAAGGTTCTCATTCATCCAGGTCATGTGTATACTGTTTATTCAATTAGATCAACTGGACTTGAATTTCCCCACCTCTATTTAGAAGGGGAAAAGCAAGACAGGAGAAAGAACATGGTCATCCCATATGTAGCAAGGGTCTCCGAGAAATAAGAAGAATTTTCAAAAAACCTGTATCCCTGTCTGCTTAAACCGAACAACACACTGAGGCAGCAATTGGTACATCCAAAGACCCAATACCGAAACACAGAAAAGCGGCATATATACGCAGTGCAGTGCAGTGAAGAATGCTCTGATTTGTATGTGGGGGAGACACAAACAGCAACTGCATCAACGTATGGCCCAGCACAGAAGAGCCAATTCCTGGGTCAGGACTCAGCCGTGTACCTGCATCTTAAGGATAAAGGACACACCTTTGAAGATTGTAATGTCAACATATTGGCAGGAACGGGACTGGTTCAAGAGAGGTGTTAAGGAGGCCATTATGTGAAAATAAAGAAACCAAGCCTAAATAGGGGTGGGGGGTGGGGTTCGACACCAACTGTCTGCCATGTACAATGCTGTTTTGACACCTTACTCTGGGCGTTCCTATAACACCTCTTAGCCACTATCCAATCACGCCTTAACACTTGGCTGTGATATGTCTTAATTGGATTTTCCAGGGTACATAATTACCACAGATTCTTGTACAAGTCATTCTGAATTGAGAAAGCCAGTCGGATGACTAGCAAAACGTCTCAAGAACTAAACTTCAAGTCCAGTTGATCTAATTGAATACAACGATATAGTGTAGCTCTTTATTACAGTGTAGGTCTTTTACAGTAAAGCACTTTATTATAGTGCAGCTCTTATTACAGTGTAGCTCTTTTTACATTGTAGCTTTTTATTGCAGTGTAGGTCTTTATTACAGTGTAGGTCTTTATTTCAGTGAAGCTTTTTATTATAGTGTAGATCTTTTATACAGTTTGGCTCTGTATTACAGTGTAGCTCTGATTACAGCTTGGCTTTAATTCAGTGTATCTCTGTATTATAGTGTGACATTATTGCAGTGTAGCTCTGTATTACAGTGTGACTCTTTATTGCAGTGTAGCTTCTATTACAGTATATCCCAGTAGCACATTCTAGTTATTTATTCCTTTATCACAGTGTAGCTCTTATTACAATACAGCTTTGTATTATAACGTAGTTCTTTTTACAGAGTAGCTCTGTATTACACTGTAGCTCTTTATTACAATATAACTCTGTATTATAATGGTAGCTCTTTATTACAATGCAGTTTTTCGTTACAGTGTAACTCTCTATTACAGTGGGCTGTATTACAGTGATGCTCTTTATTACAGTATTACATTGTGCATGGCTCTGTATTACAGTGTAGCATGGCTCTGTATTACAGTGTATGCTCTTACTACTTTATTACAGTGTAGCTCTGTAATACAGTGTAGCTCTTTATACGTGTTGTTTTTTATTACAGAGTATCTTTGTATTACAGTGTAGCTCTGTATTAGTGTAGCTCTGTATAACATGTAGCTGTTTATTACAGTGTAGCTTTTTATACAGTGTAGCTCTTTATTACAATGTAGATCTTTATTACAGTGTAGCTCTTTATTACAGTGTAGCTCTTTATTACAGTGTTGTTTTTTATTAGAGTATCTCTGTGTTACAGTGAAGCTCTGTATAACATGTAGCTGTTTATTACAGTGTAGCTTTTTACTATAGTGTAGCTCTTTATACAGTGTAGCTTTTTATTAGTGTAGCTCTTTATTACAGTATACTCTTTATTAGAGTGTTGTTTTTTATTACAGAGTATCTCTGTATTACAGTGTAGCTCTGTATAACATGTAGCTGTTTATTACTGTGTAGCTCTTTATTACAGTGTAGCTTTTTATTACAGTGTAGCTCTTTGTTACAATGTAGCGTTTTTAATTACATTGTAGCTCTTTATTACAGTGTAGCTCTTTATTACAGTGTTGTTTTTTTTATTAAGCTCTCTGTATTACAGTGTAGCCTATGTAACATGGTACTTTTTTAACGTGGTAGCTCTTTTAACCCTTAAACCATTTAACGCTAGGTGGGACGGTAAAGAAGGATGGATCCGGATGGTGGGAGGGAGGGGGGAAAAGGGCTCTACAGCGCATGTTATTATTCTCCCGGAGGAAACACAGGAGGCAGAGACATTTAAGCAGAAAGACAGCCACTATCCTTCAGTTTCCTGGACTTTGGACAAGCAATGCAGGACAACCATAAGGAGCACAGATGTAAGGTAAAGATTTTATCAAACTGTATAGTGGGGCAAGTAGTAGGTTAAATTATAGTTTGGGGGGTGGACATGCCCCTTAAGGAAAAACGACATACTTTTGAAGATTATAATGTCAACATCCTTTCAAAGGAACATGACTGGTTCAATAGAGGTGTCAAGGAGGCCATTTATTAAAGACCTACACTGTTATAAAGCGCTACACTGTAATAAAGAGCTACACTGTTCTAAAGACCTACGGTGTAATAAAGAGCTACACTGTAATAAGACCTACACTGTTATAAAGCGCTACACTGTAATGAAGAGGCTACACTGTTCTAAAGACCTACACTGTATAAGCGCTACAACTGTAATAAAGAGCTACACTGTTCTAAAGACCTACAGTTAAATAAAGAGCTACACTGTACTTAAGACCTACACTGTAATAAGCCATGCTGTAATAAAAAAGCTACACTGTAATAAAGACTACACTGTAATAAAACCTACACGTTTAAAGCTCTACACTGTAATAAAGAAACACACTGTAATAAAAGCTACACTGTTCTAAAGACTACATTGGTAATAAGAGCTACCTGTACTAAGACCTACTTATAAAGACCTACATTGTAATAAAGACCTACAGTAATAGAGAGCTACACTATAATAAAGATCTACACTGTTATAAAGATCTACACTATAATAAAGTGCTATTCTGTAATAAGACCTACACTGTAATAAAGAGCTACACTGCAATAAAGAGCTACACTGTGTTAAGAGCTACATTGTAATAAAGGCTACACTAAAATAAAGAGCTACAACTGTAATAAAGAGCTACACTGTGCCAGATCTACACTGTAATAAAGAGCTACAATGTTATAAAGAGCTACACTGTATAAAGAGCTACCCATGCTTGAGCTATACTGTATAAAGAGCCACAGATAATAAGAGATACACACCGTGCTAAAGAACTACACTGACTAAACGAGCTACACTGTGCTAAAGACCTACACTGTGCTAAAGAGCTACACTGTGCTAAAGAGCTACACTTGCTAAAGAGCTACACCTGTAATAAGACCCTACACTGTAATAAAGAGCTACACACGTGCTAAAGAGCTACACTGTGCTAAAGACCTACACGTAAAAGATACACTGTGCTAAGAGCTACACTGTGCAAAGAGCTACAACTGTAAAAGAGCTACATTGTGCTAAAGAAAGAGCTACACTGTAATATAGAGCTACACTGTGCTAAAGAGCTACACTGTGCTAAAGACCTATACTGTAATGAAGACCTACACTGTAATAAGAGGTACACTGTGCTAAAGATCTACACTGTGCTAAAGACCTACACTGTAATAAAGAGCTACCAGTGCTAAGATCTACACTGTGCTAAAGACCTAACTGTAATAAAGAGCTCACTGTGCTAAAGAGCTACATTTGCTAAAGAGCTACACTGTAATAAGACCTACACTGTAATAAAGAGCTACATTGTGCTAAAGAGCTACACTGTAATAAGAGCCACACTGTGCTAAAAGCTACACTGTAATAAAGAGCTACACTGTGCTAAAGAGCTACAACTGTAATAAAGAGCCCCAATGTGTGAAAGAGCTACACTGTAATAACGAGCTACACTGTAATAAGAGCCACCTGTGCGAAAGAGCTACACTGTCAAAAACACCTGTCAATAGATCTACACTGTAAAGAGCTACACTGTGCTAAAGAGCTACAACTGAACAAAGAGCTCCACTGTGCTAAAGAGCTACACTGTAAAAAGAGCTACACTGTGCTAAGAGCTACATGTATAAGACACCTTTAGCTTTAGTTATACTATAACATTTACTCTCTGATTCCAGAAAATCTTTTATTTTAAAAAACTTTTATTCCAGAGCAACCTGCAGTTCAGTTAACTACAATACCCCAAGGTGATCCCAGAAGCAAGACTGCTGTTTCAGTGAACTGCACCACTGATGTTAGGATTCAAGAGCAGATGAAGCCTTACAGAATGGGCAGGGTTAGCCCCTCCATACTTGCAAATTGAATTTATTTTTTTATTTTTCCTGTTTCTCTATTCTCTACTGTTAAGGATCATTGATATCCCACCCTGTGCATTCTAGCACTGGTCTATAATGAATGCATATAGAACTAGGTCTATAATGATACATATAGCACTGTTTCTATAATAAATGTATAGCACTGGGTCGATATAATGAATATATATAGCACTTGCAGGGAGATTCGATAAAAGTTCTTATTGTTTAAAATGGTGCTAATTTTGACCCAACCATCAATCTTATTTAACATTTGAAGCTAACATCTGTTGGTTGGGGCAAATTGCACCATTTTAAACGATAAGAACTTTTATTGAATCTCCCCTGTTGGTCTATAATTAATATATATAGCTCTGGGTTTATAACTAATTTATATAGCACTGGTTTATAATGATATAGAATAGCACTGGATCTTAATGAAGGTTTATAGCACTGGGTCCATAACTTTATTACAGTGTAGCTCTTTATTACAGTGTAGCTTTTTATTACAGTGTAGGTCTTTATTACAGTGTAGGTCTTTATTACAGTATAGCACTTTATTATAGTGTAGCTGTTTATTACAGTGTAGCTCTTTATTACAGTGTAGCACTTTATTACAGAGTAGCTCTTTATTACAGTGTAGCTCTTTATAACAGTGTAGCTCTTTGTGAAGGTTCTCATTCATCCAGGTCATGGTATATCTGTTGTATTCAATTAGATCAACTGGACTTGAATTTCCCCACCTCTATTTAGAAGGGGAAAAGCAAGACAGGAGAAAGAACATGGTCATCCCATATGTAGCAAGGGTCTCCGAGAAATTAAGAAGAATTTTCAAAAAATACTGTATCCCTGTCTGCTTTAAACCGAACAACACACTGAGGCAGCAATTGGTACATCCGAAAGACCCAATACCGAAACACAAGAAAAGCGACATTATATACGCAGTGCAGTGCAGTGAAGAATGCTCTGATTTGTATGTGGGGGAGACCAAACAGCAACTGCATCAACGTATGGCCCAGCACAGAAGAGCCAATTCCTTGGGTCAGGACTCAGCCGTGTACCTGCATCTTAAGGATAAAGGACACACCTTTGAAGATTGTAATGTTTACATATTGGCAGGAACGTGACTGGTTCAAGAGAGGTGTTAAGGAGGCCATTTATGTGAAAATAAAGAAACCAAGCCTAAATAGAGGTGGGGGGTGGGGTTCGACACCAACTGTCTGCCATGTACAATGCTGTTTTGACACCTTACTCTGGGCGTTCCTATAACACCTCTTAGCCACTATCCAATCACGTCCTTAACACTTGGCTGTGATATGCTTATTGTGATTTTCCAGGGTACATAATTACCACAGATTCTTGTACAAGTCATTCTGAATTGAGAAAGCCAGTCGGATGACTAGCAAAACGTCTTCAAGAACTAAACTTCAAGTCCAGTTGATCTAATTGAATACAACAGATATAGTGTAGCTCTTTATTACAGTGTAGGTCTTTATTACAGTAAAGCACTTTATTATAGTGCAGCTCTTTATTACAGTGTAGCTCTTTATTACATTGTAGCTTTTTATTGCAGTGTAGGTCTTTATTACAGTGTAGGTCTTTATTTCAGTGAAGCTTTTTATTATAGTGTAGATCTTTATTACAGTTTGGCTCTGTATTACAGTGTAGCTCTGTATTACAGCTTGGCTTTAATTTCAGTGTATCTCTGTATTATAGTGTGACATTATTGCAGTGTAGCTCTGTATTACAGTGTGACTCTTTATTGCAGTGTAGCTTCGTATTACAGTATATCCCAGTAGCACATTCTAGTTATTTATTCCTTTTATCACAGTGTAGCTCTTTATTACAATACAGCTTTGTATTATAACGTAGTTCTTTAATACAGAGTAGCTCTGTATTACACTGTAGCTCTTTATTACAGTATAGCTATGTATTCTAGTGTAGCTCTTTATTACAATATAACTCTGTATTATAATGTAGCTCTTTATTACAATGCAGTTTTTCGTTACAGTGTAACTCTCTATTACAGTATGGCTGTATTACAGTGATGCTCTTTATTACAGTATTACAGTGTAGCATGGCTCTGTATTACAGTGTAGCTCTTTATTACAGTGTAGCTCTGTAATACAGTGTAGCTCTTTATTACAGTGTTGTTTTTTATTACAGAGTATCTTTGTATTACAGTGTAGCTCTGTATTAGTGTAGCTCTGTATAACATGTAGCTGTTTATTACAGTGTAGCTTTTTATTACAGTGTAGCTCTTTATTACAATGTAGATCTTTATTACAGTGTAGCTCTTTATTACAGTGTAGCTCTTTATTACAGTGTTGTTTTTTATTAGAGTATCTCTGTGTTACAGTGAAGCTCTGTATAACATGTAGCTGTTTATTACAGTGTAGCTTTTTACTATAGTGTAGCTTTTTATTATAGTGTAGCTCTTTATTACAGTATAGCTCTTTATTACAGTGTTGTTTTTTTATTACAGAGTATCTCTGTATTACAGTGTAGCTCTGTATAACATGTAGCTGTTTATTACAGTGTAGCTCTTTATTACAGTGTAGCTTTTATTATTGTTTAGCTCTTTATTACAGTGTAGCTTTTTATTATAGTGTAGCTCTTTATTACAGTGTAGCTCTTTATTAAGTGCTGTTTTTTAATAGAGTATCTCTGTATTACAGTGTAGCGCTGTATAACATGCAGCTCTTTATTACAGTGTAGCTTTTTATTACAGTGCAGCTCTATAATAGTGTAGCTTTTTATTACAGTGCAGCTCTGTAATACAGTGTAGGTCCATATTACAGTGTAGCTTTTTATTACAGTGTAGCTCTTTATTACAGTGTTGTTTTTTTATTAGAGCATCTCTGTATTACAGTGTAGCTCTGTATAACATGTAGCTGTTTATTACAGTGTAGCTCTTTATTACAGTGTAGCTTTTTATTATTGTGTAGCTCTTTATTACAGTGTAGCTTTTTATTATAGTGTAGCTCTTTATTACAGTGTAGCTCTTTATTACAGTGTTGTTTTTTATTAGAGTATCTCTGTATTACAGTGTAGCTCTATAATACAGTGTAGCTTTTTATTACAGTGCAGCTCTGTAATACAGTGTAGGTCCTTATTACAGTGTAGCTTTTTATTACAGTGTAGCTCTGTAATAGAGTTTATCTCTGTAATACAGTTTATCTCTGTATTACAATATAGCTCTGTATTACAGTATAGCTCTTTAATGCATTGTGGCTTTTCTAGTAATTATTTATTTATTTTTTATTTACCAAGAACAGGGCTACATTTCAGCAACTGACAGGGTTTGGTACTTTACCATTCTATACAATCTGTTGACCCATCGCTTCTCCGGATCACCTAAGTTATCCCCACGGGCTTCATTTCATTTAATACCAGGTAAATATCCCCCTGGAAATGTAAAACTAGGCAAGGATGGGAAGATTCACTTTTAGAGCAAACAAAATAAATAAAAGGAGAAGCTAAAGGTAATATGTGACAGTTCCATGCTGGGCTTTATTTAAGTTTGTTACATGATAACATTTCCAAGGAAAGTCTCACACTGTGTGAATAAGCTATAGAAGCCTGAAATCTCATCTGTTGTGCTGCTGAGTTTCTTTGGAAATAAAGCACTTACCAGATAAACTGCCTTCAGAAAATGCACTGATAGACTCACTAGAAGTGGAGAAACCTAATGGATGCTCACAATGAGAACATTCTGACAAGGCAGGCAGGTAAATTAAAGGGGTGTTTGTCAAGGGAAGAAAAGGGCACTTTTAGCTAACGTCTAGTCATTTGCCTGCAATTTAGCATAGCATTGATCAAGCACAATTTAACAGCATTACTTCCATCATTTCCTCCATAACATAATTATGTTACCTCTGGCACACATCTGGGGCCATTTATTAAAATGATGTATGTATTGAAGAGGGTTAAACTGTAATGAATGGTGCCTGGATGGGTTGTATTTATAGACCTCTATCCTGCAGATAATGCCAGTGTCCAGAGAAACCCTTCCTGTCCATAAGTGCACTGTACCTAGAATGGATCTGCCTGCTGGATTCCAGTAAACCCTTCTCTCTAATTAGACCCAGTTCACACAGTTTGTCACAGACACAATAAAATGACAATTAACACTGGGTTCCAGAATCTCCACTAATGTCCTTGGGAGGTGACAAGCTATCATTTAGAGTTTCCATCCAGAAAGGGAAGCTGACAGCTAGATAAATGATAAACATTGACCACATATAATTCATGGGTTATGACATTACACAGGTCTGAAGACTGGAACAATAAATCAAATCTTCAAGGGGTGAAAATTCCTCATGATGAGAAGAGAAATTGTCACATCAATCCCTTAGGTGCCAGAGGTTACCCATTGACTTGCATTTCTGACACCCAAGAGGTTAAGTTGCAGCCTTTGAAAACAAGGTCTGTTATACATGGAAAATCTACTGCACAGCCCAGACTGCATGGCAGGGTGTCCAGGTTTTTATATTTCAATCTATGGTTAAAATGGAGAGAGGGGGTGGGGTGGACTGACATCTGTGATTGCAATTTAGGGAAGACCAGACTGGAATGTCCATCTGAGCCCCTCCAGCTGCTGCTGGGACTCTCCAACTCCTAACCCACTGCCTTGGACTGTAAGGGAATGCAGAGAGTTACAGTTCTGCAAAATCAGCAAGGGAGAGTGTTAGTTAATCCCAGTCACGTGGTAGAGAGGTGATGTCCTCCCATGTATATAGAGATAGGATGGGGCAGTGACATGTTCTCCCTCCATCCAGTAACCAAGGCAGAGAGGGCAGTTCAGTGATCAGGATCCCTGTATGTGATGACTGGATCCCTATATGTGATGACTGGATCCCTATATGTGGTGACTGGGTCCCAGTATGTGATGTGTCACCTGGTAATATTATCACTGGGGAGGCGGTGTCCCGGTTTCAAGTTTTTTTCTCCTTTGGCAATTTGTAGTTTCTTTGTTACCGAACGTTCACTGGGAGAAGGAGGAGGAGACCCCCCCCCTCCCAGTGACTTCACTGGCCTTGGATTTGGAGCTGCGCTGATTGGCTGGGAGGCGATTGAACCACGTGCACAGCTCGGAGCTTTGTCTGAGTTGGACTGAACTTCTGCAGTTTTCAGGTTGGAGTCAGTGAGCGGCAGATCGGGGAGAGGGTCTCACACTGCGGATCCCCACACAGAGCGGGGAGAGGGTCTCTCACTGCGGATCCCCACACATGTGACTGACTGATGGGATTACTGGGCTGCGTTGCCTCAGAACCTCCTGGATCCCAATAGCGAAGAAACTTCTCCATTCACTATCACACCGATAACCGCTTTATCCCACGGTACCGAGTCCAATGCGAGGACCGGACCTGTGATTTCCCAATGGATCGCTGCTACCGCTCCCTGTGCACTAGGTGGGACCTGCTCCTCGTGCTGGTTCTCCTGCCCTGGATCCCTGCCGGGAACGGTAAGAACCTGAAGTACCGGATAGTGGAGGAGCAGCCTGTGGGCTCTGTCATTGCCAGACTGGCGGAGGATGTGGCTGACGTTCTGTCCAGACTCCCCAATCCCTCCGCGATCCGGTTCCGAGCGATGCAGCGACTCTCCCTGCTCACTGTCCGGGAGGAGAACGGGGAGATCAGCATCGGAGCCAAGATAGACCGGGAACAGCTGTGCCAGAGGAACTCCAACTGCTCCATAGAGTTCGACGTGATCACCCTGCCCACCCAGCACCTGCAGCTCTTCCACATTGAGGTGGAGGTCGTGGACATCAATGACAACGCTCCGCAGTTCTCGAGGGCTGTCATCCCCATTGAGATTTCGGAGAGCGCGGCTGTGGGGACCCGCATTCCCCTGGACAGCGCGTTCGACCCAGATGTCGGGGACAACTCCCTGTCCTCCTACTCACTGACCAGGAACAGTTATTTCACTATCGAAGTTAAGAGCAGGACCGATGGGGCCAAGTACGCCGAGCTGGTGGTGGTCAGGGAACTGGACAGGGAGGTCCAGTCTAGTTACGAGCTCCAGCTCACAGCCTCTGATAACGGGCTCCCCCCAAGGTCCGGCTCGTCCCTGCTGAGGATCAGCATCTCCGACTCCAATGATAACAGCCCGGTGTTTGGGGAGCCGTCCTACATCATCTACCTACCGGAAAACTCCCCGGTGGGAACTTTATTGATCGACCTCAATGCCACCGACCCGGACGAAGGCGCCAATGGGAAGGTGGTCTACTCCTTCAGCAGCCATGTCCCCCCCAAAATCACCCAAACCTTTCAGATAGACCCAGAAAGCGGCCAGCTGACACTCATTAGGCCAGTGGACTACGAGGCCAGTAAATCCTATGAAATCGATGTCCAGGCCCAGGATATGGGTCCGAATTCCATCCCAGCCCACTGCAAGATCATTATCAACGTGGTGGATATCAATGACAACAAACCTGAAATCAACATTAACCTGATGTCCACAGCCAAGGAGATCGCCTACATACCCGAGACTGCCCCGCTGGATACGTTTGTGGCCTTGGTCAGGGTGCAAGACAAAGATTCTGGAGCTAATGGGGAGATCGTGTGCAAACTTCATGGCCATGGACAGTTCAAGCTACAGAAGACTTATGAAAATAATTATTTAATTTTAACCAACACAACCCTTGATAGGGAGAAGAGGTCCGAGTACAGCCTGACAGTCATAGCAGAGGACAAGGGGGCCCCAAGTCTTTCCACAGTCAAGCATTTTGCTGTCCAGATCATTGATGAAAATGATAACCCACCTCGCTTCCCAACCAACAGGTATGAAATAGTTATCGTGGAAAACAACTCTCCAGGGGCCCACATTACATCAGTCAGGGCCACAGATCCTGATCAAGGAGAAAATGGACAAGTAACCTATACCATCCTAGACAACTCTGTTCAAGGTAGTTCTATCACAACCTATGTGACCATTGATCCATCCAATGGTGCCATATATGCCCTCAGATCCTTTGACCATGAAGAAGTGAACCAGATAGTGTTTGTGGTCCAGGCCAGAGATGCTGGTGTCCCTCAGCTTGTAACCAATGCTACAGTGATACTTACTGTTGTAGATGAAAATGACAATGCTCCTGTGGTAGTCTTACCAGTTCTTCACAACAGTACAGCAGAGGTTACAGTCCCAACTGATGCAGAAATTGGCTCCTTAATTGCTACAATAAAAGCTACAGACAGAGACTCAGGCATGAACTCTGAACTGAACTGTTCTATTTCAGGGGGGAATGAGAACAATTTCTTTTTCATGGACACCAAATCCTGTGAAATATATACTAATGTCAGCATGGAATCTTTTATTAATCAAGTTCTTAATCTTCATGTCCTAGTTCAGGACAGAGGGAATCCACCTCGTTCTACTAAAGCACATCTTAGGTTCAACATTTTAGACCTGTTAGACATTTCAGAAGGAACCCAAGCCCCCTATGTTAACTCAACCTCCATGGATGTTTCCATGATAATCATCATTTCCCTAGGAGCCATATGTGCAGTTCTCTTGGTCATCATGGTTGTTTTTGCTACTAGATGTAACCGTGAAAAAAAGGACAACAGATCTTACAACTGCAGGGTTGCTGAGTCAACATATCAGAACCATCCCAAAAGACCATCCAGACAGATTCATAAAGGGGACATTGCATTAGTACCAACTCTCAATGGGACACTTCCTATTAGATCTCATCACAGGTCTTCTCCATCCCCCTCTCCAACTTTAGAACGTGGGCAAATGAGTAGCCGGCAAAGCCAACACAGTCGACAATCTCTGAACAGTCTGATGACAATATCTTCTAATCATGTGCCTGATAACTTCTCACTGGAATTAACTCATGCTACCCCAGCTGTGGAGGTAAATCATTTCATTTCTGTTTCTGTTATGCAGCTTGTGCTCATTCTTAATGTGCCTCTCCTGCAAAGCTTCTTCTTATCTGACTGTACTACCGTGGTATAAAATAGAACTGTTTTTAGTTGTTCCTTAGGGTTAGCTAAATTGTAACAGTATATGTTGTATATAAATACCTCTGGAGCCACAGTGTTTTATCTGTTTTGAAGTTTGTAGGTTACATTACATAGTAACAATTAATTTCCAGTCTAACTGCAGCATGCACACCTTCAGTGCAACTAATTAACCAACATCTGAACTATTTATTGAATGCTTTGTTTTCTCTTTGTAAAACTGACATTTATTTACATTGTTTACTTGCATTGGCAGGTATCCCAGCTGCTCTCCATGCTTCACCAAGGCCAATATCAACCAAGGCCAAGCTTTCGAGGAAACAAATATTCCAGGAGTTACAGGTGAGAAATTTAATAGGCTCATCAATCTCAATGATGGTGTGTCAACTAATTTATGGTCTAACATTAAAGTCATGCCTGTAATTTTTTTTAATGATCTGCAGATATGCCCTTCAAGACATGGATAAATTCAGCCTGAAAGACAGTGGTCGTGGAGATAGTGAAGCTGGAGACAGTGATTATGATTTAGGAAGAGATTCTCCCATTGATAGACTTCTAGGGGAAGGATTTAGTGAATTATTTCTCATGGATGGACACAGAATTCCTGCAGGTAACCTTCATTACCATTATCATCCAGATGATGCTTTACTTCTGTGCTTCATACTATTATTAAGCGCATTAGGTATAAAAAGTAATATGATTATTTGGGAGGGTTGTCCAGTTATATTTGTGTTATATTAATGGCCCTTTTGTAGCTCAAAATCTAAAAGTAAAGTTTTGCATACCCATGGTCAAATTAAAGCATCTTTGTAAAATCCACATTTGTTTTTGTGTATGTACACATTCCATAGAACTAGTGTGCAATATAACATGCACAGCAGCTCTGTGGATATTTCATCCTTGCCTATAAATCATTTCTTAGTACTCTATAGTGCTTTTCCTTCCTGTGTTGACTGTCTTTGTGCTGTCTCGAATGCACATATTTCGATTCTGTGACTCCACGTGTTGCACATTGTCAATGGGTGGAGGGAGTCACAGCAGAGAATAAAGCACAGATTGTAAATAGGCTGAAACAATGTACATGTCTATATTGCATATGAATTCAGTATGTGGAAATGTGTGCAATAGCTTAATGCATTTGGTTAGGCCCGTACTCAAAGTAAAAAGAAACAAGTGACTATTTGCAGGGGTAAGGTATTGTAACCCCTGATTGCATGCAGGCTGTGTTAATAAATACTGCAGGGTCTCTCAGTGCTTGTATAACCAAAGCAAAGTCGTAGACAGTAGACTGCAGCAATACAGAGGCTCTGACCCATTGAAGTTTTGCTAAGCACAATATTATTATTTTTTCATGTGAAGTCTATTGTAAAAGACCAAGTCAATTAATCTATACAGCACAGTACAAAGAGATATTAAATTCAATCTTGTTCCTGAAAATCTGTTTCATGTTAATACTAACTAGCATACTGTGTGTATATATCAATAATGTTATTTATGAGAAAAATCATCCTCTCTATAATGTGCTGGTTTGGACAGAGAGATTTCCCCCCCAGATGACAGAGAATTAGTATCTGCTGCAGTATCCTCCTTTCATATTACTGCTGCAGTGCCAGCTATTCTCTGTTGCATGTCATGTGATTTTTTTTCTTTTTTTTTAAGTTAGACCAACGAGACTTGGTTTTTAATGCTTTGCCATCACACAGAACTGCACCAGGCACAAAGAATTCTGCTTACTTTATTTAATAGTATGCTCTCATTTGTTTTTCATGATTTAGACAGAAAATATGTTTGTTCTTTTTTCCCTTTGTTAATTTTGCAGAAATTGTTTTTGTGTCCTATATAAGGGGCATTGAACAACAGGATCAATTAAACCCCCATCTCCACAGTTCACTCCCAATGTTATGGCTCTAGACACAAACATTTTACCTTGTCCATATGCAGTTTCTCTAAACATTGTCTTCTTCTATTCAGCTAACACCAGCCAGTGTCATACCACACAAGTTAGGTATCACAGAGGGTGTTTACTAATCTATTTAAGAATGTCAGTGGAGTGCAAAGGCTTTTTAAGAACAATACATTAGGTGCCCTCCCCCACAGATAGTGACAGCTCCCTCACCAAACACCCCCAGCTCCTGCTGTCCTTAGTTGTAAGGGTCCTGCAGATGGAACCTATGTTCAATGTGGTCTAATGCAGTATTTCAGCCAGGCCATCTGTCCCCATTCATTGTTTTCATTTTGCCATTACTTAAAGCAGAGCCTCCCCAAGGCTCTTCTTAAAGTAATGTTGCTGCAGTGTTTGCTATTTACTAGTAAACATTTAATGTCATGTAACCACAGTATTTGGGAATCTATGATAAAAGGTTATGTAAAAGAGTTACTTCCATGCAAACCAGAATGGCTTAATATCTCTCTCTCTCTCTCTCTCTCTCTCTCTCTCTCTCTCTCTCTTTATCTATCATTATATCATGTTTATTTATTAATTACAGTTATGATGCAAATGGAGCATGGGAAATGTAATTCTAGCATAAGGTTCTTTAAACCTGTGTAGATTTGCACCAGCCATTAACTATAACATGTTACACATTTCAATGCAGTCCTTAGATATTTAGAACAATGTTTTTTCACTGTTGTTTGGTGAACTTTATGGACAGAATGTAGCAAGATTACAAGAGTTGAAAGATTTCCAGTAACATTTTCAATGTAGTGGGCATATAATTTATTTAAAAGTACCTTGGGTGGCAGGTTTGTGATATTTAAACACTTAATGTATAACAAGATTTGTGTTTTATTTTTTTTCAGCTATGAGGTTCTGTACAGATGAATGCAGAGTTTTAGGACATTCTGATCAGTGTTGGATGCCACCACTCCCTTCTCCATCATGTGATTACAGGAGTAACCTGTTCATACCAGGAGAAGAAATTCTGTCCCAAGAGCAAGAGCTGCAGCACAATCAGCAACAGATTCAGCCTCAGAAACCTCTTCTTGAGGAGGAAATACATCCTATAGAGTCCAGTGAGAAAAAAAAGAGTTTTTCAACATTTGGTAAGGAGTCTCAGGAAGAAGAATCCACAGATACTTGCACATCATCTCTCCTCACTGAAATGAATACTGTTTTCCAACGACTTTTACCTCCATCTTTGGATAACTATACTGAATGCAGTGAAGTTGATCGTTCAAACTCATTAGAGCGAAGGAAAGGACAAGCAGCAGCTAAGCCTGGCACTTACCCACAAGGCGTAGCAGCTTGGGCAGCCAGTACTCATTTTCAAAACCCCAACAATGTTGGGCCTTCTCTAGGAAACCATTCAAGTGCACAGCCTTCCTCTAAGTGGCTACCAGCCATGGAGGAAATCCCTGAAAACTATGAAGAAGATGATTTTGACAATGTTCTTAACCATCTCAATGATGGCAAACATGAACTGATGGATGCAAGTGAACTGGTGGCCGAGATCAATAAATTACTTCAAGATGTAAGGCAAAGCTAGGTGTTTCCCATTCTTATTTATTTCCATATTACTGGAAACCGGAAACAAACTTCCTGCAAACTGGTTGCATTTATAAAAATGTGTTGGGTGTACATTAAATATTAAAAAAAAAAAAAAAAACCAACAACTATATTTTAATATGTACACAAAACAAGTGTGACTACCTTTATCTGTATTTTAAAAATACATGTGTATCTTATATTTATGTGTTATTTAAGAAGAAATAAATTATATTTTTGTATTTCGTATGGCATGTTTTGCTACGTCTGAAGACTTTGGACTGATTTATAAAACTGGTGTACAGTCGCCAGCAGAAAATGAAAAAAATATATATATATAAATGAATTTTTTGGTTTCTAAAACACATTTCTACAGTTAAATACAATTTTCTGATTTATACAAGAACATAACATAACATTTTTAAGTCCCTCCTTTTGACAGATACAGGTTACATATATGCCAAACTGCATGTGATTATATTTTAAAAAGGGGACATTGTACCTTTTCTGTTTCATGTTCCAGCAAGATGAGTCTAAGCCTGTGTGGAATGTCTATTTGTTCTCATGGAAACTGTATCAGGGTGCCAAAGATCTGCAAACATTTGTTTAAATGACATTGGCATTTGTAGTTTAGTGTCAATGTATAAACAATAAGTTGCTGATGCTTAATGTGAACAGTATTGCTCATAGATTAGGTAACAGTTAATACAAATCACAAATGCATACTTTGTATGCTCAAAAGTAATATGGAATTGGGGCCCTTGAATGTGAAGGGAATGTTCACCCCCCAAACCAAAAATTATATATAGGTAAATCATCCCCCAAACCCCAAAAACACAATTGTTTAAAAAAACAAACAAACAAAACAAATGTAGGTCTGACATGTTATTCTTCCCCTTCCATCTGCTTCTCAAAAGATTTCCGCCTCCTCTCCAAGCTTGTTACAAGCTTGCGCATGCTCAGAAGAGGAATCTATTGAAAAAGCATTCAGTCATTGGCTGTCATGTCAACTGACATCCATGACTGACAGTTGCTAACTTGAAGAACCAGTAAGAAGAAAGATCAGTAACAGGACATCGGGCAATATTTGAGGTTAGTCTTATATCTCATAGATATTGCAGTTTTGGGGTTTGGGGGTGATTTACCTATATTAAAAGTTTAATTTAAGAGATGGACTTGTCTTTTGTAGAAAATGCCAACTTGTTTAAGGTGTATCTTATTTGTAGGCGAAGACAGCTATGGTAATTGCTTTAATACCTTCCCATGTGTTTAATATGAACTTTATGAGTGTATTCATTTATTAAGTGGTGTTTTGCCTTCAGGGCAAAATAGAATTGGTGGGTGAGGTCTGTCTATCAAATAGATATAAGCCAAAATAACATGAAATAAGTAAATTAATTGGAACAGATAGTCAATGCCTTTTGGCAAATCACACCTAAAAGTTGTCAGACAGATGGCATGAAATGATTACACAGCCAATCAAAGTGCAGTTCAGGTATTTTGTTATTTCAAATGTACGGACAAGGAACCACAGTTTGTACATTTGGATAGCATTATACATCCCAGCACCTAACCCAGTTATAATTTATTATTTTATGACCTGAATTATAGTCATGAGGCTTTATTGATATTGGGAATTGTATGTTGTCTGGAACCCTTAAAATCGACGTGAGTCTGAACGAGTTGGATTTATTTCCCTTTTTGATCATTATATATTTCTCTGTCACTAGTTTCTAACTCTGTATTATAACTGACATTTTTTGGAAGATGAATGATGTCAATATGCCAAATACACTTCATACAAAAGTTTTATATATATACATATATTGATCAGCCACTTGTAGATATGATTAAAACTTGTTTGAATATTACACACAAACAATAAAATCTTGGAATAATTGTCTTTCCTTGTTTTTCATTTCTAAGTTAAATTGCTTTTTAGCTTTAAAGCATTAAGGGGAATCAACATCTCTAATTTTAATTTAAACTTCTTTAACAATTTACATTAAAATGTTTCTTTTTTTATCTCTGGGGACGATTAATTCGTTATACTGAGTCACTGACGCATTACAATCCCACTGTGCTAGCCAGGAAGATGATACACTAATCTAGATTAAAGCATCCAGTCTGTCAAAATAAAATATTTAAAGTGTATTGCAAATGCCACTTTCAATTGCCAAGTATCCAGAGCCTTACAAGCCCCTTACATTGATTCCTTCAAGGTCAGAGAGGCTGTCTGCATCTGCTTTCCCCCTTTTTTCTGTCTTTCATTTTTACCAACTATCTGGGCCAATAACATCGTATGTTATACATAGACAATACTGTGCATTTTAAATATAAACAGGGTTATTCAATAAAAGTTCTTATCATTTAAAATGGTGCTAATTTTACCCCAGCCAATCAGTTGTTAGCTTTCAAACGTTAAATAAGATCTAAAGGGTTGGGGAAAAATTAGCACTATTTTAAACGACAAGAACTTTTATTGAATCTCCCTGTTAGTTTCAGAATCTGATTTTTTTATTTTCTTGGATTGTGGAATTATTAGTTATAGGCAAGGTTATGGAAGTTCTTTAGTGTCATGTGTGATACTTTTGTTATTTGCACTAATGCTGTTGGTCAGTCATGCTAAGATATAATGAGTGATACAGCAAATAACATTTTTAGGCACATTGCCAAAAAGTAATTAGTTTGTACATTTCCTTGCTTATTCTGTCAAAGGTTGAATATGAGTCATTTCTGTGCCCATAACTATGTAAGGACAAATGTAACGTTTCACATGAAAAGCTTTAGGGTAAAATGACAGTAGATGGTTGGAAGCACCTTGGCTTTGAGGCAGCAATGCACCATTGGTCAGGCCCTGTTTATTTTCAGACTGAAGTCTCATAGACACATAACGAAGTAGCCAACAAATGTTTTAAGGACATGTCCACAAAAAAAAAAAATCACTTCATTATATGAAAGTTGCCCTCTGCCCACCCCCAAACACCATATTATTTCAATAAAAAAGCATTCAGATCGATACTTACAGCCCTTCACTCCCACATCATTTTGTTCCAGCTCCCTGCTTGCTGGGACTTGCAAGCAGGGGGCCAGTCCGTCAGCCGCGTCTGCGATTGGCTGAGACGGAGCCAATGACAGACGCGGCTGACGTCACGGAAAGCGGTGTGGGAACGAAGGGCTGTAAGTATCGATCTAAATGCTTTTTAAATGAAAATAATAGGCTGGTTAGAGGTGGGCAGGGGGGAGCTATCATACCCTTAAACCATTTAACGCTAGGTGGGACGGTAAAGAAGGATGGATCCGGATGGTGGGAGGGAGGGGGGAAAAGGGCTCTACAGCGCATGTTATTATTCTCCCGGAGGAAACACAGGAGGCAGAGACATTTAAGCAGAAAGACAGCCACTATCCTTCAGTTTCCTGGACTTTGGACAAGCAATGCAGGACAACCATAAGGAGCACAGATGTAAGGTAAAGATTTTATCAAACTGTATAGTGGGGCAAGTAGTAGGTTAAATTATAGTTTGGGGGGTGGACATGCCCCTTAAAGAAGATCTGCTTAACAGACAATATTCATTCTACCAATGAATGTCATCAACATGAGCCACTACACACATAAGATTGTTGGCCGAAAGGTTCACCTGTATGCTGTTGGACATCCACTCGTGTATAAGGATTTACCACTGTAGAGCCATGATACATTCTGTATATGTATGCCAAAATTGGCAGAATACAGAATTATTCTTTTGAAATCTTTAAGTGAAATCATTTCATATCATCCATATTTGGCAACCTTTAAAGAGATTGTTGCAATACCAGAGGCAGACAAATCTAAAAGTATTTCTTTTTCTAGGTTAATGCTTTAGGTGTAGTGAATGTGAAAGGCATGGGTGAATGTGGCAGTACACTAATTAGTGGCATCTGGTTGTGTATTTTGTTGCTAATGCCATGTGAGTAAATGCTATAGGGGACACAAGGGATGGTCCTTCAACAGTTACTAAGCATGTACGATTGGAATTAACTTGGAAAGAAGAGTCAGTATTCAGAAAATGAATGCAGTATTAATAAATCCAAATACCAAATATAATTTGTACGATTGTTGAGTGGTATATACTTCTCTATTTTATTTATACTAACTAAATCTTACTTTAATCAAAACAGTGATGTCACTGAGTGACTTCCTGTATTCCACTGCCCCTCCACCCAGTCTCTCGCCCTCCCTGTATTAGTCATTTATATAGGAAGTCCTGTTTATTGTTGGCAGACTATGTAAGGTCCTTCTCTCTCTTTTCAATAGGAGCAGTAATTAAAGGCTATGTCCACCCCATAAACTTATTTTTAATATGCTGCTCCCCTATGTACCCCAGCCCCAACCGCATAAATATTTTTTTCAGAAAGACCCCCAAACTCTTACTTACCTCCCCTCATTCCTCCGCCGCACTGCCGGCCCTCTGCTTGCGAGAATGCAAGCAGAGGGGCGGGACGGCAGTCGCGTCTGTGATTGGCTGAGCGGCAGGCCAATCACGGACGCGGCTGCCAGTCATTCAGTGCAGCGGAGGAAAGCGGAGAGGTAAGTAAGAGTTTGGGGAGCTTTTTGAAAAAAAAAATATGCGGTTGGGGCTGGGGGACATGGGGGAGCAGCATATTAAGAGGGATTGACGCTAGGGGGAGGGATAGTAGAACGGGAGGGAGAGGGAGGGGGAGGGAGGGGGAGAAGTCTGCAGTGCGCATGGCAAATATCTACCGAGGCAAGATAGCCGGCAGAGCCCTGCTATCCTCCTGGTGTTTAGTCTTGGGACTTTGGGGGGGGGGGGTTACAGGAGAACCCTATGGAGCTGGGATGTGGGTAAGGATTAAACTACACTACATGGTGGGGCCAGTAGTTGGGGGGATTATATTTGGGGGGTGGACATGCCCTTTAACTATTTATACACTTAACAGGGATTTCTATATAAATGACTAATGCAGGAGAGGGAAAGACCGTGGAATGCTAGGGGAGAGTTTGCCTGTATTGTTTTTTTTTTTTGTTGTTGTTTGTTTTTTGGCTGGCCTTGTGTATTATAAGAAATATTCCGCTACCTACAGTGTAATATATGGATTTACTCGAAATTCCATGCCCTGTATAAAAGAACTCGGCCTGCGGCCTCGTGCCTCTATGTGGTCATGGAACTCCTTGGTGGGGTAGTATCCATATAATAAAGAAGGCGAGAATCCTTACTCTGGTGCGTCACTGAGTGACTGTAATAAGAATTCTCACCACTGCACCTCCCCACCTCTCCCTCTATACTCCGTGTACTTCACAGATTTAAGTACACTGAAGATAAGGATCAATATTGCATTCCAATGAGTCATAAATTGACTCGGCTGGTGGCTGGACATTGCTCCTTATCTTCCGTGCAGTTCAATCAGTGACAGGATCCGGATGGGAGGGGGAGAGGACTGGAGTGTAACCTGGTCAGTACCTTTACATTTCAATACAAAACCGGATGGTTAACACTTTATATCCTGGAAATCAGCTTCACTTGTATGGAGTATAGAGGAAGGGGGAGAGTATATACAGGAATGGGGGGGGGGGGGGCAGGGGGGGGTAGATACAGGGAGGGGGGATAGATACAGGGTGGAGCAGGGAGGTGGGGTAGATAGGGGGATAGATACAGGAAGGTGGGAGGTAGATACAGGGAGGTAGATACAGGGAGGTGGGGGTAGATACAGGGAGGGGGTGACGGGGGTAGATACAGGGAGTATCTGCAGGAGGGGGTAGATGAGTGAGTGGGTTGGTTTGGTGCTGCTGTGTTTTTTTTTTTAGGTATTATGTTTTATGTGCCTTATATATTACAGTATATGGAATAATACGCATCCTACAGAATAATATATGGAGATTACTTCACCTCGGAGTTCCCTGACCTGTATAAAAGAACTCAGCCTACAGCCTCATGCTTCTATATGGTCAGGGTACTCCTTGGTGGCGTAATCTCCTTATATTACACTGTAGGTAGCGTATTATCCCTTATATATCAGTTATCTTTACACAGGAGTCAGTATCTATTCCTTCCAAACTCCTTCCAATGTGCAGAACAGTAGTGTGTAGAAGTGTACTTTGTGCACTAATGTTTAAAACAGCTTGGTCTCCATCACCATCATGTATATTAAGGGCTAGGTCACAATTGTGATTGCAATTACACTAGGTGCGCTGCGATCTGTTTTGCGAAAGATTGCACAGTAACAGCGCAAGCGCACCACAACATGTGATATTGCACCGGAAACGATGTGTGCACGTTTTTAGTGTGATAGTGCACTTTGTAGTGAGGCCTCACTACAGGAGACTGGGAAGTAGGTATACTGATCACCTATTCTAAGGGACTTTTTATTTACATTATTTCAAAAAGTCATGTCAGTATTGCTCACTTTCTAATTGGCTAAAGCATTGTACAAACATATACACAACAACCTATAACCTTGTTTAGCGTGACTTTAACTCCAGGAGGGATGTGCCTGTTGGTGCATCACCCTGTAAATGTCTAGAGTCTGACTTGCACAGTTTGTCTCCTTATATCATACCTAGCCTAGAGCATGGCAAACATTAGATTGTATGTTATTATACTAGAAGTATGTATACTGTGTGAATGTATGATTGGAATGATATAGCATAATAGAAATCTCTCAACCTTGCTTACTGTAAAAAAAAAATCTGTTTTTGTGGCTGCGAATAGTATGCAGTAACTAACAATACTGGCAGTGCTAGACTGATTGTATCCTCCTTTTAAACACCTCTGTATTAAACATATAAGAATAACCTATTACAGGTTTCCTGCATTGTGTCCTCACCAAGGTTTCTTATATTTTATTTCGTTCTTAATTCCTTCCTCCCCCCTTTTTCATCACACTCACCTAGTTTCCCTTTGCAGCCTCCTCTTTGTTATGTGTTCTGTTCCAGCCTCCTCTTTTTCACTTCTTTGCTCCTTTTCCTCCATCTGTGATATATTGATGAACAATAATAAGTGAGAGGAAACTGACACCTTCAAAGCACAGCATGACATGTGTTTCCCCAGCTTTTGACGAGGGCGGGTGGAAAAGCCAAGCCAGCTGAGCATTACCTTCTTTAATACTTCAGAAACCGTTTTCGTCTTACTGGGATTTAATGAACCTCTGTGGGCTGGAAACACCTTGGTTAGTTTTACAAAGATACTTTAGTTTATACACAGTGCACAAGTATTGTACTGCACACAAAAAGAATACAATATACATCAGGTTGTAGCACAGAAATGCAATCACATGTAGGTTTATTAGAGTATTTTCTAGATTTGTATTTTAGTTTAAGTATTAAAAAAATACTCAGACTTTTCCATCCCTGCTGTGCCACCTGTCAAAGATGTGGCTACACACAGTTCCGAATGGGCTCTCTATATAAAGTATAAAAGGATTGTGGTCGACTTCCTTTAATACAGTACAGGGAGCCAACTGGGACCGGGGAAAATTTTAGGTCCAGAACAACCATTTCTAATGCCACAGAACGGTCGATTCACAGCTACACACATTAGCAAAAAGGGACTGATCCTGTCGGTACCAATGGGATTGACCCCTTATCATTAATGTGTGTACCCAGCTAGATTAACCAATAGATTCTCCTGTACCTTGCCCAATCACATGTTTAATTGACTGGGGTCTGGAAAACTATTGCTTTAGAGTAACATATACATATTTACCTAGTACGAAGCCCAGAACATTCTAATGGTGGTCAAGATGGACATATTTTCAGTTTTTGGTGAAAACTTATTGCACACTACAAAATTACATTACACCCATCACATACCAACCATTTCACATACTAATCATACATTTTCCCTTTACTATTTCCCAGCTTACTATACAACTTGTACATTTTAAAATAAGTCATGTTATTTCTGTAATTTTGCCTTCCGTTGGCTGTTTGACATATTTGGTAAAATCACTAGCAAAATGAATCTGAGTAGTTTCCTCCATCTGTAGCCCTGAAAAGAAATGTGTGCTATCTGTAATCCACTAGCCCCTATTTGGGTATTGTAACTAGAACCTTAATAATAGGATAAAAATAAATAAAGAACTGGGTCATCATTTCCTTGTCTACAGTTTTCTGGAACGAAACCCAACTAGTTAACGACAGGAATGAATTAATTGCAGCTTTCTAAAAAAAACACTTTTCATGGTTATTTTTCTAATCGTGTCTTAATAAAAGAACAGTGTTTTGGAAAATTAGGCCGTCAAATATGATTCTCCTTAGTAATCCCCTGCATAGTGATGGGCTGCCAGCTTTTGAAGCACTAAAATAATCTCAGAAGAGATTTTTTTTTTTTTTAAACAATCACTTGCTGGCAGTAATTAATCATATTTTATGACTGGAAAAAGACTTGATGAATAGCCTTTAAATGGCAATTCAGTATACAATTGTAGTAATTAATTTTGAATGATGCTAGTGCTAGAGCTTGATGAATTCCACAAAGAATCTTTCAACTGACTTGACACAGGAGCATTTTACATGTTGTGCTATCTGTAGACATTAAACAAAAGGATTCATTGTACCTGCATATCAAGATAAGGTCAAAAAAGAACATCCACATATTCAACTTCAATCAGGCAGATTGTGGCTGCATTTAATATAACTGCTAGAACAATTTAATGTTACTTTGCCTAATTACAGAGCCTGTATAACACCTACAGCAAAGTGGTTTTATACTGACAATGTCACTGTTTTAATTAAAATAATCAAATGATTCCTTTACTGGATTCAAATTGATGCATACAAAAATATAGATTACATAGAGCCTGAATTACTTTTTTATATATTGGAATGGTACTTTTAAAATTGACCTCATTTTTGCCTTGCTAAAAGATCCCAAATCCATTTACAGAGTCTGACCAGATGCCCAGAATCAGCTTAAGAAAACACAAAAGAAGAAAATGCAAACAAATTTGTATGTGAGAACAGAAGGGGGTGCATCTGGTAGGTCATTCTAGGAGCACCACTGGAATGGAAAAAAATAGCCATCCCAATTAACTGCTCCTGAGAAATGTTAAATGCCCTTATGTAGGATCTCTCTAGAGACCAGGATTACTGAAAATTCCCACATACAGTTTCTCTCATATGATAATTGTGAAATAATCTTTAGCCATCAAATGTATTTTTAGCTCCTGTTTCCATTTAACTATAATAAAATCTTTTTGTTTTTGTTCATAAAGGAACATATTGAGGACTGTTAGGTTCATCAGGAGATTTATAGAGGCAAGACTTTTGGGTATTTGGATTTTGCATTTTTCAATATTGCAATTGGAGACAGACAATATGCTCCAACAGGTACTGCCAAAAACACCCACATCCATCCTGTGCAGATATTTTTAGTTAGGGCTCTTAGTTTGTTCATACAATATTTCATGCATATTTATTTACATATGATAGTGTAATACAAAACAAATGTGATAACAAACATTTGTAAAAGTACTTAAGGCAGCATGGGCCCTATTTATAAAAGATCGGTATCGTTATCGTAAAATACCGATCGTTATCGTAAAATAACGACCGGGTTTTTACCGATAACGACCGTTATTTACCGATATCGGTAAATACCGGCCGTTATCGGTAAATAACGACCGGCATCGGTAAATAACGGTCGTTATCGGTAAATAATGGTCGTTATCGGTAAAAACCCGGTCGTTATTTTACGATAATGATCGGTATTTTACGATAACGATACCGATCTTTTATAAATAGGGCCCCATGAGTGTTCCGGGTGAAAATCGCCTGTGTATGGGCACTTTGGTTATCTTTTGTTAAGCCGTCCTGGTGGATTCTGTGTTTGGTCCTTTAGTGGGGCAGGGGAGCAGGCATTTTCTTATTTTTTCTAAGACACATGTAGCCTCCTCCAAGAAAGGTTGGGTCCCTAAATGTATGTCTTGTCTGTTGTTTTATAAAGAGGAAGTTTCTTTCAGTAACAGTAGACTTTTCTAGCACTAAGTAAAACATTTAGGCAGCTATATTACTGCTGCTGCAGCTATAACTGGGCCCCCTGAAAGTCTCCTGGATAAGCTTGCTCAGATTACAGCAAGAATGAAAAGTCATAAGTAAGATTTCAGGTTGATTGTTGTTTTTTTTTCTTGTGAAAACAGTGAATTAATTCTTAGTAATAAGCCTACCAATACAGTAAAAATATAGCATTATATATCAAGCTCTAATTTCCTATAAAGTTAAACTGGCCATACACTATGTACCTCCCAACATTCCGGGGTCATTCTGACAACCACCTGACCTGGCCCACTCATATTTCGATATTACAATTATAATAACAATCACAGATATGATCTGTCTGGGAAAAGTTGCAGGAATGTCGATAGGTAAAACTACTGCTTCACTCTCCATTACAATCATTTGTATGTCTAATCAGTGATTTACTGTGCAAGCGACACTGTGGGCCCTAAATCTCTGTGACACTGTGGATTCGAAGCCTAAAAATATTTTTGATTACTAATAAGCATTGGATGCATTGGCTTTCATGTCGGTGCTCAGGGTATTTCTATTCCAGCTTGCAACTCGGCTAATTTTGTTTTCATACTGTGAAAGTATGTGCGCATCAACGCGTTACTGTCCACTTGCGATCTGTCTGTTATTGGAACACATGCGATCTGTAAAATAAATGGTGATAGCATGCTTGATTGGTAGCGCGTGAGAATTCACGTTAGTGTGGCCTAGCCTTAAGGCCTGGTATACATAAGCCAAATGTGGGCTAATCCATGCTCCTCTGATTATTCCATCTGACTTATTTTGCATTAAAATGCAAATTTAGTCAGATTGAGCCAATAATAAATATCAAAACTGCCCAAGGAAAGGAGTCAAGACAGCATTTTACATGGCAGACGATTTGTGTGAACAACCCCACTGGCACGGAAGACCCCTTAAATTAAAATCCACTCACCTATGTACCTCCCCCTTCCACTGTACATTACAAATGTTGCTGCCAAGGTGCGAGAAAGCACTATAAAAGGAGTCTCTTTGCACCTAGGCAGCATTATAGGTGCATAAAGACAGCAGGGGAGCCATTGTAAAATGTATTCTTCGTGGTGATCTGCTGCCCCCAGAATTGTGTCACCTGTTGCAACATGTCACCTAACAGTACTAGAACTTCTGACCCCAGGCCTTATGTTAAATAAAGATCAGTTAGTGATACTGTCACAAGGTATACACCTATATTCATCAAACCTATACCATCACAAACCTTGAAACATCCATCGACAAAGTATGACCAGTCCCCAGGGCTGTGGATACATACACAGGAAACCAACAAATATTTTGGTTATCACTGGTCCTTTAAAATAGATTCTATGAAAGATGCTAAAAATTAGTCTTTATACATTTTAAGCTTCAATCATAGAATTGCATTCAATGTATTTCTGGCTACTGTAATACCATAGTAAAGGAGCTCATCCAGCACTGGATTTACTTCAATAAAGTCCATAATAAGTCAAAACAGAAAATTAAACAATTTGTTTGTGTTAAAGGAGTAGTGGATTTAAAGTAACAAAAAAAAAGCAGTTTAAATTAAGTACCTGGGGCAGGGAGGTAGGATTAGTAATTCTTACCTCCCAAGATTGTTTCTGTGAGGAGCACCAGCACAAACAAAACTGCTTCAGGCTGAGGCCACACTGCAACGCATAAGAATCGTTCGTTGTGCGTTCGCGTTTTGCGTTCACGTTTTCGCCTTTTGGCGTTATGGAAACGCAGCGTTAACGCACCAAAATGGTGAACGCATGCATTACCAAAACGCGAACGGCCGCGCAATCGCATGCGCATCGGAAATCGCGGGAATTTTCGCGTTCCCGCGATTTCCATTGTAGTGAAAAATCGCGGGCGTATACGCGAGCGCGAAACGAGCTAGTGTGGCCTAGCCCTCAGTCAGGCTTCATCATTATCATTAATAAAAAAAAGGCCCAGGACACTAACTTGCAGATGAAAACTAGACATGATATAGCTCCTCAAAGAAATAATATTGGGAGGTAGGAATAACCAATCCTGCCTCTCTGCCCCAGGTACTTTTCATTTTTAAAATGTTAATGTTTACAGTCTAGTTGTCCTTTAATACACTAGTTTAAATAGGCGCTACTGTAATGAATGAACAATGCCCAAAAAGTAATGTACATACTGCAAATCTTCTAAAAAGTATCTTTACTTTTAGTATTGCTTTAAAAAAAACAGCCATGCACGCCAGACTTGCAATCCTGTGTATTTTATTGTGGCATACACAGGAACATCAAAGTATCGTTTTGGTACAGGTATTGTACCTTCTTCAGACAAAGTGAAGTTTAGTGCTTCCTCTTAAGCCTCATATACATGTACAATCGTGGGGGCCGATGCGATGTGTATGCACGCCCATTTTGGGTGATAATCGTGCTGTGTATGGGCCAATTACTGTCTGAAACGGCCTTGCATATACCTCGTGCACCGTAGGTCGGACCCCCGTGATTGCACGTGTATGCACCTTTACTCCTATTAGTCTAGATAATAATTTTGAATTACAGAAAATATTCTCCAAAGACTCATTGCAAGTTTCATGTAAAAGGGTTGTTTAGCTTTACAGAGCTGCTGGCTGTACAATTTGTGACAAATATAACCAGACTTACTTAGAAGGAACTTTGCTAGTATACTGTTTATTTATTTGGTGAATTAATTTGGAACTTACAGGCCATTTCCTGGTTCTGCAAATGCATGTCAGTACACCAGGCCATTAGATAATCTTATTATAAAAAAAGGCATCTAAAAATGTAATAACATGAATGTCTGGATTGTAAATTTATAGGAAACTATTTTTATCTGTCTGTTTTTATTATGTAACTTACACTTTCTATTGATCTTGTAATCCTGATCTAGCCACACACATTGATGGTTTAATGTTACTGAAGCAATTTGACAGCTGGCAAAGCAATCATTTTGTGTATTGGTCCATGATGGTTACCTGAATGTCCCTCAGAGGGGAAGGTAGATATTAATTCTAAAAAAAAAAAACGGAACTAGCCAGATATCTTGAAACACAATTAAAGAGCAAGGTGGGGTTTGTGCAGGTATTTGATAAACAAATGAAGAAAACAATGAAAACAAGCAGCAAAGCTAAATAATAATTTTTATAGTTTAATGCAATCAAGGTGCAAATATAGTAGAATGATAGATTGAATTTACCTCCATTAATCAATTGTTCTGCTAAGCCAAAATAAATAGGTTGATATAGATAAATACCAGACAACCACATTGGTGGGTGCAGGATGAAAGAGTCTTGAATACAAAAGAATGCAAATTGATGCCTGGAGGGTGCTTGTGTTTCAAAAACAGAGCAGAATACATTGGGAATTCAGATGAAATCAATCAGTCAATCAACCCAAATCCACAGCTGCAAAAATGGGGATGCCTAGAATAACTTTTCTTGAAATGACAGAGTAAAATCAGCAGGGGTAAAAGGATGGGTGAGCTATCCCAAGCTTTCACTATATCTTCTGTTCCTTCAATGGAATTACACAATACTAGCACATTGATAGATTAGCTATTATTTCAGAAAGTCATGTGACTTGAAACACAAAAGTGCTGTGAATTACTGTATCACTTGTGTCTTTGTCCTCAGTTTAATTTGTCTTCACACACTGATTGCCTATACATGCTTGTTGTGAGGTCTACCTGAGTTTTCTTTTGTAGGTTGGATATATATTGAGCACATTTGAATATATTTAGAGATCTTGTTTTATTTATCTATACATACGTATCCTTACTAATTATTTTAAGGGTCACTATACTTACCCAAACAACTTTACATTATATGAAACCACAATTTGAGAGAAGTAAAGTGTTAGTACTCAAACATTTATCTGTGCTTGCTTTTTTATTAAATTACTAATGTTTAGTGAGTGCTCCTAATTGCCCCCACGCTCCCTTACACACTTCCGTCTTGTAGTGTCTGCGACACTTCTAAGTTCTGCACAGCCTCACCATAGACACTGCTCTGCTTACACATCTTCCCCTCCCCCCACCTTCTTTTCTCTACTGATTCTCCCAATTGTTTCAAAAACAACAGGCAGCCAATATCCTAAGGTCAGGAATGGGCACACATTGTAATTACTGCTTCTGGAGTGACAGGTCTTTCCCTGTAAATGCTGTGATTTCAAGTGATGATGCCGTGATTTCAAGTGATAATGCTGTGATTTCAAGTGATGATTTCTCAGAATCTACAGCTCAGATTTAAAATCCGAAAATAGTTTGGAAGTAGTGGGATTTTGCTGTAGCTAAAGGGATATTTTTTTGAAAATATAGATACCTTTTAAAATAATTTAAAAGTTTATAGGAGTTTTACAGTGACAAATGGGGGATTTCATGGTCTGCCAGTGAGCACAGGGGAATCTTCTGATATTCTTCTCAGGTGCCAGGCAAGCCCTTTGTGCTGTGTCATACATACAGAGATTATTACAAATGTATTTGACCATTTGCTAATGGTGTCATTTAATGTGCCATATATTACAGAAGGTGCAAAAAAAACCTATAACTGGTTATAAACAGTTACATAAACCTGTTAAAATAACACACCCACTTACTTGCTGATTTTATTACAATTGTGCTTTGATTCTAGACGTGCTGCGACCATCTAACGTGCACTTATATGGTGGCACTGATGCATTGCAGCGATGAGGTCCTAAGTTCGATTCCACCTTGGGACACATCTGCAAGGAGTTTGTATGTTCTCTCCGTGCTTGCGTGGGTTTCCTCTGGGCACTCCAGTTTCCCCCACAATCATAAAGACATTACTGATAGGTAGTACATGTCAAATAAATGTGCTTAGATTGTACGCTCTTCGGGGCAGGGCTTGATGTGAATTAAGTTAATAATTGTAAAGCGCTTCGGAATATGTAGCGCTATATAAGAAATAAAATACATACAAACATACATAAGGAACAAATTGAAAGTGCTGTTTAAATAGACTACATAATACAAAATGTCTCTGGTCGTACATAATTATCTTTGGTAATTTTGTTATATAATGCCCTATATATTACAGAGGGTAATAAAAATAATTGTTGTTGTGCAACTATAAATGCATATCAGTTAGCTCAGTTATACAAACACAAATGTAAGATCTAATCAGCTGTTATTGAAATATGATTGTTAATGTGTGATCATATGATTGCACATTTAAATATTAACCAATCACAATGGATTTGGCCTTCAGCAAACTATATAAGAGGTGCAAATCCTGCGGAGATCAGAAGTCATCTCAGTGAGGGCGAGACAGAAGAAAGAAGAAGTTGACAACACTCGCAACGTTAAAGTTACAAGCACTGCAGGGGAGTAACTGAGGGGCCCGGGTCCTCCTGCGAGATTGAAGGCTGGTAGCCTACCTCTTCAGCGATCAACTGTTTTTGAACAGCTGATCGCGTGTATGAATGAAACATGTGCGATCAGCTGTTTAAAAGACCGGACCTGAACTTCCAGTTTACAAACAGCTGATCACCAAGGTTATGGGCTCGTTATGAGAAGGTATGGGCTTGTGGCGGGCTCTGCTACTGTCTGCCCCCCCCTGCTGTCTGAATGCTAAATCATTAAGTTCCGACTGAAATCAAAGTAACTGATGCCATTTTAGAGTAAATATACACTGACTTTGTCACAGAACCAGTTTCATGTACATTTAAACCTCATGGGCCACAGGAATGTTTAGACAAAGAAGGAATTATTTAAAGGGCATGTCCACCCCCAAAACTATAATCCCCCCAACTACTGCCACCATGTAGTGTAGTTTAATCCTTACCTCACATCCCAACTCATCTGGTTCTCCTGTAGTCCCCCCCCAAAGTTCCAAAAAACTGCCCACCAGGAGGCCAGCAGGTCCATATAGGACACTGCCTGCACCTGGCCTCCGGAGATTCCTGCCATGCGTGCTGCAGCCCTTCTCCCCCCTCCCTCCCCTCCCTCTCTCCCTCTTCCCCTCCGTTCTACTATCCCTCCCCCTAGCACAAATCCCCCTTAATATCATGCTCCCCTATGTCCCCCAGCCCAACCGCATGTTTTTTTTTTTTAAAAAGTCCCCAAACTCTTACTTACCTCTCCGTTCCTCCGCTGCACTGACTGACCGGCAGCCGCGTCCGTGATTGGCTGCCGCTCAGCCAATCACAGACGCGACTGCCGGTCCCGCCCCTCTGTTGCATTCTCGCAAGCAGAGGGCCGGCAGTGCGGCGGAGGATCGAGGGGAGGTAAGTAAGAGTTTGGGGGGCGGGCTTTTTAAAAAAAACTAAACAAGCGGTTGGGGCTGGGGGACATGGGGGAGCATGATATAATTTTTTTATTTTGTGGGTGGACATAGCCTTTAAAAAAAAATTTACAACATAATTTCCCCAGTCCCGGAAAGAAACTTCCCGATTTACAGCAGCTACCCATATAAACAATCAATCCTTATCTCAGGTTGCAACATTACTGATGTCTAAGTGCGTGACCTTCACTTCACCTGTAATAAATACAACTTTCACCGAAACAAAGCCCTGTCACATACTACAACTGCACCAGAAACTTTACCAGGAACAACAGATTGCAAAAATCTGGGAACTTTTCTTTTTAAGGGCTGCAAAACTTTAAATATACATGAATGAAAATGTGTATTTTTTTTATTAAAGATATCTGGTCTATGTAAATAGACTGTTTTGGCCCCTAAACTAGGATTATAGGTAATTTGGTTTTGCCCCCATGCTGGGTCTATCAACTTGTCCAGCAGCTGAAAGGGAAAGAAACTACAGGGCTTGTTAAAGTGATAGATTTTGCTAATTTTGCATAGGTTTATCTTTAGCTCTGATTAGGAATCACTTACAGCCTCTGCAATAGCAGGGTCCCAACCCATGATGCACGATGTGTACAAATGTCCTTTTTGTCCAACTATCAGTAAGTGCATGGGCGCTTGGTCAACTGAAGCGGTTGTTCCACCAGGCACCATTTTAATGAGAAGAAAATGTTTTAGCCATAACGTCTCCTTTAATTAATATTCCTTTAAAGGGTATGTCCACCCTTAAAAACATTTTTTTGATATATGATTCCCCCTGTCCCCCCAGCCCCAACTGCTCTTTTTTTATTCTTAGAAAGTTCCCCAAACTTTACTTACCTCCCCTCTTTCCTCCGCCGCGCTGCCGGCCCTCTGCTTGCAAGAAAATGCAAGCAGAGGGGCGGGACAGGCAGTCGCGTCTGTGATTGGCTGAGAGGCAGCCAATCACGGATTGGCTGAGAGGCAGCCAATCACGGACGAGGCTGCCGGGAGTTCATTGCGGCGGGGGAAAGAGGGAAGGTAAGTAAAGTTTGGGGCACTTTCTAAGAATAAAAACAGAGCGGTTGGGGCTGGGGGGACAGGGGGGATCATATAGCTAAAGGGTTTACACTAGGGGGAGGGAATCCTGAGAGGGAGCGAGAGGGAGGGGGGAGGGGGAGAAGAGCTGCAGTATGCATGCCAAACTTCTCCCGGAGGCCAGGTAGGAGAGAGAGTCCTATATGGACTCTGCTATCCTCCTGGTGGGCAGTTGTTGGGACTTTGGGTGGGGGGACTACAGGAGAACCATATGGAGCTGGGATGTGAGGTAAGGATTAAACTACACTACACAATGGGGCTAGTAGTGGGGGGATTATGTTTTGGGGGTGGACATGCCCTTTAAAATGTCCCATAGTGAATAAATATGCCAAAGATCATAATGATGAAAAAAAGCAATTAAAATCAATTTTACTGTGCACAGTTGTTAGAACAGTTTAGATGAATGGCAAGTGGCCATTTTTCTGGAGGTTTACTTGTGGCCGCTGATAAGAAACCACTTCATGCAGCATTTATCTGATGGCAAAACATGAGGAACCACCTGAAAATGATAAGCGAATTGTTTGCATGCTGTTTACTTGAGCCTAAACTAGCCATTAATCAGGTAATAGTACAAAACAGAACCGCACACACAGCCAAAAATTGACCAGCTAAAATGGTAAATCCCCTATGGGAGATTTCCCCTGAGCATTTGCAGCTCTGGGTGAATTTCCCTGTTAGTGCCCTATATTTCTCCATTATGTGGCTCTATTTCCTTGCAGATTTTTTTTTTCCCCATGCAGAAAACTTGATAGCAATTCAGTAATACCAAAACATATTAAATAACTAGTGGGTTCCAATCAACATTTCAGGTAGATATGGTACATTGAGTGCCCTATATTTTTCTGTAGTGTACACCAAGTGCCCTGTATTTCTACATACTTTACATTGAGCGCCCTGTATTGCATACTATGGTACACTGAGTGCCCTGTATTTCTACACACGGTATACTCCATACGGTATTACTTCATGTGATACACTGTGTGCCCTGTACTTCTCCGTACATCTGTTGTATTCAGTTAGATCAACTGGGCTTAAAGTTTAGTTCTTGAAGACGTTTCGCTAGTCATCCGACTGTTATAGGAACGCTCAGGGTAAGGTGGCAAAACAGCATTGTATAGGTCAGGTGCAACAGGGTAGGCAGTGTGCGTTGTATATGGCAGACTGTTGGTGTCCTAATTGGAGTGCTTCCACAATCCTTGAATTGCATGTTCTTCCTCCTGTCTTGCTTTTCCCGTTCACTGTTGGTATTTTTGTTCTTTTCTTTCCTTCTACTTCTTTTGACATAGGCCCAGTCTGGAAAACATTATATATTCTCCGTACAGTACTCCGAGCGCTTTGTATTTCTCTGTACAGAACACAGAGTGCTGAGTGTTTTTTCTTATGGTAAACCGAGTACCCTGTATTTCTACATATAGTACGCTGAGCACCCTATATTTATCAATACAGTACACAGAGTGCCCTGTATGTTTCCATAAGGTACACTGAATGCCTTTTCTCCACATGCTACACTGAGCACCCGGTTTTACTCTATACAGTAAACCAATAGCCCTGTATTTCTCACTGGGCTCCCTGTATTTCTCTGTAAAATGAGTGCCCTGTATTTCTCCATACATTAAATCAAACATCCTCTATTATTCCACATGGTACACTGAGTGCCCTGTATTTCTCCTTGCAGTACACAGAGCGCCCTGTATTTCTCCATAAGGTACACCAAGCATCCTGTATTTCTCCATACAGTACACTGAGCACCCTGTATTTATCAGTATGATACACCGAGTGCCCTGTATTTCTCCATACGGTACACCAAGCATACTGTATTTCTTCATACAGTACACTAAATGCCCTGTATTTATCAGAATGATACACCGAATGCCTTGTATTTCTCCATATGGTACACCAAGCATACTGTATTTCTCCATACAGTACACTGAGGGCCCTGTATTTATCAGTATAGTACACCGAGTGTCCTGTATTTCTCCATACGGTACACCAAGCATACTGTATTTCTCCATACAGTACACTAAGCACCCTTTATTTATCAGTATTGTACACCGAGTGCCCTGTACTTCTCCATACGGTACACCAAGCATACTGTATTTCTCCATAGAGTACACTGAGCACCCTGTAATTATCAGTATGGTACACAGAGTGTCCTGTATTTCTCCATATGGTACACCAAGCATACTGTATTACTCCATACAGTACACTGAGCGCCATGTTTTTATCAGTATGGTACACAGAGTGTCCTGTATTTCTCCATACGGTACACCAAGCATACTGTATTACTCCATACAGTACCTAGCACAGAAGCACCCTTTATTTATCAGTATTGTACACGAGTGTCCCTGTACTTCTCCATACGGTACACCAAGCATACTGTATTTCTCCTTAGGTACACTGAGCACCCTGTAATTATCAGTATGGTACACAGAGTGTCCTGTATTTCTCCATATGGTACACCAGCATACTGTATTACTCCATACAGTACACTGAGCGCCATGTTTTTATCAGTATGGTACACAGTGTCCTGTATTTCTCCATACGGTACACCAAGCATACTGTATTACTCCATACAGTACACTGAGCGCCATGTTTTTATCAGTATGGTACACATGTCCTGTATTTTCTCCATACGGTAACACCAACATACTACTGTTTACTCCATACAGTACACTGAGCGCCATGTTTTTATCAGTATGGTACACTGAGTGCCCTGTATTTCTGTGGCCTTGTTGCCCTGCAGATGTTTAAAAACAACAACTTGATACCAATCAGTAATACATACAGAGGTTTAAATAGCTATCTCCAGGGTTCAAATCAGCAGTACAGGTAAACTTGTGTAAGCAATTCTATAAAAATGCTTTTATTATAAATGCAGCCAAATGCACATCAACACATTCCTAATGTTGGCCATACACTGAACCTATTTTACAGCAATTTAACATTGAGTCGATAAGAATAACGTACAGACTTGCAATGTATGAACATCAGTTTCAAACGACTTTTGTGCAATGTTTGGGCGCTGCGTTGGCCAAAATGGCAGTTAGGTTGGGCTTTTTTGATGATATGGCAGGTAGAAAGGTGTTTTCAAACTTGATAATGGCAGCTCCCAAACTGTGTGCTAGCAGTCGCGAGGCATTGCCATAAAATCAAGTTAAGTTTAGGTGCAAGCTGCAGCTTAAAAAAAAACCTGTTGCCATCTTTTTTTTCTCTATGCCCCTCCAGAGCCTACCTTTCCAGCTTGCAAGTTCTGGCATCTTGCTTGTGCCTAGCTGAACATTTAGCTATGCCCCTCCCAGATTTGTAGCTTCCTTCTTCTTCTCAGTCTCAAATGTTAAGGCCGTTTGTTCCGTGCACTTGTGTCCATGACGCATGCGACGTCAGCGCGTGCATGGACATGTGCGTATGTGATATCATCTTGCTGCGTCGTGTGGGTGATGACGAAATGACGTCACGTGCGCACACGTCCCTGCACGCGCTGATGGAATGAATGGCCCTTACCATTTGAGGCTGAAAAAGCAGGAGTAAGCTACAAATCTCGGAGGGGCGGAGCTAAACATTCAGCTAGGCACAAGCAAGATGTCAGAACTTGCAAGCTGCAAAGGTAGGCTCTGGAGGGGCATAGGAAAAAAAACCAATGAGAACAAGTTTTTTAAGTTGCAGCTTCCACCTAAACTTAATTGATTTTACAGCATATTTATCCTTTAAAGATTTTAGACTTGGTACACACATGCCAAGATTTCAACCTGATCGACCAATCACCACGATCAACCAATCAATAAGGTTAAAGTATCACTAGTCAAAACCAAAAGGATCCCAAATTTACTGATCTGTTCAACCAAACGTTCATCTGCTAGACCACAATTTTGGTGCCAATAGTAGATATGGACAAAATATCAGACTGTGGGTTCACAGTATATTTGCTATTTTATAAATTTATTGGATTTGGCCCCAAGTACTTGGGAAATCATTTGAAAGGTCATTAATAATCTGACTTTAGGAATGAGGCAACCCTATTCATAGGCATATTTCAAGCTTGTTAATGATACACCAGTCTGCTGAAAGGCTGATTATGCAACTGGCCTGGATGTGATAGCATTTCACACTTTTTTCCCTTGATTGGGTGGTCTTTTCATTTAAATATGTTAATTTAATTAATCCTTTGTTCTTTTGCACTGGTGACATCTAATGTACATTGTATGACTAAACAAAAGACTCGAATACTGATGGATTCATTTATTTGTCTCCTTTAGATCAATAAAAGTGTAACTCGTTTTTACTAGGTATGCAGATTTTCATACTTAATAAAAGCACAAAACAAACAAATCTGCTTACAAATCATTTGTGAGAAAAGGAGGAAATCAGCAGGATAGTAATTCTGAGTTGTGCTGGCATTGCATATAGTTCTTATTATACCTGTATTTTACTACCATACATATTTTACATTAAGATCAGCGGGGTGCATGATATTGCTGCTTTTGTTTAATATTAATATGCTAGAATTAATGTATAATTGAATAATAATACTTATAATACAAATGTTTGTTAATATATATATATATTAGCAAATATAGACCCAAATAACACTAATAAAATTCTTGTTCTAGCGGGCCAGCATCAATTGCTCTGGGTAAATGTTCTGAGATTTAGTACCAGAAATCCCAGCGTGCCTTTAACACCAGCAATTAGCGCAAATGTCGTTACTGAATAGATTATGAATTACTGAATGCTATGCAGGTATCTTGTATGATACGTGCAGCTGTTGCACACGCACCCATTTAATAGACGTTAACATAACTTTAACCCCTAATTTTAAAACAGAACCCAATGGTAAATGAGCCCAAAAATGTTTATATTCTACATATCAGTAATGAACTTTGTAAGTGTGGGTGGGTTATTAGAAAGGTGGACAGTTGCAGTTTCACAACATAAAAACATTATTATTGTACTTGGGCACCCTCTGTAATGTATGGGATATTATTAAACACCATTAATAAAGATATATAGGTAGAGACATTTGGATTTGTATGAGGGGGGTACGTGCTATGTAGGTATGTGTACACTATTTCTATAATTATTACTGGAGATTATCCCTAAGCAGGTAGGGGTATCCAGGTACACAGAGCGATGAATCCAGTGCTTTACACTTTTCCAGTCTCCACCTTGCTGGATAATCAAGTCCATAAACAAATAGTAAAGTGAAGTAGCAATTACACAGGACTGTAGCTGTGTGAAACAAGAATTTAATTTAACACAGAAACATGCATGCTACATATTTTGGACAGGAGTCCTTTCTCAAACATGCGGCATGTAACAAAGTGAATTCCATAAATAGGTTACAGGAAGTGACTCACCCCTATAGCCCATCCCCCATCTCCATGTGACCCTATGTGCAATCAAGTACACAACACACAACACCTGGATATCCCACATTTCAGATTTACATAGATACCCAACAATATCACAACCATACTTGTTTGTGTACTGGAGATTATTGTTTAGCTTGTATGTGCATTACTGAACTGGACAGAGAATTGTATTACAGTTGTCCAACACCAACATGAGAGATTTAAAGCTGTGCCTAAATCTCAATTTGAAAATCTAATAAGTGCTTTAGCTGACTAAATAGTGGTACTGTTATATGCACAAAGCACGTATTCTTCTTGCCCTTGAAACCTGGCTTTCCTAACGTGACTCAGCTATCGAGGTCTCGCTTGCTTTTGGTGGGCTCCGCTTCTCACTTCGCTCCTTAGGCCGTGGTGGGGGTGTCGGTCTCTTAATTTCTTCCTTCTGTTACTGACATTACCTCCACACCTGACCTTTCATTCATATCTTTGGGGCTCATTCAATTCAGCTCTTGTCCACTGTGAAAATTTACTTTTAGGATAAAAGTCACCTGTTCTCCATCTTCAACTCCCTTCTGCTCCCCTCGCCTGCTGAACTTCTCCTTTCTCCACACTCTCCCCAGGAATTTGCGCATTATTTCCAACATAAAGTGGAGTCCATTAGCATGCAGATCTCTGGTCGTAGGGATGGCTTTCAGATTATGTTGCCCCCGCCTCCCTCTGCTATTCTTGTGACCCATTCAGAAATCTCTCGCCTGCTTCTATCCTGTCCACTTACGACCTGTCCTCTTGATTCCATGCCCTCTTTATTACTGAAACACTGTAATCACATGCTTACCCCTATACTCACCCATATATTCAATGCCTCCCTTACCTCTGGAATTTTCCCTTCCATCTTTAAACATGCCCATGTTAAACCCATACTAAAAAAGCCCTTGCTAGACTCCTCTTTTTTAGTTAAATACCACCCCATCTCTCTATTACCAATAGACTAGAACGATTAGTCTTCTCCCTTATCATTAACTGCCTTCATGCACATAACCTATTGGATCCTTTGCAATCTGGATTCCATTCTGCACATTCCACTGAGATGGCTTTGTGGAAGGTTGTGAATGATCTTCAGGTTGCAAAGGCCAATGGTCACTTTTTTATTCTAATCCTTCTTGACATTTCCTCTGTTTTTGACACAGAAGATCATTCCCTCCTAATGCAGATACTTCACTTCTTGGGCATCCTGGTTTCTATCCTATCTTTCCAACCGAACTTACTCTGTATCTTATGCTAACAACATCTCTTCTCCGGTTCCTCTTATTTTTTAAAACTGATCATTTTCCCACCTAAACTGCGTCAGCGCCGCTCTACCATGAAGAACCTGAAAAAGTTGCCATGGCGGCATTGTACAGTTTCGTGCTGTGGTTTTTTGAAAAAAAAAAAGGGGCTTTTCCCCGGCCGCGAGGTTGCGAGCGGCCCGGAAGTTCGGTAAGCGCCGGAACTAGCAAGCGGGACTCGGACTCAGTAGCAGCGCCGGGGTTCGGTGGGGTGTGTGTCTCTGTCTACTCTACACTCCTTGCCATGGTGTCTCATCTGTCATCCACTGGGCCGAGGACAGGAGCCGGAAGTTGGGTACAGTACCACAGTAAGTACTGGAAATTTTTTGAAAAAATTAAGTTGCCGGCTACATACATTGTTTAGTAGGACTGCTGTCTGCTGCAATTCCTTACTGGCAGCAGGGTCGGACTGGCCTGCTGCCTGGGGGGGGGGGGGGGAAGATAGATAGATGGTAGAAAGGTAGAGATAGGTAGGTAGGTAGAAATGAGAGATAGATAGATAGTTAGCGATAGATAGATAAATAGCAGAGATAGATAGATAGATAGATAGATAGATAGCAGAGATAGATAGACAGATAGATAGCAGAGATAGATAGATAGATAGATAGATAGCAGAGATAGATAGAAGATAGTTAGATAGATAGATAGATAGATAGATAGACAGACAGACAGACAGACAGACAGACAGACAGGTAGATAGATAATAGATAGATAGATAATAGATAGATAGATAATAGATAGATAGATAATAGATAGATAGATAGATAGCAGAGATAGATAGATAGCAGAGATAGATAGACAGATAGATAGATAGATAGATAGCAGAGATAGATAGACAGATAGATAGATAGATAGCAGAGATAGATAGACAGATAGTTAGATAGATAGATAGATAGATAGATAGATAGACAGATAGATAGACAGGTAGATCGTAGGTAGATAGATAAATGATAGATAGCAGAGATAGATAATAGAGAGAGAAGATAGATAGATGATAGCAGAGAGAGATAGATAGATAGACAGGTAGATCGTAGGTAGATAGATAAATAGATAGATAGCAGAGATAGATAGAGAGATAGCAGGATAAGATAGATGATAGCAGAGAGAGATAGATAGATAGAAGAGAGATAGTAGAATAGACAGACAGTACGATAGTAGATAGATAGATAGATAGATAGCAGAGAGATAGAGATAGTAGAGAAGATAGATAGATAGATAGATAGAGAGTAGTAGATAGATAGATGATAGATAGCAGAGATTAGATAGAGAGATAGATAGCAGAGATAGATGATAGATAGCAGAGATAGAGATAGCAGAGATAGATCGTAGATAGCAGAGAGGAAGTAGATAGATAGATAGATCGATGAGAGATCGATAGATAGATAGATAGATAGAGGAGAGGATGATTAGATAGCAAGAGATGATAGATAGCAGAGAGAGATAGATAGACAGATAGAAGATAGATAGATAGATAGATAGCAAATATAGATAGATAGCAGAGAGAGATAGATAGATAGCAGAGAGAGATAGATAGATAGCAGAGAGAGATGAGATAGATAGATAGATAGCAGAGAGAGATAGATAGATAGATAGCAGAGAGAGATAGATAGATAGATAGCAGAGATAGCAGAGAGAGATAGATAGATAGATAGCAGAGAGAGATGATAGATAGATAGATAGCAGATGAGATAGATAGCAGATGATAGTAGATGATAGATAGAATAATAGCAGAGAGTAGATAGATAGATAGATAGCAGAGATAGATAGATAGATAAGGAGATAGATAGATAGTAGAAGATTGCAGAGATAGCAGAAGATAGAAGATAGATAGCAGAAGAAATAGATAGATAGATAGATATTATAGATAGATGCAGAGATAGATAGATAGATAGATAGCAGAGATAGATAGCAGAGAGAGATAGATAGATATAGATAGCAGAGATAGATAGATAGCAGAGAGAGATAGATAGATAGTAGCAGAGAGAGATAGATAGATAGATAGATAGCAGATAGATAGATAGATAGATAGATAGATAGATAGATAGATAGATCGCAGAGAGAGATAGATAGATAGATAGCAGAGAGAGATAGATAGATAGATAGCAGAGAGGATAGATAGATAGCAGAGAGAGATAGATAGATAGATAGATAGCAGAGAGAGATAGATAGAAGATAGATAGATAGCAGAGATAGATAGATAGATAGATAGATAGATAGATAGATAGATAGATAGCAGAGATAGATAGATAGATAGATAGATAGCAGAGATAGATAGATAGATAGATAGATAGCAAGAGAGATAGATATATAGATAGATAGCAGAGATAGATAGATAGATAGCAGAGATAGATAGATAGATAGATAGATAGATAGAAGATAGATAGAAATATTAGCAGGATAGAATAGATAGACAGACGATGGATAGATAGACAGAAGTAGATTGTGGTAGAAGTAAATGATAGATAGCAGAGATAGATAGATAGATAGATAGTAGCGATAGATAGAATAAATAGCAGGATAAAGATATATAGATAGCAGAGGAGATAGATAGATAGATAGCAGAGAGAGATAGATAGATAGATGCAGAGATAGATAGATAGATAGCAGAGATAGATAGATAGATAGCAGAGATAGATAGATAGTAGATAGATAGATAGATAGATAAATTAGCAGAGATAGATGATAGACAGACAGATGGATAGATAGACAGACAGGTAGATTGTAGGTAGATAGATAAATGATAGATAGCAGAGATAGATAGATAGATAGATAGTAGCGATAGATAGATAAATAGCGAGATAGATAGTATATATAGATAGCAGAGAGAGATAGATAGATAGATAGCAGAGAGAGATAGATAGATAGATAGCAGAGAGAGATAGATAGATAGTAGGGAGAGATAGATAGATAGATAGCAGAGATAGATAGATAGCAGAGAATAGATAGATCGATAGATAGCAGAGATAGATAGATAGATAGATAGATAGATAGCAGAGATAGATAGATAGATAGCAGAGAGAGATAGATAGATAGATAGATAGCAGAATAGATAGATAAGATATATAGATAGATAGCAGAGATAGATAGCTAGATAGATAGATAGCAGAGATAGATAGATAGATATATAGATAGCAGAGAGAGATAGATAGATAGTAGATGCAGAGATTAGCGATAGATAGATGATAGATAGCGAGATAGATAGATAGATAGCAGAGATAGATATAGATAGATAGATAGCAGAGATAGATAGATAGCAGAGATAGATAGATAGATAGATAGATAGATAGATAGCAGAAATAGATAGATAGATAGATATATAGATAGATAGCAGAGATAGATAGATAGATAGCGAGATGAAGCAGAGAGAGAGAGAGAAGATAGATAGAAATAGATAGCAGAGATAGATAGATAGCAGAGAGGATAGATAGTAGTAGCAAGAGAGAGATAGATAGAGTAGATAGAGAGATCGATAGATCAGATAGATAGATAGATAGATCGAGAGAGAGAAAGATAGTAGTAGCAGAGAGAGATAGATAGATAGCAGAGAGAGATAAGATGATAGTAGATAGAGAGGAGAGAGAGATGATAGATAGATAGCAGAGATAGATGTAGCGAGATAGATAGATAGATAGATAGTCGATAGATAGATAGATAGATAGATAGATAGATAGATCGCAGAGAGAGAAGAGAGAGGATAGATAGATAGATAGCAAGAGAGAAGAAGATAGATAGAAGAGCGATAGATAGATAGATAGATAGGAGATAGTAGAATAGATATAGAGATAGAAGAGAGAGATAGATAGAGAGATAGATAGATAGACAGAGATAGATAGATAGATAGATAGCGAGATAGATAGATAGATAGCAGAGAGATAGAGATAGAGATAATAGATAGCAGAGATAGATAGATAGCAGAGAGAGATAGATAGATAGATAGATAGATAGATAGCAGATATATAGATAGAGAGATAGTAATAGTAGCAGAGTAGATAGAGTAGCAGAGAGATAGAAGAGAGAGATAGATAGATATGATAGATAGTAGAAGAGATAGATAGATAGCAGAGAAGAGATAGATAGTAGATAGCAGGAGAGATAGATAGATGATAGCTAGTAGATAGATAGATAGATAGATAGATAGATAGATAGATAGATGGAGAGAGAGCAGGAGAGATAGATAGATTAGATAGATAGCAGAGAGAGATAGAAGTAGAGGGAGATAGATAGATAGATAGATAGCAGGAGAGAGAGAGATAGATAGATAGATAGATAGAGATAGATAGATAGCAGAGATAGATAGATAGCATAGATAGCGAGAGATAGATAGATAGATAGATAGCGGATAGATAGATAGCAGAGATAGATATAGATAGATAGATAGATAGATAGCAGAGATAGATAGATAGCAGAGATAGATTGATAGCAGAGATAGAGAGATAGATAGATAGATAGATAGATAGATAGATAGATGATAGCTAGATAGATAGCAGAGATAGATAGATAGACAGACAGATGGATAGATAGACAGACAGGTAGATTGTAGGTAGATAGATAAATGATAGATAGCAGAGATAGATAGATAGATAGATAGTAGCGATAGATAGATAAATAGCAGAGATAGAGATAAAGATATATAGATAGCAGAGAGAGATAGATAGATAGCAAGAGAGAGATAGATAGATAGATAGCAGAGAGGAGATAGATAGAGAAGCAGGAGAGAGAGATAGATAGATAGATACAGAGGATAGATAGATAGCAGGAGAGATAGATAGATAGATAGCAGAGATAGATAGATAGCAGAGATAGATAGATTAGATAGATAGCAGAGATAGATAGATAGATAGATAGATAGAGATAGCAGAGATAGATAGATAGATAGCAGAGAGAGATAGATAGATAGCAGAGATAGATAGATAGAAGATATATAGATAGATAGCAGAGATAGATAGATAGATAGATAGATAGATAGAATAGATAGCAGAGATAGATAGATAGATATATAGATAGCAGAGAGAGATAGATAGATAGATATAGATAGCAGATGATAGATATAGCAGAGAGAGATAGATAGATAGATAGAAGATAGATAGATAGACAGAGAGAGAATAGAGAGATAGATAGTAGCAGAGGATAGATAGATAGATAGAGAGCAGAGATAGATAGATAGATAGATCGCAGAGAGAAGAGAGATAATAGATAGATAGCAAGAGAGATAGATAGATAGCAGAGAGAGATAGATAGATAGATTGTAGATAGCAGAGAGATAGAGAGATAGATAGATAGCAGAGAATAGATGATAGATAGAAGATAGAAGATAGCAGATAGATAGATAGATAGAGAGCAGAGATAGATAGATAGATAGCAGAGAGATAGATAGATAGATGATAGATAGATAAATTAGCAGAGATAGATAGATGACAGAAGATGGATAGATAGACAGAAGGAGATGTAGGTAGATAGATAAATGATAGATAGCAGAGATAGATGATAGATAGATAGTAGCGATAGATAGAAAATAGCAGAGATAGATAGATATATAGATAGCAGAGAGAGATAGATAGATAGCAGAGAGAGTAGATAGATAGATAGCAGAGAGAGATAGATAGATAGCAGAGAGAGATAGATAGATAGCCAGATAGATAGATAGATGATAGATGATAGTAGATAGCAGAGATAGATAGATAGAAGATAGATGATAGGTAGATAGCAGAAGAGATAGATAGATAGATAGATAGAGATAGCGATAGAGAGATAGGAGAGATAGATAGATAATAATAGATAGCAGAGAGAAGATAGTAGATAGAAGATAGCAGAGATAGATAGATAGTATATAGATAGCAGAGAGATGATAAAGATAGCTAGATATAGATAGCAGAGAGAGATAGATAGCAGAGAGAGATAGTAGATAGCAGAGAGAGATTAGATAGATAGATAGCAGAGAGTAGATAGATAGAAGACGATGATAGATAGATCAGATAGCAAGAAGAAGATAGATAGATAGCGAGAGAGATAGATAGATAGCAAGAGAGATCGAAGATAGATAGCCGAGATAGATAGATAGATAGAAGAGAGAGGTAGAGAGATGATAGCAGAGATAGATAGATAGATAGCAGTAGATAGATAGATAGATGATAGATTAAAATTAGCAGAGATAGATAGAAGACGACAGATGGATAGATAGATAGACAGACAGTAGATTGTAGGTAGATAGATAAATGATAGATAGCAGAGTAGATAGATAGATAGTAGCGATAGATAGATAATAGCAGGATAGAATATAGATAAAGTAGCAGAGATAGATAGAAGCAGAGTAGATAGAAGATGATAGCAGAGAGAGATAGATAGATAGCAGAGATAGATAGATAGTATATAGATGATAGCAGGAGATGATAGTAGATAGGATAGCAGAGATAGAAAGATAGATGATAGATAGAGAGAGATAGATAGATAGATAGATAGCAGAGAGAGGAAGATAGCAGAGGAGATAGATAGATAGCAGAGAGAGAGATAGAAGATAGAAGATGAGAGATGGAGATAGATGCAGAGATAGATAGAGAGATAGATAGATAGATAGATAGCAGAGATAGATAGATAGATAGATAGCAGAGAGAGATAGATAGATAGATAGCAGAGATAGATAGATAGATAGCAGAGAGAGATAGATAGATAGATAGCAGAGATAGATAGATAGATAGCAGAGATAGATAGATAGATAAATTAGCAGAGATAGATAGATAGACAGACAGATGGATAGATAGATAGACGGACGGTAGTTGTAGGTAGATAGATAAATGATAGATAGCAGAGATAGATAGATAGATGTAGCGTTAGAGATTTAAATAGCAGAGATAGATAGATAGGATAGATGATTAGCAGAGATAGATAGATAGGAAGATAGATAGATAGACAGAAGATGGATAGATAGACAAGACAGGAAGTCGTAGGTAGATAGATAAATGGATAGATAGCAGAGATAGATAGATAAATAGCAGAGATAGAAGATATATAGATAGAAGCAGAGATGGAAGATAGCAGAGATAGAGATAGATAGCAGAGGAGAGATAGATAGCAGAGTGATAGATAGCAGAGAAAGATAGATAGCAGAGATAGATAGATAGCAGAGATAGAGAGATAGATAGCAGAGATAGAGAGATAGATAGCAGAGTAGATAGATAGCAGAGATAGATAGATAGCAGAGATAGATAGATAGCAGAGATAGAGAGATAGATAGGAGAGATTGAGGATAGATAGCAGAGATAGAGGATAGCAGAGATAGATGGATAGCAGAGATAGATAGATAGATAGATAGCAGAGAGAGGATAGATAGATAGATAGCAGAGATAGATAGATAGATAGTAGCGATAGATAGATAAATAGCAGAGATAGATAGATAGATAGATAAATTAGCAGAGATAGAGATAGTAGCAGAGATAGATAGATAAGCCGAGATAGATAGGTAGCAGAGATAGATAGATAGCAGAGATAGAGAGATAGATAGCAGAGATAGATAGATAAAGAGGATAGATAGATAAGCAGAGATAGATAAGATAGAAAGATAGATAGATAGCAGAGATAGACAGATAGCAGAGAGATAGATAGGATGCAGGATAGACAGATGCAGAGATAGAGAGATAGCAGAGATAGAGAAATAGATAGCAGAGATAGAGAGGAGAGAAGCAGAGATACGATAGGAGAAGATAGATGGAGGAGATAGATAGCAGAGATAGAGAGATAGATAGCAGAGATAGAGAGATAGATAGCGAGATAGATGGGATAGCAGAGATAGATGGATAGCAGAGAGATAGCATGGATAGCAGAGATAGATGGGATAGCAGAGATAGATAGGTAGCAGAGATAGATAGGTAGCAGAGATAGATAGATAGGTAGAGAGATAGTAGGTAGAGAGTAGATAGGTAGCAGAGATAGATTATCTATCTATCTCTGCTATCTATCTATCTCTGCTATCTACACTCTATCTCTGCTATCTATCTATCTCTCGATCTATCTATCTCTGCAACCTATCTATGATAGATAGGTAGCAGAGATAGTAGATAGATAGGCAGAGATAGATAGATAGATAGTAGCGATAGATAGATAAATAGCGGAGAGAGATAGATAGATAGATAATTAGCAAGTAGTAGATAAGATTAGAGAGATAGATGACAGACAGATGGATAGATAGTAGACAGACAGGTAGATCGTATGGTAGATAGATAAATGATAGATAGCAGAGATAGATAAATAGCAGAGATAGATAGATAGATAGATAGATAGATAGATAGAGAGATAGATAGCAGAGATAGAGTGATAGATAGCAGAGATAGAGAGATAGATAGCAGAGATAGAGATAGATAGCGGAGAGATAGAGATAGATAGCAGAGATAGAGATAGATAGCAGAGATAGATAGATAGCAGAGATAGATAGATAGCAGAGATAGAGGATAGATACAGAGATAGATGGATAGCAGAGATAGATGGATAGCAGCAGAGATTGATGAGGAAGAAGATGGATGCAGATGATAGATAGGTAGCAGAGGTAGATAGGTAGCAGAGATAGATAGATAGCAGAGATAGATAGATAGTAGGTAGCAGAGATAGATAGGTAGCAGAGATAGATTATAGATCTATCAGTGATGCTATCTATCTATCTCTGCTATCTATCATTATCTCTGCTATCTATCTATCTATCTGATCATCTACTATCTATCTGCTATCCTATCTATCTATCTATGTACCTAATATATACTAGATAGGTAGCAGAGATAGATAGATAGCAGAGAGGGATAGATAGATAGATAGATAGATAGATAGATAGCAGAGATGGCTAGATAGAGATAGATAGAGAGATAGCAGAGATAGATAGGAGTGATGATAGCAGAGATAGATGATGCATAGATAGCAGAGATAGATAGAGTGTGAGTAGCAGAGGATAGAGTGATAGCATAGCAGAGATAGAGATAGATACGAGATAGCAGAGATAGATAGCAGAGATAGAGTGATAGATAGCAGAGATAGAGTGATAGATAGCAGAGATAGAGAGATAGATAGCAGAGATAGAGAGATAGATAGCAGAGATAGAGTGATAGATAGCAGAGAGATAGAGTGATAGATAGCAGAGATAGAGTGATAGATAGCAGAGATAGATAAATATCAGAGATAGATAGATAGATAGATAGCAGAGATAGATAGATAGATAATATAGATAGATAGCAGAGGATAGATAAATAATATATAATTATATATAATCTATATATAAATATATTAATTAGATAATAGTTAAGTCCCTGTGAAAGAGCTACCTTGACGTTGTAGCAGGGCTTACAAATCTTTGGCAACATCTTTTATTACAGAGTATGGTAGGGCTTTCTAATGTAAGTACCAGTTGCACAACATGTTTTTAGTGTTTTCTAAAAATAGAGAAGAGTATAAATAACCATTTTAAAAAAAAATTATGAAATTTACCACGCCACGCGATAACAACCACGCCACATACCAAGCCAAGCCACATGCCAAGCACGCCCAACTTTCCGCGGCGGAGTGGGCGCTACGCGCGCCGCTCAGATCAGGGGCGGCATTCAAAGTTGTTTTCGGTGCCAAAAACCCTAAGGGAAACCCCTGAAAATGGTCATGTTCCATCTTTCTCTATTTCTGTTGACAATACCCCCATTATCCCTATCCAATCGGCACACTGCCTAGGGGTAATTACTAACTCCTCATTCTCCTTTTCTAACTCATTAATAATGTTGCAGAGACCTGCCACTTTTTTCTTTCGTAATATAGTGTACATCCGCAGTTTCCTTTCTCTCCCGACCACTGCTATGCTTATGCATGCTCTCATCCTATCGCGCCTGGACTATTTTAACCTAGTACATACTGGTCTTCCTGCTTCCCACCTCTCTCCCCTTCAGTCCATACTAAACTTTTCTGGATGTATTGTTTTGCTCTCTAATAAACAGGATTTTAACCCTTTCACTGCCAGGAGATTTTCATTTTTTTTTGCATTAACTGCCAGAAGAATTTTCAGGATTTTGCCCTCAATCGCTTTAGACTAATTTTACTGTAGGAAACCTTGCAGTAAATCAGGAATATTATACATTGTTTTTTTCAGCACAAAGTGTACTTTAACATGGTAACAGAATTTTGTAACTTTTCTGGAAATTTTACTGGAATTATGGGTAAAATATGTAAAAAAAATGAAAAATTTGCAAATTTTCATGGATTTTTCCCATTTTTACTTATAGTTATCTTAAGGTTACACACAAAAATCTTACTGTTTCTAAAAGCTCAGATACTCCCGAGTACAACGATACCAGATATATGTAGGTACCCCGCTTTTCCTGTACAGGAGACCCCCGCAAACTAAAACTGCACCTTCAAGAATATTACACCAAATTAAAATGTATAACCACTACTGACAGTTAACATAGAATATCTACCAAATTAACTAAAATATCCCCACAAGTGAGATATTTTTAGAAACTACACACCCGCAGGATTTTCCGAGTGAGGTAAGTTTTGATCAAAATGCAGATACCCGGGCGCAGCTCTTCGTCCAATTGTAAGTTATTTTCTCACATTTTCCTTTTTTTCCTCAACTGTAAAAACAGAGACAAAACTCAAATTCTGAATAACTTTCAGCTAAACACTGTGGAGGAAAGTTCAAACGCACTCAAATATGAAAGCCTCCCCCCTCCCGATAAAACTGTATGCCACATTCATGGGTGTACCCCCAGAGACATGGCTACCAACTAACCCAGAGCGTGACCAGTGCCCAATGTCAGTATCAGAAAAAAAATGGCCAGTTTTGTAGTTGAACAGTCTGCAGTTTTATCCACAAACCCCCCCCCCACTCAGAATACCCCCCACAACTCTATATTCCTGAAATCTACACACCTTCACTATGTAACGCTGTAGTTTTTTCATTCATATCATCAATGGTTGTGGGCGCAGCTTCTTCGTTAAGTTTTCACTTTTACCATATTTTTCAAAAAAATGAACTCAAACAACATCAAAAGGAAAAAATCATGCCAAAACCTCATGGAATGTAAAAAAAAGTTGGCTAAATATCAATCTCCCCACATGTCCTGATCAACCGGTATGCCATATGTTGGGTTACACATGCGGACGTGGAAGCGAAAAGCCACAAGTTGAGACAATGCATGATGGCTCAGAACAGCGAAAATATTTAGCCAACTCCCAAATTGAACATCTGCAAGTTTTTTCCACTAAACCCTTATAACTCAGAAATACCCCCCACAAACTATATATTCCCTGAAATCTACCACCGTCAGCTAGTAGCACTGTAGTTTTGTTGTTCATTCATACCATTCAATGTGTGGGCGCAGTTCTTCCGTAGAATTTCGCACTTTTCGAAAAAATGAACAAAAAACAATTCAAAAGGTATTAAAAATCATGCCAAAACCTCATGAATGTAAAAAAAGTTACTACATATCACTCTCCCAAATGTCCTGCATCAAACGTATGCCATATGTGTGGTTAGCACACTCGGACGTGGAAGCGAAAAGCACAAGTGAGACATCATGATGGCTCGAAACAGCGAACATATTTAGCCAACTCCAATTTGAACAGTATGCATTTTTTTCCACAAAACACCCTGATAACTCAGAAATACCCCCCACAAACTATATATTCCTGAAATCTACACACCTTCAAGCTATGTAGGCACTGTAGTTTGTTCATTCATACCATCAATGGTGTGGCACAGTTCGTCGTAGAAGTTCCGCACTTTTTGCTGAAAAATGAACAAAAAACAACTTCAAAAGGTCAAAATCAAGCCAAAACCCTCGAATGTAAAAACAAGGTTACTAAATAATCAATCTCCCAAATTTCCTGAATCAAAACGGTATGCCCATGTGTGTTACTCACGCGGACGTGAAGCGAAAAGGCCACAAAGTGAGACAATGCATGATGGCTCAGAAACAGGAAAATATTAGCCAACTCCAAATTTGAACAGTATTGCATTTTTTCCACAAAACACCCTGATAACTCAGAAATCCCCCCACAAACTATATATTCCCTGACATCTACACACCTTCAGTTTTCTCTGTAGCACGTAGTTCTTTCATTCATACCATCAATGTGGTGGGCGCAGTTTTTTCTTCGTAGAAGTTCGCACTTTTCTGAAAAAAAACAAAAAACAACTTCAAAGGTAGAAATCATGCCAAAACCTCAATGGAATGTAAAAAAAGTTACGACATATCATCTCCCAATTTCCTGAATCAAACGGTATGCCATATGTGTGGTTACTCACGCGACGTGGAAGCGAAAGCCCACAAAGGACATGCATATGGATCAGACACAGCGAAAATATTTCGCCAACTCCCAAATTTGAACAGTATGCATTTTTTCCACAAACCACCTGATAACTCAGAATTACCCCCCACAAACTATATATTCCTGAAAATCACACACCTTCAGCTATGTAAAGAGACTGGTAAGTTCATTCATTCACCCATCAATGGTGTGGGCGCAGTGCTTCGTAGAAGTTCGCACTTTTCTGAAAATAAACAAAAAACACTTCAAAGGTAAAAATCATGCAAACCTCTGGAATGTAAAAAAAATTTACTAAATATCATCTCCAAATTTCCTGAATAACGGTATGCATATGTTGTTGTTACCCGCGGACACCCCCCCACACCCCCCCCCCGTGGAAACGAAAAGCCACAAGTGAGACAATGCAGGATTGCTCAAAACAGCGAAATTTTAGCCAACTCCAAATTTTGAACAGTATGCATTTTTTCCACAAACACCGCTGATAACTCAGAATACCCCCCACACATATATATTCCGAAATCTACACACCTCAGCTACTGCCACTGTTAGTTCATTCATTCATACCATCATGGTGTTGGCGCCTGTGCTTCGTAGAATGTTCACACTTTTTGAAAAATTGAACAAAAACAACTTCAAAAGGTAGAAATAAGGCCAAAACGCTCATGGAATGGAAAACAAAAGTTACTAAATACATCTCCCAAAGTCTCTGAATGCTAAACGGTTTGCAATAGGTGTGGTTACTCACGCGGACAGTGGGAAGCGAAAGCCACAAGTGAGACAATGGCTGATGGTCAGAAACAGCGCAAATATTTAGCCAAACCCAAATTTGAACAGTATGCATTTTTTTCGGGCACAAACAACCCGGATAACTTTCAGAAATACCCCCCACACACTAATATAATTCCTGAAATCTACACACCTCAGCTTGTAACACTGTGTAGTTCGTTCATTCTACCATCAATGGTGTGGGCGCGTTTCTTCGTAGAAGTTCGCACTTTTCTGAAAAAGAACAAAAACAACTTCAAAAGTTAAAAATCATCCAAAACCTCATGGAATGTAAAAAAAGTTACTAAATATCAATCTCCTAAATGTCCAATCAACGGTAGCCAATGTGTGTTACACCCACGGACTGGAAGCTACTGTCAAAAAGTAAAACAATGCGCAGGGAGCCATACAGCATTTTCCTGCCAGATTTTTCAAACTGACACCCCTCTAACTTGGAAATACCCCCGCAAACTATATATTCTCAGAATCTCACATACCTTCGCTACGTAGCGCTGTAGTTCGTTCATTCTACTCAATGGTGTGGGCGCAGTTCTTCGTAGATTTTGCATTTCTACACAATTTTTCTGGAAAAATAGAGAAAAATACAGTTTCAAGTTACAAATCACACCAAACACCCCATGTAATGTAAAAAAACTTACCAATACCATCTCCTAAATGTCCTGAATCAAACGTAGGCCATATGTGTGGTTTACACCACGGACTTGGAAGCACTAGCTCACAAATTAAGACAAGGCACAGTGGCTTAATTACAGCAATGTTCCAGAGATTTTCAACGGTAAACACCCCTCCAAACTCAGAAATACCCCCCACAAACTATATATTTTGTGGTTTGGGAATCTACATCCCTTTAGCTATATACGTGCCATTTTCTTTGTTCATACATGCAATCTTGTACCGCATTTCAAAGTAGTATTTCGAACTTTAGCATACAGAACTCGCACTTTGATCCGTGCTGGAAAACCTGGCAGAAAATATGTTTCAAATCTTCCTACGCTGCTGGAATATCTTTGCCTCTGGTTGTTGCCTATTTGCATTACTGAGAAAATACTGATAGCTTTTAGTGAATGCCTATTGAGCTTTTGACTTGAAAAGTTTTTGTAGCATCAGATCGAAAGATGAATATAAATTCCCTTCCTATTTCATCATTGCCACAGCGCCCTTGAACCTACAAGCTCTGCCCCAGCACAAGACTATGCTTTCTGTTTGGAGTTTGTTGTTTACGTCTCCATTTTTTTTCCGGGCCATCTGAACGATAAAATCATTGTTAAATGCAATACATAGAACCAGTCATACATTTACTGTAAATACACCATAACGCATCACCTGTTACTGGTTATTTTACAGGAACCTCAAAAATCCTTGGGAAAATAAACCTACGGTTAGTCAACATTACTGAACAATACAACACATGTATCCTTATGCCCCCCTTTTAACAGTAAATAACTATTTTACTAGAAGGGAGACCATTACCGTCCCAACACAAAGCTATTTCCAGAAAAAAAAGGCAAATGAACCCCGGACATGCCAATAAGGGCCTAGGACCCCCACACATCCAGAGATCTCCTATCCTATCTAACTTTTCAAAGTGCACCAAAGTATGGTAGCGCTCAAACAGGGCTTCAGACATAAAGCAGGGTTGCCTAGGGCCACTTAGGACACAAATACCTTGTATTCGCCTAGTCCATTTTTACGCACCCTTGCAGCTCTCTGGGGATGCTGGCTTATTAGGCGTGGGTGGATGGGTTCTAAAAAATTCTTTCCTCTAATCTAGCTACTTATAATTACTAGGCATATCCGGGACCCTCCTCTACACTACCAAACAACATAGCTGGAATCAGCTTGCAGCTGGAACTTATAATAAGACAGTACATTCTCTGTTACCACTGTCTTGTAAACAATATACGAATTATGTAGGGCCTTTGCAAAAGATAAATGGCTAATTATTGTACCAGCCTTTGTTTTTCTGTGGCTGTAGTAGTGTTTGGATCTGCTCAGTTTTGTCAACGCACCCATGTACTTTGTTTTAATTCTTGCTACGAGTGGTCTAATTGGGGGGGCCTACCACACTTCGTGCCTACTCTTACTGACTCATCGTGGTGTGGTCAGCATGCATACACCTTAGTACACAAACTTGATGCCAGGCGCTCATCTCTTCTTAGAGCAAATGCTCTCCACGCTTTAGTGTCTTATCCAGTAAAGCCTGGGCAACCCTTTTCTAATAGGATTATGGTGCCACAGGCTGGGGTGTCAAAGAATAAAGAATATCGAAACGGGAATACTTGTTAAAAGTTTATCCACATATAATATTGGTACCTTGGCCCAGCAATGGAGAAATGAGCTCCCCAACGATCTTGCCACTGACCGTTAAATCCATGGACACCCGGGGGGTCGAACTGTGAGTCCTTGCCCTCATATATCATAAACTTGCTAGTGTACCCAGTACTACTTTCGCGAAGCTTATATATTTGATGCCAATAGCGAGAACGCTTACTTGGCATGTCTTGACGAAATTAGGCGCCCTTTGTAGAGCATAAGGGACTCCTCAATACATATTATTCTGGAAGGGATTTAAACCTCTGTCAAGCGTTTAGACGCTATCAATCAAGGGCCCTCATTTAATTAATCTGTCATGACCGGGTGCACCGGGGAACAGCTGGTGTTACGTTTAAAATGCATAAACCGCAATAAGATTGGGTCGTTTCTAGGCATTACAGCTGAAAAAGGGGGGCCACCGTGCCTGGGGAACAGACACACGTGGTAATCCCAAACAGTCCAATGGTATGTTCTCACACACACTATTGCAACACACCAAGTGGGGGTGTAGGCGAAGATCACACAAGTCCATTACTTCGCGCACCTGCACACCACGCTGCACTGGGGATTACCATGCACGAACTGCTTCACGTGTGTGACACCCTTTGGTGTGGTCCTGCCTCAATTCGCCTATACGGATCGGCAAATAGATTAGTAGAAGTGGGCCACATCCTGTAGATTGCTCCGGCAAACAGCTGAAAAAGTCTAGCACTTCAAAATTACTGGGGTACACCTTCACGCCAGGGAAGGCTAAAAAATCAGAAATTTGGGGGTAAAATTAGCGAGGCCCTCCACGCGGCCTCCTCCACTCAGCACCAGCAACACCCCATCATTACCTCCATAGGACAAACATGCTAGGACCAGCCTCTCATCAGCAACCACTACGCTCTAAGGCTTGACAGTGGTCACTACTGCCATGCTCGTCAGAATCTATGAGTCGACCACTGGTAATACTCAGGGTCAGCATCAGCATCAGAAAAATCACTTTCCTCTTAGCTGGTCAGCATACATTTACAGCTCCGGTACAGAAAAGCGCTCGTCTAGCCATTGTATTCAAAACACTGAACAATTTTCTTTTCAAACAAAGACCTGCGTACCCCTTCAGCAAAAGAACGGAATTTCACCCCTTCAGCAAAAAAGACCTGAGTTGACCTCAAGCAAACTAAGTACAATGTTCAGAACTTTCCAACTTTCAACACTTTCTAGAAAGCACCAGAAAACTGAAATACTATACAAAAAAACTACCTAATAAACAGTCATACAATTTAACACCGTAACAATTCCAAAATACAAAATTAACTTTTATATATTTTAGAGACTTTTATAAAACGAAATCAAGGTACACTGACGCAAAAAAAAAAATTATAATAAAGACACTGAATATATTTAGCACGAAAAGCAAAAAATGCACAAAGTACTTCACTACACAGCAGGACTGGGGGTCAAAATCACAGATCCATAGTCCTTTGTTGTGTATAAAGAAATCAAGGGTAACTGAACCAAAAAAAAAAGTATATAAACTGAGATGAGCAAATTACAACACAAAAACAAAAATGACTAAATAACTTTCCCGCACAGCAAGACTGGGGGTCAAAAGTGACAGACCCACGAGTCTTGATGGGGTAATAAAGATTTTTAACAGTAAATTCAAATCCACCAGTTCAGCTACAGAGGGTCTGGGGGTGGGGGAGAGGGGTAGAGGGGTAAATAGGGCTATCAAGAGGGGTTATGATAGGGATATAAGAGGTGTAAAACAAAATATACACACAAAACCAATACAATTATATAAATAATATAAATACACCCAAAATAAGAAACAGCAAAAAAAATCCGAAAAACTGTCAAAATCAAAATTACTGCAAAATACAAAATAAAAAATATTTTGATTTTGTGGTGGGGGTCGTTTTTTGTGTGTAGTCGCTGTGTGTGTGTGTTGTGTTCTCTGGTCCCTCTGTGTTTTTGTCCGTGTGTGTTGCGTTTTGTCGTCTCCCGTTGTGCGCCTGTGTGTCCTCCCCCCCCCCCCGTTTCTCCCGTTTTCCCCTCCCTGTCTGTGTGTCCGTGTGTGTCCCTCCTGTCCCCGTCCCGCCGCCCGCTGCTCTCCCGCATGCACAAGTAAATCCCAGACAGGAAACACAGCAATCACAGCAGGAGGGCTCAGCAACGTAATCCACCAGGTAAGTTGTGAGAAAAATCAGCAGGGGGCGGTTCTGTCACTGACATCAGCAAGTCACTCCCCCATTGATCTTGTGATGTCAGTGCCTTCCCTTGCTGCGTGCGATCGGGACCTGGGAAGGTAGTAACCCGGCATTGGGGGCTCGTTGCCCTGGGGTTTGCAAGAGCGGGGAAGCGGTTTCCCGCTCTAGACTTCAGGCTTCCGCTCCCGGACCGCGTAAGTTCTGCAGATCGTAATATACGATCTGTGGCAGTTTGGTACTTGTCTGCACAGAACGTATATTCACGATCTGTGGCAGGCAAAGGGTTAAATCTCCTCTGTACCTGACAACAACCTTTCTCCCCGTTAAACAGCGCATTGTATATAAAATTCTTCTCCTAACACTTAAATCCCTTCGCTCTGCTGCACATCTGCTGCACTTTCCTTCCTAGTGTCCCGATATGTTCCCAACCGTACCCTTCGATCATCCCAGAACCATCTCCTGTACAGACCTGCCACTCATACTGTTTTCTCTCGCCTTAAACCTTTTCTCTCTTGTGGCTCCCATTACTTTTTCTCTACATCAAGAAACCTCAATAAGCAGGTTAAAATTTAGCCTTACATCCTACCTACCTGGTAACCAGCACAGTATATGATTCTTTTATTTGAACTTTGTATCTGTATTTTACCCACCTAAATAGATTGTAAGCTCTACGGGGCAGGGACCCCCTTTCCTCTTGTGACAAGGCTCTAGCACTTCTATTTATATAATTTATTTATGTACTAAACTATTATTTGTATCTGTATTTGCCCCCATTGTATGACTTTATTGTATTTTATTACTGTACAGCGCTGCATACCCAAGTGGCGCTTTATAAATAAACTATGCATACATACATACATACACATTGAATAACTCGCGCAAGCTGTGTAGGTGTCTTTTCTGATACTTGTGCAGCTGGTGCAATGAAGGATTTAATATTGTTTAGCATGACTTGAACTCCTTTTAATACCACTGCTCTCCTGGATAAATGAACTATATATATATATATATATATTATATATCTAATCTCCTCTCTCTCTCTCTCTCTCTCTCTTACTCTCATCTCTCATCTGAAATCCAGAGCAACTCCACGGATAACCAAATTGACCTGTACACCAGTCCCGCCTGATGCCGGACTGAGGCAATGCGTAGTGTACCAGGCCTACTCTTTTGTTTGTTTAATTAATAAAAAGTTGTCTATTCCGTGGAGTGCTCTGGATTTTCTACATTATTTATTATACATCACTGGAGCACCCCGGTGGATCCTATTGAACGAGAGTGCGGGAGATGCCTTATACTGTGTTTGGGGGGGGGGGGGGGGGGTTTGTGGATATGTGGACAGTATATCTATGTGTTACCACAGTAGAAACTAGTACTTGCAGGTTACCCACAGCATGACTGGTATATGCAGTATATAAAGGGCAGAAACCTTACACATGAAGGCTCCTGCTCTTCAGTTTTCTGAATTCTAAATAGACACTTGCAGGAGAACCATAAGCGCAGAAGAGTAAGGTAAGGATTTTTCAAACTACCAGTGGGGCCAGTAGTGGAGTTAAATTTTAGTTTTGGGATGGACATTATTAGCGATAGTCTGTACACCTCCATCCCCCATGTAGAGGGAATGGAGGCTGTCAGACAATCGCTAATACCACACACCCGTATGGTGATGACGTCATCTCATTTTTTATGGGACTCCTTGAGATTTGTGTTATATGATAATTACTTAGATCAGAATAATAGATAGCAGAGATAATAGGTAGCAGAGATCGATGATAGCAGAGATAGAGACTAGATAGCAGAGAATAGAATAGATAACAGAGATAGATAGATAACAGAGATGATAGATAGCAGAGATACACGTAGAGTAGATAGATGCAGAGTTAGAAGATACAGATAGCATAGATAGATAGATACAGAGTAAGACAGATAGCACGAGATAGAGAGATGCAGCGATAGAGGAGAAGATCGCAAGAGTAGAGAGAGAGATAGCCAGAAGAGGATAGTAGGAGAGCTAGATAGGATAAGAATAGATAGCAGAGATAAGAGATAGATCAGCCAGAGATGAAGATAGATTAAGCAGAGATAGATGGATAGCAAGAGATAGGATAGCGATAGCAGATATAGATTATACAGAGATAGATGGATAGCAGAGATAGAATAGGTAGCAAGAGATAGATGGTACAGTAGAGTATACACGAGGTAACGAATAGTAGTAGCAGACGATCGATAGGTAGCAAGATGATAGTATTATCTATCGATCTCTCTATCGATCTATCTCCTAGCTATCTATCACTCTATCCTTACTGCTATCTATCTATCTCTGCTATCTATCTTCTCTGCACCTATCATGTAAATAGTAGGCAGAGATAGATAGATAGATATCAGAGATAGATAGTAGAATGTAGCGATAGATAGATAATGCAGAGATAGATAGATAGAATAAATTTAGCAGAGATAGATAATAGATAGCAGAGATAGTACCGACAACTGGCATAATAGATAGACAGACCGTAGATCGTAGGGAGAAATATAATGATAGATACAGAGATAGATCAATACACGAGTAGATAGATGATAGGAATAGATAGATAGAAGATAGAGAGATAATGGCAGAGATATGAGTGATCATAGAAATAGGAGATTAAGAGATGAGATAGATAGCAGAGTATGAGATAGATACGTCAGAGATAGAGAATTAGTGCAGAGATAGCTAGCAGGATAGCTGAGATAGACCTAGATTTAGAGATGATAGATGCACAGATAGAGATGATAAACAGATAGATGGATAGCAGATATGAGATGCGAGATAGCATAGATAGCGAGATATGGATAGCAGAGATACGATAGGTAGTCAGAGGGAAGATAGTAGCAAGATAGATAGATAGCAGAGATAGATAGATGATAGGTAGCGAGATCATATGGTAGCAGAGATAGATTAATCTATCTATCTCTGCTTTATCTATCTATCTCTGCACTATCACTCTATCTCTGCTATCTATCTATCCTTGCTATCTATCTATCTATCTATCTCTGCTTACCTATCTATCTACTACTCTGCTACCTATCTTGATAGATAGGTAGCAGAGTAGATAGATTCGCAGATCAGAATGAAATAGATAGATGATAGATAATAGATGATAGAGAGTAGATATAGATAGATGCATAGCAATATGATCAGTGATAGTAGCAAGGATAGATCAGAGATGATATATACGCAGAGCATCAGATAGCGAGTATATAGAAGTCGCATAAATTGGCAAATAGGGGTGATAGATGCAGAGAAGTATTGATAGATAGCAGAGATAGAGTGAGTAGCAAGATAGATGAGATATTAGAGGTATAGACTGCAGGATCTCGAGATAAGATAGCAGAGATAGAGAGAATAGTACCAGAGATAAGGTAGATAATAGCAGAGATCGAGTGTAGATAGCAAGATAGAGTTGACTAGATTAGCAGAGATAGAGGATAAATGCAGAGATAGATAAGATATATAGATAGATAGATAGAATCAGAATAGATTAATAGATATATGATATAGCAGATATAGATAAATATATATACTAACTTATATATAATCTATATATCAATATATCAACTAGATATAGTTAGATCCCCTGCTGAAAGAAGTCTACCTTGACGTTGTAGTCGGGCTTACAAATCTTTTGGCCAACATCTTTTTATTCTTTACAGAGTAAATGGTAGAGGGCTTTTCTAATGTATGTTACCAGTTGCAACCAACAATTTTTTAAGTGTTTTTCTAAAAATAGAAGCGTAATAAATAACCATTTTCAAAACAAAATTATTAGATTTACAACGTCCCACAGCGATAACCAACCACCACATACAAGGCCACGCCCACATGGTCCAAGCCAACCCCACTTTCCCCCGCGGCGGTGGCGCGCACGCTACGCGCGGCCGCTCAGATCTAGGGGTCGCATTCAAAGTTGTTTTCAGTGCCAAAAACCCTAAGGGACCACCCCTGAAACCCTGGTCCCTGTTCCATCTTTCTTCTAATTTCTGGTTGCACAATAACCACCCCCATTCTCCTATCCAATTCAGCACACTTGCCTAGGGGTAAATTACTAACATCCCCTCATTCTCTGTTTCTAACTCATTAATATTGCAGAGACCTGCACTTTTTTTTCTTTCTCGTAATATAGTGTCACCCGCATTTTCCTTTCTCTCCCCGACCACTGCTATGCTTATGCATGCTCTCATCCTATCGCGCCTGGACTATTTTAACCCTAGTACATACTGGTCTTTTCCTGCTCCCTCCACCTCTCCTCCCCTTCAGTCCATCTAAACTTTTCTGGATGTATTGTTTTGCTCTCTAAAACAGGATTTTAAATCTCCTCTGTACCTGACAACAACCTTTCTCCCCTAAACCACAGCGCATTGTATATAAAATTCTTCTCCTAACACTTAAATCCCTTCGCTCTGCTGCACCTCTGCTGCCTTTCCTTCCTAGTGTCCCGATATGTTCCCAACCGTACCCTTCGATCATCCCAGAACATCTCCTTGTACAGACCTGCCACTCACTGTTTTTCTCTCCCTTCTTTCTCGCCTTAACCTTTTCTCTCTTGTGCTGTCCCATTACTTTTTCTCTTCATCAAGAAACTCCTCAATAAGCGGTTAAAATTTAGCCTTACATCCTACCTACCTGGTAACCAAGCACAGTATATGATCTTTTATTTGAACTTTGTATCTGTATTTTTACCCACCTAAATAGATTGTAAGCTCTACGGGGCAGGGACCCCCCTTTCCTCTTGTGACAGGCTCTAGCACTTCTATTTATATAATTTATTTATGTACTAAACTATTATTTGTATCTGTATTTGCCCCCATTGTAATGACTTTTCTTGTATTTTATTACTGTACCAGCGCGCATACCCAGTGGCGCTTTATAAAAACTATGCATACATACACTACAACTTGAAATAACTCGCGCAAGCTGTGTAGGTTCTTTTCTGATACTTGTGCAGCTGGTGCAATGAAGGATTTAAATTGTTTAGCATACTTGAACTCCTTTTAATACCGACTGCTCTCCTGGATAATGAACTATATATATATATTATAATATATATATATATATATGAATCCAGAGCAACTCCACGGATTAAACAAACAAAATTTGAGGCCTGGTACACCTACACCTACCGTTCCATATTCCGGGCCGTCTACACTACCTGATGACAGCCCGGAACTGATGGGCTGAAATGCGTAGGTGTACCAGGCCTACATTTTGTTTGTTTAATTAATAAATAAGTTGTCTAATCCGTGGAGTGCTCTGGATTTCTACATTATTTATTATACATCACTGGAGCACCCCGGTGGATGCCTATTGAACGGAGTGCGGGAGAAGCCTTATACTTGTGTTTGGGGGGGGGGGGGGGGGGTTATGTGGATATGTGGACAGTATTTATGTGTTAGCCACAGTAGAAACTAGTACTTGCAGGTTACCCACAGCAGTGAATGGTATATGCAGTATATAAGGGGCAGAAACCTTACACACAGGAAGGCTCCTGCTCTTCAGTTTTCTGAATTCTAAATAGACACTGCAGGAGAACCATAAGGCGCAGAAGAGTAAGGTAAGGATTTTTCAAACTACACAGTGGGGCCAGTAGTGAGTTAAATTTTAGTTTTGGGTATGGACATTATTAGCGATAGTCTGTACACCTCCATCCCCCATGTAGAGGGAATGGAGGCTGTCAGACAATCGCTAATACACAACACCCAGTATGGTGATGACGTCATCTCATTTTTTATGGGACTCTTGAGATTTGTGTTATATGATAATTACTATTAAATTATTAAATTCTCAGGAAATTACTACCTACAACTAAGGGGGAGCGCTATGGGATCCAATGCCGCTCCTGCATATGCTAACACCTTTATGTGCTCCTTTGAGGAGAGACACGTCTATGTGCACCCCATGTTCAGCAATTTTTGTCTGTCTTGGTGGCGGTACATAGACGATGTCTTCCTCATATGTGCTTGTGAAGGTTCTCATTCATCCAGGTCATGGTATATCTGTTGTATTAAAGGTTGGCCACAATGGGTGAAACTGGAGATCCCATAGCACATCCGTGTTTTTGCTTATAGAACTTTTCCCTGTATTTGAAATCGGTGGTATTCAGGCACAAGTCCAGTAAGGAACACACCTGTTCTGGGTTGAGATCAGTTCTGCTGGTAAGGGTGCTGTCTTGGCCCAGCCGTTTTCACACCATGACAACAGCCTCCTTGGTGGGTATACAAGTGAAGAGAGATGTCACATCATAGGACACCATAGTTTCTTCTGCACCGAGTACTATATCTTCAATCTTGTTGGTGAAATCCTGAGAGTTCTGGATGTGATGCTTAGAACTTCCCACCAAAGGTCCTAAGATGTTAGCTAGGTATTTTGCCACCTTGTATGTTACAGAGTTGATGCTGCTGACTATAGGTCTTAGTGGGGCCCCTTCCTTATGTATCTTTGAGAGTCCATATATGCATGGATGTGCCTCACCAGGGTAGAGGCGATGATACATTGCTCGGTCAATGGCTTTATTCTTTTGAAGCTGTTGTAGTAAGTCTATGACTCTTTTCTTGTAACGGCTGGTGGGATCCCTTGTTAGAGCCTCATATGTGTTGTTATTGGCCAGGAGCATGGTCACCTTATCATGGTAGTCTGAGGTGTTGAGTACCACTGTGCATCTTCCCTTGTTTGCCGGTAGAATGGTGATACTGGAATCTTTCTTGAGGGATGTTAAGGCTCTTCTTTCCTGTGTGGTCAGGTTAGATGAAGGAGTTTTAGCACTGGCTAAGGCTGCAGATACCTTAAGGCAAAGTTGTTCTGCCTCACTCTGTGGTACCTTATTATTGTGAATTGAGGCTTCTGTGGCTGCTATAATATCCACCACAGGGATGGCTTTAGGGGAGATGGCAAAATTCAAGCCCTTAGCAAGGACTTCCATTTCTGGCTGGGTCAGGGTCCTGTTAGACAAGTTTCTCACCCATTCCTCCTTGTTTGATGAAGTGACACTTCCCTCCTTTTGTATCCACGGTAGTTGTTCTCCCTTGGGGGTGTTCTGGGATGACAGAATAGAGAACTTGCTCTGTTGCCTTTGTTTGCCCTTACAGTGCTGAGAAAGCTGTGCTTGTTTGGTGAACTCCATCACTCACATCACATTTTCCAGGGTACATAATTGCCACAGATTCTTGTACAAGTCATTCTGAATTGAGAAAGCCAGTCGGATGACTAGCGAAACGTCTTCAAGAACTAAACTTCAAGTCCAGTTGATCTAATTGAATACAACAGATATAGTTGTCTAAATTCCCCTATAAATATTACCAGACAAAATCCCACCAGATAAGGTGTGTGTGTGTATGCGCTATCATTAGGTCAAAACATGATCATGTTATCAAGTAATTCTACCCCCCATACACAGCCAGAAACAACATTTCGTCATTGGGTAAAAGTCAGGGGAAGTAACGGTTTTAGTTCTAATGATTAAATATCATAATTACTTACCGGAAAAGAAAGCGCAACACATGTCCCCCGTCTCTGGGTCACATTTTCTTGGTGTATTCTGCACACAATACTGTCCTAGGGATTTGTTCAGTTGTTCTAGGGATTTTAAATCTGAAAGTATCAGAACAACAGAGCGTTTAAAGTTCTTACAGGAGACATTTCCTGCATGTCCATATATTCTGTACACTTTTATTTTGCACTTAATTGGTCCAAACAACTCAATGGAAACGCACGTTATAGTATCTCAAACAACACAGCGTCACCAACGGTTATGGTTGCCATTTTGTACCTTTCTCATTGAAGAGTTGGCAATAAAACTCCCCTGGACTGTAAAACATGCACACACAAGCCTCTACAGCCTGCCCAAGAGGTAATTCCACCGATTTCCACTGTTTGTGTTCTGGAGAGCAAATCACAGAGTGAGAAACAGGAGAATGAATGGGATTGTAACAAAGACAAAAAGAAAATGTGATTTAAATGGAAAATACAGCTTGTTTCCCGTTACCTTTATCCTCTGTCCTCGCTCTTGGTTTGTTGGCATTGCATGAAGTGTTTTCTCTTGGGGGAATCTTGAATGAAGGGGGGAGATCTATTGGAGGGGGAGCAATAGTTCTAAATGGCTCCCTGGGTTCCTTGGATTCTGGTGACAATGCTGGCATTCTGGCTGTTGGACTACTTCCATTGACTGCACATTTACTGGAGTTCTCTCCAGCCTTCTTTGTGGGCTTTGGCATTGATGAGTGATGGTTTCCTGCTGGTCCTCCAGGTATCTGGGGTGCATCACGTAAGGCCTTCCTCTCTGTAACCAGCACTTCGCTTATAGAGCTCTCCGGATCACCAGTCATCAGCTCCACACAGTAACTTTTTGCATTCTTGCCAACAGCTTTTGCTTTGAGCTTCAACCCTGCTACATGGGTTTGGAATGTCAGTGTGGCCTCTTTGTTCCACTCTTCCCCGACAGGCTTCACACCTACATGACAAATACAGAATATTATTATTATTATTATGGTGGATTTATATAGCGCCAACATCTTTCATAGCGCTTCACAATTACATGTATACATCAGGCCCTGCCCCTAACGGCTTACAAGCTAAGCACATTAATTTGACACATACGACCTATCAGTATGTCTTTATGATTGGGGGGGGGCGGAGTGCCCGGAGGAAACCGACGCAAGCACGGGGAGAACATACAAACTCCTTGCAGATGTGTCCAAGGGTGGATTCGAACTCAGGACCTGCAAGGCATTATTGTTAGCCAGTGAGTCACTGTGCATTTCTCATCTGAATAGACATTATTGGCTTTAGTAGCTGCGTCTTCAAGTTAACCCACTAAATGACTTACCACAGAGTAACAAGGTCCATTCTAATAGCAAAACCCAAGGGATTAAACTACCCACCCCTTTATGATTATGACATTCCAGATCACAGCCAATCTGAAATATGTATCATGGAAGATTCTTACACTTAAACTCCAGTGTTTTGCATTAAATTTTACTTTCACTATGTAGCCCAGCAGAACATTAGCGCAAATAAGAGAAAAAAAGTTACAAAACCTCCTATTTATAGATTTACATTTATTTCCAATAATGTTTTAAACCACCCCTCCCACTTCACACATCTTATCTGCACTACATATTGGTACCACTGGGCAATTTATTCATAAGACAACCCCTAACCACTGTCACATGTACATGTGTAGATGGAAAGACAGAATCCAGTTACCCTTCATCTAAAGATCCCCAAACTCATGGAGAAGCTGGAGAGGTTGTAAAACCAGAATTTTATTCCTAAACCCCTAAGGCTGATTTGCAAATAATTTAAACCCTATGTTTAAATGAAAATAGTACAAAGATATCCTATCAAATGGTGTAATTCAGAAATATGATAGTATAACTGCACCCCTCCTCCTCTTTGCTTTCAAGAAACTCTGCCTCTCTGAAAAGTCCTTTTAAACCCAATCATGTTACTGTCCTGTTGCCAATTCTACCAGATGTTTTAGTTTTATTTTATCTGAGAAGACAACGGATAATAAATGTACATTTTTTCCCCCGAACAGCACAATATTTAGTCCTCAATGAAATTAGGCACAGTATTTCCTGCAATTTCTGTCTTTGCTAAAGCAGTTTAACTGTAATTTTCTTTGAAAGTCAGAAATCAGAAGTCTCAAGTCTGCAAACGTAAAGGGAAGGGGGCAGAAGTCACTTCCTCAAGGTGTCCATTCACCAGTAACTTAACTACAATAAACTGGATTTCCTGATCCACTTTACAACCGACGTTACAGCTGTAATGTCTTTCGTAAAGTGTAATACGGCTGGGGAACATCGCAGGTAAGAATCTAGAGAGGAAGATGTTAAAGCCGATTGGACATTGGTCTTAGCAGCTTTAAAATCTAAATAGTGTATGGCCAGCATTAGTGAGAATCTTCCCCATGCCCAATTAAAATGCTCCCAGACTGCACCTAGTGCATTGGTTTTAACTACTTCCAAATAATTGTACAGTAGTTATTTCCCAATTATGTGTAAAATACCAGCAGAACACATACAGAATTACTTTAACCTCTCTGCAGTTTCTGTTGAAATATCTTCTAGCAGTAAAGACACTGGGGTAAATATAAAGAAACCTCATTTACCTAGATATCGTGTCTCTCCCTTACTTACCAGCCAAACAGCATTTGATGGCTTGAAAAGGAAGCTCCATAAATGTGGGGGCAATGTCACAGAGCTTGTCCGCTGTAACTTGCTCTATGTTCCCATAATCCACAAAGAGAACCTTGTAAGTCTTGTCCTGGTTGACGTCTTTCACAATCGCTCGGTACCAGTTCCCATCACCTATTCAGGTTACAGAACAAGAAAACAGTAAGAGGATTTGCAAAGTCAAACAGCAAAAATGCCAATTGCCATGAAATGAATAAAAACACTGAATGTGACCGCACAAAGCAAGCAAGTTCTACTTGGCTGCCACTATATGTATATTTGTATATAAATGCCTGGCAGCCAAGGGTACAAAGATTGGGATGATTAGGCCATTAGGCCAAGGCAGTTGAAAGAAGCTAAACTCCAATACAAGATCATCTCCCATTTCACTTTCATGTCTTTTGTAGATAAAACCAAAAATAAGTAACACATTTACCACTCTTATTCATTATTTACCCTTGATTTTTCATATAAACATTGTTTACATTTCATACCTGTCCTTGCATCCACCTTAAACCAAAACATTTTAAATCAAACCCATCATTGTGTAGGCCCGATTATTTATTAAAGGGGAACTGTGGTCTTCGTGAAAGGGTCCTCTATTTAAAAGAAATATCTCATACCTTTCTAACAAGCCTGGGATGATGTATCTAGCAGAATTGTTATAGGCTTGTGAAAACTCTCTTCCTAATCCGCATGGTCTCAGTGACAGGCATGTGTCATAAGCAGTCACAAGCTCCAAAAATCAATCTTTTCTAAAACTAGTTACAGGCTCGCAAACAATATCTGTGCTTTTCTCTGCATATGGACACCTTTTGTTCCTTATTTGCATATTGCTGAAAAGGGAGTATCAAAGCCTGAATTCTCTCCCTACCTTATTTAATGTATTAGTGACGTATGGACACCTTAGAGAGGGAAAAATGTTTTTCAGGCTTGTGGCAAGCCTTAAAAATGGTTAAGAAATCTTTGGCAGCTCTGTTTCAGAAGTAGAATACAAGTGGGCATGCTCAAGCCAGGGGCATGCTGGTGATGTCACAGCCCACTGTGTAAGCAGGAACCACTGCAGCTTGAAGCATTTTTCCTATTTTTATTAGAGGACATTTGTGTAGAGACCACAGTTCCCCTTTAAACCCAACCTATACAATCATTACAATACAATAATCAAGCTATTAAAAAAATACATTTTCATAATGTAGCTAGAGACATGCTTGTGAAGGTTCTCATTCATCCAGGTCATGGTATATCTGTTGTATTCAATTAGATCAACTGGACTTGAAATGTAGTTCTTGAAGACGTTTCGCTAGTCATCCGACTGGCTTTCTCAATTCAGAATGACTTGTACAAGAATCTGTGGCAATTATGTACCCTGGAAAATCCCAATTAGCATATCACAGCCAGGTGTTAAGGGTGTGATTAGATAGTGGCTAAGAGGTGTTATAGGAACGCCCAGAGTAAGGTGTTAAAACAGCATTGTACATGGCAGACAGTTGGTGACCATGCTCCTGGCCGATAACAACACATATGAGGCTTTAACAAGGGATCCCACCAGCCGTTACAAGAAAAGAGTCATAGACTTACTACAACAGCTTCAAAAGGATAAAGCCATTGACCGAACAATGTATCATCGCCTCTACCCTGGTGAGGCACATCCATGCATATATGGACTCCCAAAGATACATAAGGAAGGGGCCCCACTAAGACCTATAGTCAGCAGCATCAACTCGGTAACATACAAGGTGGCAAAATATCTAGCTAACATCTTAGGACCTTTGGTGGGAAGTTCTAAGCATCACATCCAGAACTCTCAGGATTTCACCAACAAGATTGAAGATATAGTACTCGGTGTAGAAGAAACTATGGTGTCCTATGATGTGACATCTCTCTTCACTTGTATACCCACCAAGGAGGCTGTTGACATGGTGAGAAAACGGCTGGGCCAAGACAGCACTCTTACCAGCAGAACTGATCTCAACCCAGAACAGGTGTGTTCCTTGTTGGACTTGTGCCTGAATACCACCTATTTCAAATACAGGGATAAGTTCTATAAGCAAAAACATGGATGTGCTATGGGATCTCCAGTTTCACCTATTGTGGCCAACCTTTACATGGAGGAGGTAGAAACACAGGCGCTTAATACCTTTAAGGGCATAGCACCCAGCCACTGGTTAAGATATGTTGATGACACCTGGGTTAAAATCCACCAGAAGGAAGTACAAGCTTTCACAGAACACATTAATGCGGTGGACCAAAACATTAAATTCACAAGGGAAGAGGTACAAAACAACAAACTGGCTTTCTTGGACTGCTTGGTAGAAGTTAAGGAAAATGGTAAACTGGAAGTAGAGGTTTACAGAAAACCAACACACACAGATCAGTATTTGATGTTTGACTCCCACCACCCTTTAGATCAGAAGCTGGGGGTCATCAGAACCCTGCAACACAGAGCCGAGAACATCCCAACTAGCACAGAGGCGAAGGCTAAAGAAATGAAACATCTCAGAGGAGCCCTTAAAACTTGTGGATATCCAGACTGGGCCTTTGTCAAAAGAAGTAGAAGGAAAGAAAAGAACACGAATACCAACAGTGAAGGGGAAAAGCAAGACAGGAGGAAGAACATGGTCATCCCATATGTAGCAGGGGTCTCCGAGAAATTAAGAAGAATTTTCAAAAAAACATCGTATCCCTGTCTGCTTTAAACCGAACAACACACTGAGGCAGCAATTGGTACATCCGAAAGACCCAATACCAAAACACAAGAAAAGCGACATCATATATGCAGTGCAGTGCAGTGAAGAATGCTCTGATTTGTATGTGGGGGAGACCAAACAGCAACTGCATCAACGTATGGCCCAGCACAGAAGAGCCAATTCCTCGGGTCAGGACTCAGCCGTGTATCTGCATCTTAAGGATAAAGGACATACCTTTGAAGATTGTAATGTTAACATACTGGCGAAGGAACGTGACTGGTTCAAGAGAGGTGTTAAGGAGGCCATTTATGTGAAAATAAAGAAACCAAGCCTAAATAGAGGTGGGGGGGTTCGACACCAACTGTCTGCCATGTACAATGCTGTTTTAACACCTTACTCTGGGCGTTCCTATAACACCTCTTAGCCACTATCTAATCACACCCTTAACACCTGGCTGTGATATGCTAATTGGGATTTTCCAGGGTACATAATTGCCACAGATTCTTGTACAATTCATTCTGAATTGAGAAAGCCAGTCGGATGACTAGCGAAATGTCTTCAAGAACTACATTTCAAGTCCAGTTGATCTAATTGAATACAACAGATGTAGCTAGAGACAGTAACTATTTGCAATTTGTCTCCGCTACTTGCATTAGGTAAAACTAAAGGGAAGTAAGCTAGAGTACTAAAGGTATAAAAATCAAAATTACTCACTGGAAAAGAAGGCGCAACACATGTCTCCTGCTTTTGGGTCACATTTTCCTGCGGTATTCTGCATACAATACTGCCCCAGAGATTTGTTTAGTTGTTCTAGGGATTTTAAATCTGAAAGAATCAGAACAGACTTTAACAACAGTATTTAAATTTTCTTTTGCACGTTTACCATAAAGCTGCTTTACGTTTTGGTTATCAAGATGTTTATGGGGCAGCAACTCCTTGCAGCGCTGAAGTCCTGAGTTCTATTCCACCCTTGGACACATGTGCAAGGAGTTTGTATGTTCTCACCGTGCTTGCGTGGGTTTCCTCCGGGCACTCCGGTTTCCCCCACAATCATAAAGACATACTGATAGGTTGGATGTGTACATAAAGTGATTAGATTGTAAGCTCTTCAGGGCAGGGCCTGATGTGAATGTATACATGTAATTGTAAAGCGCTACAGAAGATGTTGGCGCTATATAAATCCACAATAATAATAATTATAATAATGTAACAAAATGAAAGAGAAGAATTCTGGACTATTCTCCCCCACATGTATTGTTAATGGTTAATTTATTCTTGCACGCGGTAATATTCTTCCAGACAATCTACAACACCAGCACCAGTGGGCATTACCTAATGACATTAAACCTTCTCTTGATGGCAGTGTGTGGGAGGGGCTCTCCCTTTGATGCAATCACATTAAAGGAACACTAAATCCAAAAAAACAACTATTTGCCATTCGTTTGTATTATTCACAGGGAGGTGAGAATGCTTATTCTCACCTCCCTGTGAATAATATTACGCTCGGGGGACCTGGAACTTACCTTACTGCCTCTCCACTCGCATCCGCTCCTTCACTGAACAGCTGTTCTGTCCCGACTGCTTGCCCTATCTTAGGTGCATGCGCGCCAATACAAAAGATAGGGCACGCGATCGGGACAGAACAGCTGTTCAGTGAAGGAGCGGCTGTAAGGTAAGTTCCAGGCCCCTCGAGTGTGTCCCTTTAAATCTTCCCTTGGTCACTTGGTAGCAGCTATGGAACGTAAAAGTTTGCTATAGACTAAAAAACCCCATAGAGATCAGTCTACCCATCCAATTATATTTTCAATGAGATATAGCCCTCCGTTTCATAAAATTGTACAAATTGTTAAAAATCGTCTCCCTATTCTATTTGGGGACAAGACCAATGATAAAGTGGTTAAAGAAGGATGGAAAGCGGTTCCGAAGGGTGAGGCCACACTGCAACGCACAGGAATCACGCACGTTATCGAGCACGATTGTGCGTGCGATTCTTGTGCGTTTTGTGTTTGGGAAATGCATGCGTTAATGCACCAAAAATGGTGAATGCATGCGTTTCCAAAACGTGAACGGACGCACAATCGCATGCGCATCGGAAATCGCGGGGATTCTGCACGTTCTAGCGATTTCCACTTTAGCGAAAATGGCGGGGCGCACATGCAAGCGCAAACACGTGAAAAAAGCGCTAGTGTGGCCTAGCTCTGAGAGAGCCTTAACTCTCGGAAACATGCTTGCTCCTAGCATGTTCCATAGAGATGGCTTCAACACTATGGCACCTTTAAATGTGGCAGTAATCCTTGTACCATCTGTTCTTATTTACGTACATGTTCTTTGTTTCAGAGTAATGACAACAAAAAAGTGTGTAGCACCAAACAATACATCAACTGTAACACTGCTTTTATTTATTTATTTATTTACATGCAAAAAAATATTCCAAGCAATATGTTGGACGTAGTACCCGTCCCCTCGGGCAAAGGCTGTGGGAACATATTAGAGCCATTAAAAACCATGACATTATGAGCCCCGTTTTTTTCTTACAAGCTTTTTTGCTTGTATTGACGCGGACCTTTATACAGTTAGTATACAGGGGATGGAGAGACCTCATATTTCAATTAGAGGGGGAGACAGAGAATCACCCCTACTTATGAGTGAGGCAAAATGGATCTTTGAATTAGAAACCCGTATACATACAGGGTTAAATTCGACTTGGGACATTTCTTGCTTTACTAATTAGTGACCTGTTCATTTTTATGCTATATTGTTAGCCTGGCATTTTTTCATTGTTGTGTTTATGAATATAGTTCTTATACTGGCCTTATATCTAGCTTGGTCAGGTTTTTCTATATTTATATGCTTATTTTGTATACATCCCTCTGGTTCTACATATATAGATGTTTTACCCTAATCTGCTGCGGACTTCTGCTTTTTTTCACCTATTTCTACCTCCATATATATATATTTTTTGTTTTTATCTTTTACTTTTTCTATATTTCTTGTCCCCTTCTTTCCCCCTCTTTCTTTTTCGGTGAATCGAAGGTTTGGTTAACTGTGATAGGTATGTCAATTTGTATGCTAATTTGTTCATGGTCCACCTGATAAAAGGAAGTGACATCTGTCTGTAGACAGACCTCTAAAGAAGTGTGTAAAGCACGAAACGCGTCAGGCGTAGACATGTTTGTGTGTATATGTATGGAGTCTCTATAAACTACTTCGTTTTATAAGAGTCTTTGGTATCTACATCTCGGTTGTCCAGCTCTTCGCTACTTGTTTCAGTGTTGCCTATATCGACCTAACAAAGGGTCCGGGGCTCGGTTGCACCCGGACCACCAAGTGTGGTAAGCATATATCTCTTATAGCTTAATAAGACCTCTATTACAATTTGGTTTCACCATACGCTGTTTTCATGGACGCTCACTATCGTTTACACTTGAGTGAATAGGGCTGGGGGTGTGTCCACCCAGCCCTCCAGAGAAGGAAAGTAAGTTACTTTGCCTTGCATTGGATCCATTTTTACTGCTACAGTGGTTTCTGGCACTCTGTCTTATGCTTGTATCACTTGGTAGCAGTGTATCTCCCACTGGCCCAACAGCATAAAGTTGTTAAAGAAATTACTTATGTTAACTTGGTCTTTAATCGTTTTATAATGTTTTCATAAAGTTCCTGTATGTTTCTTAGAAAATCTGCTTAGCCTTGTAAAATATAACATCGTGGCTGCTTCTACAGCAGACAGCCTAGTGCTACAACAAAGTTAACTTGGCCTAAAGGTTGAAAAGTGATTTTGTGAAAGGTAATATTAAGGTTTAGATGAGACTGAATCACGTACATATATGAATCCCATTTTGTACCTTTCTCGTTGTAAAGTTGGCAATAGAACTTCCCAGGGCTGTACAACATGCACACACAGGCCTCTACTGTCTGCCCATAAGGTAATTCTACCCATTTCCACGTTTTGGCATCAGCACCTTCAGCTGAAAAAGAAAAAAGCATTAAAGTCCATAGTGTTATACATTGATCTATGAAAATGGCCCATGTTCAGATTTCATCTTACAGTGATTTGTCTTATTTAGACCGTTTATCTCAACATGACCAGATCCTTCTTCCACTGCAAAGCCAGTCTCAATGAGACGCTTGGAAATGTTCAACTCAGGGTTCACTGATCCATCCAGCAGTTCCACTTGCAATTGCTGCTCAGTCTGGCCAACCACTCTAACTGTAATTATCTTGTTTGCCACAAAGGACGTCATTGCAGCTGTAGCTTCTTTAGACCATGTCTTGTCGAGGGGTCTTACACCTGCAGGAGGGTAGCAAAGGAAGCTTGAGATTTGAATTACAAAGAAAAAAAAAAAAGCAGGTTTTATAAAGTAAACAGAAAGACACCATGTAAATACAAAACTGACCTGCTAATTTACAGTGAATGGCTTGCAACGGGAACTCCAACATGCTGGCAGGAATAGGGCGCAGCCTCGATATCTGTAGATGCTCTACATTCCCGTAATCAACATATCCAACTAAAGCAGAATCCTGAGAATCTCTGTTTAGAACTGTGGCTCTATACCAGCAGTTATCTTCTGCAAAAGAAAATAAACCCAGGATTTTCTATTATCCATCTATTTCTATGGATAGTTAGATAGATCAATCTTCAAAACGAGTGAAGTGATCTGGCCAAATTCTTACACAAATGCATTTTTCATGCATGACCTATTCAACTAAATGACCCAATAACAGTGATGTCGAACCTTTGCACTCCGGATGTTTAGACAATACAACTCAGAGTGCCAATGTTCAACATCACTGCTCTATAACATGAATACATTGGCTCACTTTCTAAGATGTTAAAGTGTACATGTCATAGTGAATACCAGACAAATTTACCTTTAAACTGTGCACAGCAAATCTCACCAGCTACTGGGGAAAACCCAGGACTGGGAGGGGCTTGTTTGTAATGGTTGTTCATGCTCTCCATTAGTTCTGCCAGCTTCTCTGTATGATGTAAGCAGATTTAAAATAGACACAAAAATAACAAGTAAACACAGAAAACCGAGTGCCGTTACACAGGATGTGTGGAATAATTAGTTACACAATTTGTCTAAAAAAACTCATGCAGGCTGTCTTAGAATTAATGTCCAGCTGTTTATCAATCAGAAGATGATCAGGCATGTTTGAAACTATTCAGTTGATCCTACCTGCACCCACAGCATCTAGAGCAGATTTCAAGCCAATTGATAAACCACTCAGTAAGCTGTGGATGGAACAAAGCTGGGTGGCCAAATTTTTAATCATAACGGTTTGTTTGCATTTACACTTAATCAGCTGTTAACTTTCCTTGTTACATAGTGAGTTGAGATAATGCCCTAAACATATTAACAGCATTGAAAGATGGGAGACTTTAAGAAAATTATAACACAAACTGTAAAAGCACCAAGAGCAACTTATAAAGCCATGACAGACAGTCAGCTTCTGATTCTGTGTAGAGATAGGGAAGAGCCGGGAAGATACCTACTTGCGTACTGTAACTTTTGGCAAAAAAATGTGCCTGGATTTTGAATGTCGGTGATTGCTACATGGAAAACGTCTCCGGTGGATATGGATTCAATTTTTAGGACTGGTACAAAAGACTTTTTGCCTGACTGTTCCTTCTCGGACGTCTGTTTCTCTGGATGTGATTCTACAGAGAAAAAGAAATCATTAAAAGATTGCACCTACTGGCATATTGTGAATAAATCCAGAAATCCAGTTAACCAAGTGGACACTTTATAAAGGACTCCGTGTAGAGTTTTGCACTTTAACCAACCTAAAGCTGGTATTTTAGTAAAATAAATGGACTGTGTGTGTGTTGTTTAAAACCCGAGATTACATTTAAATCATTACAGAACCTGGTGAAGACGACCATTGTTTATGATGCACAATATGTAAAACCTTACCATTAAAAGAGGGTGGAATTTCTTTTCATGAAACACCTTTCTAAACCCGACTAATGCAGACCATACATTAGTCAAATTGCCTTGCCGACATTCTTGTAACAACCAGCGTCATTCAATTACAAAATACATGGCCCGGGCCAAAGAACATCACAGGTACACTAAAAAGAAAGTCAACTAGATAACCCCATAGTAGATCGCTTTTACAATCAAACATCTCAAAGACTAAACAGTTTATGAACAGTATTTAGGGATTTAACTGTGAAGAGTGCAAGAAATTCTTGCCAATCTCCCCAATTCTAATTAGGGTAAGCTTCTTGTCACATTTAAAACTCGCCAAGACTTCTTTCAAATGCTTCTGCTTGCTGATATAACCACACAAGAAGGACACACTCAGAGTGTGCGCCTAATATTAATACAGTCCGATGGCAATGGAAATACTGGTCTACATTCCAATGTAAAATTCCTTCCTCCCATGCACATCATCCTTAAAGGGTCACTATACTCACTTAATCAACTTAACATTATCAAACTACACTTTGAGAGAATTAAAATGGTGGTACTCACAATTTATCTGTACTTGCTTTGTCATTAAATTATTAATGTTTAATGAGAGCTACTAATTCCCCCCACCCTCCTTTACTCACTGCCTACTTGTAGTGTCTGTGACACTTATAAGTACTGCACAGCCTCACCATGGACATATCTCCCACTCCCTCCCCCCCCAGCCTTCATTTCTCTACTGATTCTCTTCATTGTTGCAGAAAGTGTTACTTTGGCAGACAAATGATCCTAGTAAGATTTCAGGCATGGGTCACATTTTATAATTTCTGCTTCTGAAGTGACAGATCATTCCCTGTAAACGCTGTGATTTCAAATGAAGAATTTCTAAGAATTTAAAATTTAAAAGTGGGATCGTGCTGTACCTAAAGACATTTTGAAAGACATGTACCTAAAGACATTTTGAAAGACATGTACCTAAAGACATTTTGAAAGACATGTACCTAAAGACATTTTGAAAGACATGTACCTAAAGACATTTTGAAAGACATGTACCTAAAGACATTTTTGAAAATTAGATTTTTTAGAGTATCGATACCCTTTAAGCTTTTGATTGTTTAATTATATAGTCATCATTGTTTAGAAAGAAAACATCGCTATTTGTATTTGTTTTTTAGCTTGATTTTGAAGTCTCTAGAAATATCTCTAGTATAACCTTAGGCATTTTCCCAATTTAACTAATCATCTATCCCAGCTCATTGTTTTCTGACATTGACCACATTGTAAACTAACACTATGGTCTATGGATCATATTCAAACACTAAACAATAAAAGGCTTCCCACCATATGAAACATGAACAAAGGTAGACTGTGAATCAACAGACATAGCATACAATGTTGGGGGGGTTTACTCCACTTCTTCATAAAGTGAACAGTGTTTAATGGTGCAACAGCTCAAGGTGAGGTTGTGTCGAACCCTAATGGGTGGAGTGATTATAAAGAACAAAATGCATAATTAAGCCAACAATGGATTAACCCCACATTAACTAAGACCCATTCGTTTTTCAATATAGCATATGTGCTTGTGAAGGTTCTCATTCATCCAGGTCTTGGTATATCTGTTGTATTCAATTAGATCAACTGGACTTGAAATGTAGTTCTTTACATGGAGGAGGTAGAAACACAGGCGCTTAATACCTTTAAGGGCATAGCACCCAGCCACTGGTTCAGATATGTTGATGACACCTGGGTTAAAATCCACCAGAAGGAAGTACAAGCTTTCACAGAACACATTAATGCGGTGGACCAAAACATTAAATTCACAAGGGAAGAGGTACAAAACAACAAACTGGCTTTCTTGGACTGCTTGGTAGAAGTTAAGGAAAATGGTAAACTGGAAGTAGAGGTTTACAGAAAACCAACACACACAGATCAGTATTTGATGTTTGACTCCCACCACCCTTTAGATCACAAGCTGGGTGTCATCAGAACCCTGCAACACAGAGCCGAGAACATCCTCACTAGCACAGAGGCGAAGGCTAAAGAAATGAAACATCTCAGAGGAGCCCTTAAAACTTGTGGATATCCAGACTGGGCCTTTGTCAAAAGAAGTAGAAGGAAAGAAAAGAACACGAATACCAACAGTGAAGGGGAAAAGCAAGACAGGAGGAAGAACATGGTCATCCCATATGTAGCAGGGGTCTCCGAGAAATTAAGAAGAATTTTCAAAAAACATCGTATCTCTGTCTGCTTTAAACCGAACAACACACTGAGGCAGCAATTGGTACATCCGAAAGACCCAATACCTACGTGAATCCCCGTAATTACGAGGATCTTCGGTTTTTTCCGTATCCTGAAAGTATCGTAGATCCTCGTAATTACGGAGAAACTCGTATTTTCGAAAATTTTCGTAAAAAAAAAAATCCGCAGTTCGGAAATCCGGAATAATCCGCCGTTCGCGGACGGGAGAAATCCGCGGCGGATCCGGGTTCGGGTCCGCGAACCGGCCATCTCTAGCTAGGAGGAGATAAAGTGAAAGTAGATTGTGGTGTGTGCTTTGGAGTGATATTGACTGCAACACAAGATGTGTATAAGATCCTGTTACCACCTGTTGGGAGGACAGATTACTGGACAGACAATTTACCTTATTGGATACAAACTCTGAGACAACAGATAAGTATACACCAACTTACAAAGACACACAATATACAGGTCTGGTCAATATTTAATGTGGTGCACCATAGGCAGGGACTACTCCATTTGATGGGGTAACTAGGGAGTGGACTAGGCTCTATTTCATTTGATACTCTGTGTCTGTGATTGGCTGCCGGTCAATGTAAGGTAAGGATTTTTTAAAAGGGGAACTGTGGTCTCCAAACAAGTGGAGGCCAGTTTGAAAGGCCAGTTTCCTACCTGTAAAATGAGCCATCAACTACCTATCTACGTGCTCCACAGCCCAAGATATAAAGAAATTACTGACCAGAAACTTAATGGGTGGGAGGCTGACATGTGACATTCCTAAGGCTGTTCCTCCACCTTGCCGGCGGCGAGCGCAGCCTCAGACTTCAGTGGCAGGACAGGAGACAGGAAGTCCCTCCCCCTCCCTACTGTGTGAAGATCCCCACAGTGAAGGTAAGGTACAGTAATCAGCCAATGTTCTATGTACATCCTTATCCCCTTTATACAGTAATCAAGCATAGATGTCATTAAATTCATAATAGATTGGTTTCTTACGTATAGTGGTCAGTATGATAAGATTGGTTTTGCGGTCAGTATGTCAAATATATTTTTCAGTTGATATTGATATATTCTCAGCATTACATAAAAAATAGAAGTCTAGTGCACATCCAATTAATTTGCTTACATTTTATTTTACCATTGTATTGTGACAAAAAGCCTGCCCTTCTCTCTGGATAAATTAAAGCAATTAGTTAAATAACTTGGCCAAATTATTTTAAGCCCAGAAATCCCTTTAAGGTTTGCTTTATTCTGCTGGGTCCTAACGTTTAACCTTTTTCACCTTAGTAACTTTTTACCTTCTTAGGAGGCGTAATTCTCTTATATCACTACCTGCCTTTTATGGGATGAAATCCCTGCTGCTCTTTCTCAGCATTAACGTTTTTATAAAGGTATAATGATATTCATTTGTTTTTCTCCTTTGTCTGTAACCTTTCTTTTTCTTTTTTTTTTATTCCCAGCATATGCAAGACCAAAGATCCAGCTATCACAACTACCCCACCATCTCTCCGTAATGGAACACATCATTCATTAGGTGGAAACACAAACCAAGCCACGTCCGTACAAGCGCCGGGCACTGCCAACCCCAGTCCTCACTCTTCCCGTAGAGGTGCAGTATTTACCCTACTCTAGAAGACCAATGCATATCTTTTTAAGAGCAAGTCTATAATAGAGCCAATGATATCCTTACTTTCTGTAATGTTTGGTGTTATTTTTGCATTAAAGGAAAAATGTTCTTTAGCTTAAGTAATACATCATATAAAATATTCTCCTATGACTTTTCACATGCTTCCTGTTAACATGGTTTTGTAATTTATTTTTAGGCATGAAAAAGCCTGCACCTGCTCCTCCAAAGCCAGTTATTCCCCCTCCTGGGCAGCCTGCTACTTCAGCTACGCCCAGCACTGTAAATGCACCACCCTCCGTCTCACCCAAGCCCACTAATCCAACCCACAGCCCTACTATGCCAAGCAGTATCACTACCCCAGGAAGTGTTACTCTCACCCCCTCTCCACATCCGCATGGTTCTCACTTCCGCAGGCACTCAAGCGGTCAGCCATTCATCCAAGCTCCCAGTCATCCTCCTCCGCAACCTCCCACTCAACCACAGTTTCTGCCCAAATCAAACACTCAAACAGTGACTTTCCCTACTGAATCCTCCACAGATCCATCCTCCAGTCCCCCCCACACACCTACTCCTCCAGATACACCACCGCTGTGTGCGGAACATCCAGTATCACACCCAACTGCCCCTGAAGCTACCCAGACACAGCCATCTCCCCCACAGACTGGGACACTACCCCGGCAGCGACCTGTTCCTAAGCCACGTGTTCGTCCTAACGTCCCTCCTCCTCCTCAGCCCCCAGGCTCCCCGACAGTCCTGGAGCAACAGCAGTCATCATCAGCTTCAAAGATCATAACTGGTGAGTAAAGGACCTTCTAAGACTGTGACCCTTTCATAGAACGGTTTCCCCAGAGGGAGCTATAGATAAAACAGATACTTTCAGGGAGATAGAATAAAAGTTCTTTAAAATCGTTAAAAATGGTGCTAATTTTGCCCTAGCCAACCAGATGTTAGCTGTTAAATAAGATCTGATTGGTTGGGGCAAAATTAGCACCATTTTTAACGATAAGAACTTTTATTCAATCTACCTGTTAGTGTGTTTAGAAACTCCCTAGAATATTAATTCTCGATTCATTGGGTATGTTGTGTGCTTGCAAAATAGGGAGATGGTACTTACTTTGGTCAGCAGGTAGTGGATTGCCTGTCCTGGCTGCAGATTGGCAAAAAATCTCACTTGGCTGCTCCTTTAAACGCACTGACATGCTGCTGCCTTAAGCATGACTCTGTATATTATAAAAAAAGGGGGCGGCGGGTCTGGGGTGATGTGCAGCAACTATAACGCTGCCTAATAGATTTGTCTTGTGATGCCTCCAACAGGTTGGGAAGGTTACCGGTGTTAAGGTTTGTAAACTGCTGATACCATGCATTATCACTGTTGCTTGGCCCAGTTCACCATATGGAATCCACTCACTGTAATTTATTCAACTCTTCTCTGGGTTTCACCGATTCACCCCATCACTAACAAGACCCTTGGTGTAGCTCATCTCTCTGGTTTCTATGCTGTGTTCTGAGATGTGATGTACCTCCAAACATGAGGCTTTTCATTGGCTGATGCTGTTGGAACTTTTACTTTTCTATAAGTCAGATTCTGTTCGTCAGCTTTATATTGCACTGTCCTTGGTGCATTAACCCAAAACATGGGCTACACGTGGAGTTAACGTTTAATATTCCATCTTTACTCTTAAAGGAATTGTTTAGACTTAAGAGATTTTAGGATATTTCCATCTTGTAGTATAGGCTATTTATAGTATTAGGTGAGATATGCTTCTATATATTTTACTGGCTCCTTGTAGCTGGATTCTAATTATAAATACTTTTATTAAACAATTCAGATGTGTGATGTGCCTTTATCAATAAACACTGAAACTGGAAGGTTTTAATGGTAAGGATCCAGGCATTTGATTGGCCAAAAAAATTACCCTGACATGTTCCACAATCATGCGTTTGTTCACGTGTGCCAATTACTAACAGTGTGTGGCCCTAACCAGGCTTGTTTGCACTAACTAACACAGCATGTGTGGGTACTGGGGGCATGGCATGCTTCTTTATAATAAATGTAACTTGTATCCGGAGGACAAAATCTTAAAAACTGTTTAAGCGCTTAAAATTCCTAGTTTTTTCGGTAAGATGCAGAGTGTTGGAGATGGGGGTTTGATTTGGGAGGACGGGGGAAAAAATTGACATTGGAATCTCCTGTACCCAGGTCCCTAAATCTCTGGAGTTAGTTATGTCTAACCTGGGTAATAGCAGTTTAGGGAATGTATCTAATTTGTTGGAGCAGGATTAAGTAAAAGATAACCAGTGGAAATAATAAAATAATAATAGTAGTCACTACAGATTGGTTGATAAATTGGCAGAGCTTAAGATCAGTTTTCATTAAAATACAATTGAATCTGTTAAAATCAAAATATACCCAGTTTATAAGGCATGTCCACCCCTAAAACTAAAATGTAACCCACTGCTGGCCCCACTGTAGTTTAAAAAAATCCTTACATTACATCTCTGCTCCTTATGGTTCTCCTGCAGTGACAGTCCAAAATTCAGAAAACGGAAGAGTAGGAGGTGTCGGGGAGTTCTTGTTGAGCTGTCTGGCACATGCAGAGGAGCCCTGTCCATCCCTCTGGACCCATCTTGGCATCTTCATCCCCTAACTATAAAAGCTTTTTCTGTAGTCTAGGCCACCCCCAACTGCCAAGTTTGTTTTGTAAAAGAAGCATCTGAAATGTACTGACAATCCTTTCGTTCCCCCACCGTTCTGCATTGCCGGCAGCTGTGTCTGTGATTGGGTGCCTTTCAGCCAATTACAGACGCATCTGCCGGTCCGGCTCCTTACGGCAAGCAGAAGGCCGGGAAACAGCCGGGGGAACGAAAGGACTGTAAGAACATTTCAGATGCTTCTTTTACAAAACAAACTTTGCAGTTGGATGAAGATACCCTTTAAAACTGAATTAAAAAGCTAATGTAGCACCTTGGATTGTTTCTTAAACTTTCCAAATGTTAAGGTTTCTAGAGGCATTTACGTACTGTGATTGATTGCTACTGTATATTCTTCAAAGTTTGTCTGTGTACACACTGTGCAGTTTTCCCATCAGACAGACCAATTGTAAACACATTGGCTGGGCGCTGCCAAAATTTCAACCATGTCTGTTGATTAGGTCGGAATATCGACCTGCCAATAAAGTGAAATTAAGTTTCATTTCATTTTTAGTCACGTAAATGATATCTGCCATTTAAACTTTCAAAAATAACACAGTAACTAAACTGGAAAAATATGCAAAAGGAATTCAGGTTTCAGTTGACCTTAAAGGTAATTTAAAACAACGCCTAATAGACAACAAAAATATTGTCATTGCTGCCTTTAATTTAAAAGAAACCTGTGGTGTAAAACATTTTCATCCAATATCCTTAAAAAATTGCAGATGAAATTTTAGAGCTGGTAACAGGTAAAGTCAGTGAAATCTCTCCTTTCATTTTCACCCCTCTTCATTAGCTCAATTAGACGTACACTGAGCATGTCCGTCTCACTGGGAAAACTAGAGGAGGTAAAAAATTGATTGCTCCCACCTGTATATCTTTCAACACTAAACCCTGACTGCTCAAACCATTGTTGTATATCTTTGATTAGGAATTATTTCAAAGGAGAAGTAAAGCTAAAATATGAGTCTGAATGGATATTTCTAAAACCAGAAGTATTGTGGAGGAACCTCCTGTAATTTTGCTGGTTTCTGGCATTTCCTGATTTCTGTAGCCAGTTGTTAATTGACAGCTGTGGCAGGGTGGAGAGTGAGGGGCTAGACAATTAACTCAGCATGTGCAATTATATATGACGCAAAAAGATATATATAGGGCACAGGTACTTTATAAACCTATAGTAGGGGAGGTGCAAGTAAATGGCCAAAGAATACAATAGCAAACAATAGGAAAGCCACAATGCAACACTCTACTTATTAGAAAATGTAAAAATCCTTTAATAGTATATACTACTACTAGTAGTAGTTGAGAAAGCTCCCACGATGTAGGAGGAGCGAAACGTGTCCTACTTAACTGCCCGCCATTTTTAAGCCCTCTAGCTTCAAATAAGCCTGATCATTTTCGCTTTTTCCCTCCAAAAATACAATCAGGGCTATATACAAAGAGCCGCTATTGGCAACCCGGTGCAAACAGCCCAGCGATGTTATATGCCGATAGGGGCTCTTGGAGCATCACTATCTTCCGTTATTCTATTATGGCATTTTTTAAGACCGCTATTAGCGGGCATTTAAAGAGCCACAATAGAATGCCACTCATAAAGGTAGGTACCCTCTGTGTATCACACACAACTATACCGTATCATCGTGCAACAAGGTAAGTCATAGTCACAGGGTACTCGACTGCCCGTCATTTTTAAGCTCTCTACCTTCACATTGCTTGGGGATACTCCATACCTTACCTGCAAGTTACTGGACCCTGTGACTATGACTTTACTTACCTTGTTGCACGACTATACAGTATAGTTGTGTGTGATACACAGAGGGTACCTACCTTTATGTGACCACGAATTATATAATATACAATTGTTGAAGGTAGAATGCATATGTTTTTAATTATATTATCCCTGCATATACTATTAAAGGATTTTTACATTTTCAGCAAGTAAAGTGCTGCAGTGTGGCTTTCCTATTGTTTGCAAGGGGAGGAGGAGACACAGGGCAGATTGACTGTCATCCACTGACCTGGTTTCAGAGCAGGAAGCAGGAAGTGCAGGGGACTTGGAGATGCTGCTACCATATCATGCACAAAAATGTAAATATCTTCAAAACTATGCACTATGCACTATAAAAACTATAAAAAAAATGATAATAATTTGCAAAAATTCTCAGGAGAGCAATTCCTGTCAATTTACCTAAAGTCATTTTTGGACCACAGTTCCCCTTTAAACTACACAGTGGGGCCTGTATTCGGTAAAATTATAATTTTGGGGGGTGGATATGCCCATTAATCTATAAAGCTAATCAGTATCCTGTGTAACATAAGCAGCTATAAATGTGGCACTTGCCGTGGTGAATAATAATAAGTATGAATATACTTATTAGTATAATATAATATAATATGTGTGTGAAAATTAGCTTTTTGTATATGACTGTAAATTTGACTATATGCAGTTTATAATTACTTCTAAACAGTTCGCAAGTCAAAAAAAAAATATTTTTTGTACTTTAAACATGTGGTAGTGCCTTTGTAGGGGTCTATAGAGGGAGGCTTTACCTCCCCCCTTTATTGAAACTGTTGAAGAATCTTGGGCAGCAAGTTATGTTCGCCCTGTGCTTGTGTGGGTTTCCTCTGCCCCCCCCCCCCCACACACACACAATAATAAAGACATACTGATAGGTTGTATGTGTCAAATATAAGTGCTTAGATTGTAAGCTCTTCAGGGCAGAGTCTGATGTGAATTGTATACATGTAATTGTAAAGTAATTACGGGCATGTAATGCAGAGGAAACATGGATGAGATGCAAGGGGCAAAGAACAGTTTTTAAAAAACAACAATACAAGGGATAGGCTGGACAGGTTAGCAACTTTGTTGCAAGTTAGCAAGGGCAACAGGCTATAAAGAAGGGAAAAGGCAGGAGCAAGCAGTCCACGGCGGAGAAGACAGCGGAAAGGATCTTCCCACCCCCACCCCTTTTTTTTGTGCTTTCTTTTCCTTTCTCAATATCTGCAGGTTCGATGGAAGCTTGATGGCACAGCTGGTGGTCCGGAAGCGAGATGTCATAGCCGGTTATCTGTAGGCAGTGGGTCACTGGAAGCCAACTGGAGTGGTAAGGATGGAGTTAGCCCACGGGGTGGCAACTCCCGTAATTATCTATAGATAGATCCACGTGTTATGTTATGTACAATAGGGGTGGCGTTTATCGATGTTCTTACGTCTGGTAAGCATGTCAAGACATTTGCACAGTGGCTTCCGGTGAATCACACAAAAGGCATTTGATGTTAAAATGTTATATACTTGAAAATTGGTCATTGTTATAGTTAACTGATATACATATTAATTTCATACAATATATGTTTATCAATAAACAGGGATATATTGGCATATGGCAGAGGTAAACATTAAGGGTAATAGGATACATTAAGAAAGTGTAAAGTTGTTGGGTGTAGGGCATCCTGCTCTCTCAGCCAAGCGCTACAGAAGATAATTATATGTCCAGGAACGAAGCAGGAATCTCAGCAGGGAAAAAAAAAACTTTCTTTCTTTCGTTCTTCTAAATGTTCTCATGACTCACTTTATTTGGTTAATATTTGCACCATGTATATTTGTTGCTTTTTTACTGGTGAACTTATCCTTTTATTAATTGTGCCATAATCACAGATAATAATCAGTAAATCTTATCAGATCTGAAGGGATTTGTCTGTTATTGTCTGTTTCTATTTCTTTATTTATAAGAAGGTCTATAAAAGCAGTGATAGAGTTAGTGTGGTTCCCTCAAAACATTAGTCCTGGGGCCCCCAGAATTAAAATCCTTTACACAACTTAGCCACAACTATTGTGAAATCCTCCCTATGAGGGGATACAAGAGACTTTCCCATGTGTAAACTGTAAAGAACGTCTATGGAGTTTCTGGTATAGATTCATTATTTAGGGTTCTTTTTATTTTCAAGGGACAATATCATGACATTATGATTTGATATCAATAATGTATTTTCATCCCCGTTCTTCACGGATCATAGTGACACTTTTTATAGATTAATTATGTACCTCTACCAAAATCATGAATACTCCCATATATTGTATTTGTGGGTACGCACAAGAAGAATTTTATGTCTGGCCAACTGATATTTGATTATATTGGTCAGTTGGCCTGAGGTGGCTGCAATTGGACGATTGGGCAAAACGATAAGTCACGGCTGGTCATGCGCCTCCCGTGTTCAGCAGGCAGTGTTAAACTGGGTACGCATCCTTCGTCCCAACCGACATAATATATTATATATATATATATATATATATTATATAATATATATATATATAAAATTACTACAGCATGTCAAACCTTCTGTGTATAAAATCTATGAAGGATAGATTTCTGTGGAACCTTGATTTAAAACTTTGTGTCAAGCCACAAAAAGAAACCATATTATGCATCCATTTTATTTTATCTGAAACTTCAAACAGCTGTGTTTCTGTAATATGTCAAGATAACCTCAGAGAGGCAGTCAGTAGAGAATCACACTGCAGGTCTGCAACACTCATTATGTCAGTGTGAATATTCTAAAATGCAACCAGCTGAGTTTCTAACATTGTAATTATTGGATTATTCTAATAAATGATCATCATTTCCTGTTTTTCCAAAGTTTAGCATACCTCCCCCGTCTGTGTTCATAAAACACCTGTGAATTAACTAGAAGTAATGTTTGATTTTTCCAATTCCATCATATGAATGAGTGAGAATCTATGGGGATGTGAAACCACAAACTGTCATTTGGATTGTGAGATTGGCTAATTTGAGCTCTGTCACCTTTATGGTGGCCATAAAAGCTACAATCTGATTGTATGTTCCTCAAATTGTACAATGGAAAAAAAGCATTTTTAACTGGCCCGAGAGAAAAAAAAATACAAAAAAATTACAATCGTCAGTTGATCATCCATACGCGATCCGATGATCCTATTATATCAGGATATTCCGGGTGGCTGCGATAATTGCATCTATGGCTACCATTAGGGTTTGCAAAATATCTGCACATATATTTGCATTAATCAACAGTAACACAGGATGGTTAATCACACCTACCTTTAGTAAAATAACAAAGTCAGGTCCGTTTCTAGGCATAGGCAACCTAGACGAACATCTAGGGCATGATTCAAATATGGAGGGTACCATTCAAAGTTTTTTTCATTTAAAACACAGGGATTCATATGATCCTTAGAGTAGTAATACTGTTACCCATCTAGCCCCTTTGTTTACATACAGTATAATCATCTTGGCTGAGTTTTCCAATCTATGCAAAAACGAATCCAAGAGATGGTTGGGGAACCAGGGGAGACTTGTATAGGGCATAAAAATGGCTAGAACAAGCCCTGATCAAAGTAATTGGCTGTACTACAGCCATAAGATATATTGAAATAAAGACTAGACACACAAGTCTTAAAATCAGACTAATATTTATTTTGTTATTATAGAAAAATGTGACGTTTCGGTGTGAGAACACACCTTCACCAGGCAAAGCCAAATATATATTTCCTTGTACTTGGATTATGTTATGGTATGGTGAATTAGGAACAAAGGAAATCAGAGTACTGCCATAACAATGGAAAGAGAGGAGAAGTGAAATAAGATGGTATGTGTATTATATCAATTATACCCACCCATACGTCATTTTTTTCTGTAAACTCCCCATGCTGTCAGTGGGAGTCAACAGTCCAAACTAGCAGATGTGCTTTGTGCTTCCTTTGTAAAATATTAGCAACTATGTTAAAATAGAAATAAAGACATTGATTTGCAGCCAAGAAAAAGGTCACTAAGCCATATCTATAAAGATGCAGTATTGCTAATTTGCGATACTGCGCCTTTAACAATCATTGCCGCATTCCATAATTTACAACCGCAGCCGTAAATCTAAGTAGCATAGTCTGCGCATGGCAAACTATATATACTATACAGCCACCAGCTGTCTCTCTTTTTATGGACCACAAGAATCCTGGAAACAGCAACTATCACCAAACCTGTAATATATATATATATATATATATATATATTTTTTTTTAACTTCTCCTTTAAACATTGCTTTTAAAGTGGTTGATAAATGGCACACCTTATGTTTAATCTCTGCACTGAACTCATTACAGCTTCTTAGGATTTTAAATACTGCCATACAGTCCTTCTTCTGAGTATTGTGTACAGGTCTAGTTCACCATTCTCTGTGTGCACTCTGTGTGTTTCAAAGTATTATCCCTTAAAGGGTAAGTCCACCAAGTATGAAATTTCCTACTTAGCTTCCCTATCTAGATAGCCCTCACCTTGCAGCCTTACTTTCCTGCTAAAACTGAGATACTTATCCTGTCTTTCATAGTACTCTTTCTTATGTAACCTAAACCAGCAGCCTCAAATGTTGTCTTTTAAGTAAGAATTAGTACATTGTTCTTTTTCATTGTTTTTTTTTTTTTTTGGTTGTTCTATGTATATCATAGCTGTCCACCCTGCAACTCCCTGAAAGTTGGCAAACTAGAGATCCCAAAATCCCACTGGCAAATTCACTACAAGTTTAGAAGGTTGGGAGAACATTCCATCATGAGTCAAACCATGTGTCTTGTTTTAGGAACACCCACTAGGACTAGTGAGACTTCAGAGGCAAATTTGCCAGATGTTCCTAACTCCCTATTACTATACAGTCGTATGTGACCTTGATGCAGAAAAAAGGTTTATTTAAGGAAAGGGCACTATTTTCCCCTAATGTTTTTATTCTTAATTAGATGTTATTGGTTTCTGCCCAATCAAGGTTATACCTCACAAAACGATGACATTCCTTACTATTTAAACAAAAAGTTGGTGTAGTAGAAAAACAAAAGCGTTTTTTGTGGAAGGGTCCTGGCTCTGCCCTGGATATTTGATCTGCTTATTTTTCTTAGGAATTACTCTGTGTGGTCAGAACTTTTTTTCTCTTTTTCCTAAATATTTCTCATTCTTTTACATAGTACATACTCTCGCTTACAAAGCTCAATCTTTGCTTCTTGTTGGGAAGGACAAATCTGGTTTTTATTTTTGTATCTTTAGCTATTTCAACAAAAAAAAAGCTCATTTTAGTTCCTTACTAGGATAAAAATGATTGTACTTGTATGAAGAGAAGGAGACATCTGGTTTTCATTTTCTACAAAAGTCCAATTTCCTACTTACCATGGAGACTGTTTGTCAAACTTCCATTTCATAAGTGTAATTGTATCCCTTGCTTGCCTCATAAAGAAAACAGGGGACAGAGGGGGGATGGAAAGAGAGAGAACTGAGGGAGGCTTGGAATTCTTTGAGATGGAAGCACTGGACTGTGTATAAAAATGAGACCAGTGTAGCATGTAGCAAAATCTCCTAAGACAAAATTGGAAAAATAGAAGAAAGAAAGCAATCCCCTGTGCACACTAAATGAGTCACAGTGTGTCCAGCCCAAACAAAGTCTACTCAATTTTTGAAAGTTATAAAAAGGGAAACTTGCCAATTCAGTAAAACGACAAATCAGATCAGGCTAGCAAACTAGTTAATTCCTCAAACATAACACAGACACACTGTAATGTGTATAATGTTTCTAAATGTAGAAGAATCCTTTCATGAACAAGAGAATAAGATAAGTGTGTTTTATGTGACACACCATACTTCAAAAGGCCAGATAGGAGAACAACAGCCGGGCCAATACTGGTTCCCTGCTTTAGTTTCAAGGAAACTGGATAAGGCAGAGAAAGCTAGACAGGGGGGGTGTACACGACCAAACAGCTAAGACTAAGTAATATAACAGAAACTGGGTCAGACTTGATAAGTTATTCAGTTTTTCATGTCAGAATTTATACAGTTTGAAACTGAGTTACGGTAATGATTTCTCCAGTAGTACAGATTACTATAAAAAGATGTATTGTTCTGTTCAAATATAGGTATATAAATAAATAAAGCTGATTTTTGAGGGGAAGTCCAATAAGAGTAAGGAATGCTATCTAGTCCATTTAACCACCACACACAGCATCATCAAACAGGGTTAAAAGAATAAATCAGCACACTCATCAAGAGCATTACAATAAAGAATGGAGGCTCCCTTCCTTTGTTGTTCAAAGTGGCTGCAGGGGTGTGCCTATTGTCTGTGGGGCTCCATGAGTCTATTCCCTGGTGTGGTCATAGACTGGTAGCTATATCCCTTTTCTCATTCTTCTCCTACAAAATTGTGTTGCCTAAAGGTGGCCATACACCAGCACGATATTACTTAACCGACCGAACGCTCACGCGACGTTCCTGCGATCCTGCCGGAACACCTCTCCCGATCTTATATACGACCAATATGGATCGCAAAAGATGCAGTCGTGTATATAAGATCGGGAGAGGTGGTTCCGGCAGGATCGCAGGAACGTCGCGTGAGTGGTCGGTGGGTAAGTAATATCATGCTGGTGTATGGCCACCTTTACATTACAGCAGTGCATAGAAACAAATAAATATATAAACATCAAACATTGCCCCATCGCGGATAAAAATTACTTTTAATATTTTGTCCTAATCAACCACAATTTGCTATGACCGGTCGGACTAAAATACTGTAACATGTGAACACAGATTTAAGCCAGGCATACACAGGCCGATGGTTTTTCAATTGGATTTTTGGTTTGCCAAAACAATAAAAATCTGTTCTGAAAAAAACCACACCCTGCGCTGACGATCTTCTCTATATTTCAGCCTGAAATCTGGAAGGCTCTAGAAGATGAGGTTGAAGGAAAATTTTACGCTTTGCCCAATCTTAGTTTTTTTGATAAAAGGATCAACATCTTCGATCTACAGCATAGGAACAAGGGAAACTGTCATCGATTTTGCTGTCAATTTGATAGACTTTGGGGAATTGATTGGAATGTTAATGACTTGTTTGGGGGGGCTTAAGGCTGGGTACACAAAAATAGATTTTTTTTGTCCCGACAGAGTGTTCGCTACGAGTGACAAATGTCAGTTGGTCACGGCAATAATAGCCATGGCCGACAGTTTGCGCAACCGATCGTGTGGTCTCATAGGGAACCGCACGATCATGCATAATTTACCAACACATTAACCTGTTCGTCCGAGGTTGTGACTGGTCGCGGCTGCGGATGAAAGCAGCACAGATTTTTTTGGCCCAACAGGCTGATACACGGCTTGTACACTAGAAATATTTTACTTACCCGACTGTGCAATCCCACAACATTAGACCGATCTTGCCTGGAACTGCCTTACCCGTCCTTCTTTGCGATCGACATGCAATTGGAAATCTTAATGGGATTTGCGATCACATGTTGGTCGCGAAGACAAAAGGTAAAGGCGGTTCTGGCAGGATCAGTCCAATGTTGTTGGATTGCTCAGTCAGGTAAGTAAATTCTTTCTAGTGTATGGCCACCTTTAAGCTAGGTACACACGACATTTCAGTGTTTTGGTAGGTCAAATTATTGCATGGCGGCTTACCGTTCGTTTGTCTAAATCACCCAAAGGAACGATCAGACAGGTTGGAAAAACACAACCGATCGTGCGGTCCTCTATGAACCACACGATCGGTCACGTGTAACTGTCAAACGCGGTTTCTTTTGCCATGACCGACAGTCCTTCCTCCTGGCCGACCGGTAGAAAGCCTCGAACGGTCGGTCAGGAGAAAAGATTACATAGTGTGTAGCTTTAGTGTTCAAAGTCTGTCCAATCTTTGTGTTGTGTCCTTTTTGTCTAGACAGTTCAACTTTTGTTCAGTCAGCCTTCCTTCTTCTTCCCCCCCTCTCTTTGTATATACCACGAATTGAAGTAATTCCCTAGCCCTCTGTAAACAGGAGCAGCTGACATTCTGTACTACTCATAATTACCAGTAAAGTTTCATATTCACTATAGAAAGCCATACACAGTCTGATCTTACATGTAAGATGATCAGTCCACAACAATGCTTCAATTATATTAATAAAAAATCTATTTCTTTTTTTTTCAGTTCCATCAACCAAAAGTAATTGATACATACAGGTTGCTGACAGCAACACGGAGCAAACTTGCCAGCGATGTTAAATGCCAATAGCGGCTCTCGGTGCATTGCTAAGTGCTGGTATCTATTTGCCGCTTTTAGTGCCAGCTGTATACTGGCATTTAAAGTGCCGCAAGAGAACGTCACTTTCGGCATAACACTGCTTGCGGTGGCTGCAGTATAACTTCTGCGTTAGCCATGCAGCCGCCGCAATGAAGGAGTTTAAATCACGCTGAACGATATAACATGGATTAGCATGACTTACACTCCAGATCAGGAGCATTGCGCCTCTTGGTGCATCGCCGTGATAGTATGAAATCTATTGAGTCATCCAAGTATCTGGTTCTTTTCAGTCTATTTACTTTTAACAAAAGCATTTTAACAAAGCATGTACACATCATGATTATCAGTAACTCCCGTTTCAACATGAAACCAATTTTCAGAAACTTACAGGAGATGAAACATAGGTTGCTATTGCTCTTCATTGCAATCACATTCCTGAACAGCTATCATGGTTTTAAGACCTTTTTTTTTACACAAGGGTGGCTTATTAGAGTAGGACGGGCTATTGCCATAATGTTGGTTCAGTGTATGACCAGCATAAAGCTGGGTACACACAGTAACGATAAAGCCCCGACACCGTCAGATCCGATGGTATCAGGGCTTTATTGTTCTGTGTGTACCTTCGTTTCCCGAATGAGCATGTAGCCGCCGAGCGATCGGGTCGGGAAAGACCGAAAATTTTAATCGGGCGCGCTAGACTCACTGTAGAGGAGTCTAGCGTGGCCGATGGAAACACACAGTCCCGAGCTTTCTCCCTATGATGTTCATAGGGAGAATGCTCGGGACTGTCTGTCTGTATTCAGATCTTTGAAAGATGACAGACAGGATCTTGCAGATCCTGCCTGTCATCTTTCAGAAATCTGTACTGTGTGTACCTAACTTTAGCTCTCATTTTAAAAGGGGAGAAAAATGTTAAGCCTAAAAGTTTCACAAAAAAAGAAAACTCTTGCCTTTGATAATAGGTGCTGTTTATTACATCAGATCATACTGTGAAGGTTCATGTACACGTGTGATTGTAGGGCCTACCTAGTGGATCATCAAAAAGGCCTGACAAATGGGCACCTGCACAAAAAATGATTGTCAAGTGAAATGGACATTCATACCACCCTCATAATAACATGTTTTAGAAAGAATGGCCTCTATAAAATATGTTAATATATTATAGTTTGTCCTATGAATTCATTACTGTATGTCTGCTATGCTTTTGGATGCCTCATGGAAACTGAGCAATTTAGTGTCCTGGTACAAGGCCTGAGCATGCTCAGAAGAGGCATCTAGGGCATTAGCATTCAGACATTGGCTGTGATGTCAAATCCATAACTGACAGTTGCTAACTGGAAGAACCAGGAAGTAGAAACAGTTGCAACAGGACATTGTGCAGGATTTCAGGCTAGACTTATATATTTCAGATTTCAAACTATTACAGTTTAAGGTTTTGGAAGGTGCAAAATATATATCAGCTTCATTTGAAGAATCTATATGACTGCTGGATACTTAATTGTCAGTAATAAGTGATCCAAAGTGACAAACACTGTATAATTTCTATACCTTGTTTTAAATTCAGTCCAGTTTTTTTAAGTTATTGGTGTTTCCTGTAATCAATGTTTTAATGTTGATGACAAGTTCAACTAGAAAGGGAAAGTATAAACTTTGAGTTTGGCTTGAAAGACCGCATTTTGGATGGGAATTTGTGTGTTTGTGCTGCAGATTTTAAAACTGAATAATGCCAATGAAGAGGACATTATTGTTTTTACTTACCCTTTAAATATGTCACATGCATTAAAGGTAGGTCATTTGGTGTGTGCGTGTATTCATATCAGGTTGGGGGATAAAATACTAACTTTTTTATGATTGGTCAAAATGTTTTTTTTTTTTTTTACTATAGTTACCCTTTAAATATGGCTGCCATGGAAATGGAATGGTGGGTCAGTAGGTGTGTGTACCTGGATCAGGTTGGAAGTTTAAAAAAAAACTTGATTATTGATCAAAATTAGTTTTCTTTACCTTAGTTACCCTTTAAGTATGGCTGCCACAGTAATGGATAAGTAGATCCGTAGGTGTATGTACCTCGGTCTGGTTGAGGGGGTATGTCTTTTTTGTGTTTACAACCATAAACCTATCTTTTATTGAGGAAAAATCTAAATTAGTTATTTTGACTTTAGTTACCTTTTAAATATGGCTTCCATAGGAATGGAAAAATAGGTCAGTAGGTGGGTGTACCTGTGTCTGTGTGGGGAGTTGGGGGTATCACCATTTGTATTTATGGCCATGAAACAAACTGCTTTGAAATATCCACGTTTGAGGATTGTTACCATTATAGTCTATGGGAAAAAATGTCCATAAATTCGCCGATAACGCTTCTGCGGATTCCTTAGCTAGAAGATAGCACACTTCTCCTATATGCCCCGCACGTCTGTACAGAATTTCATGTCTCTAGCTCAAAAACTGTGGGAGGAGATACAGTCCAAAAAAGCGGAAGAATAAAACGGAAGAAGAAGAAAAAGAAGAAGAAATAGAAAGAACAGTAATTTGGCTTTTTCAAGCCAAATTAATTAAGTGTTAAGTGATGTCCAAAATTTGAGCGACATATTTCTAGCCAGCATTCAGCCAAATATATAATTACAAATTATCAGGGAGATTCAATAAAAGTTCTTATTGTTAAAAATTGTGTTAAATTTGCCCCAACCAATCAGATCATATTTAACATTTTAAAGCTAACATCTGATTGGTTGGCATTAGCACCATTTTTTAACAAGAACTTTTAATAAATAACCCTGTAAATAATCTACATAAAAATGTGTCACAGAACTCAGAGGGGATAAAGCTTAAATGTATTTGTTCAATACAAGGATTCATAAAGTTGGCTTTTCATTGCCACTTTAAAGGGAGTCCTGCAGAAGAACTACTTAAGGCCCACTATACACGGGCTGATATTTTGGTCCGATTGACAGTCTGACACAATATTTTTTTTTTGATCAGGTGGACTTTTTTACTGCAACTGACAAATCTAGGTCATATCTTTGATTTGAGTAGATTGATTAGTCGTGCCAAAATATAAACTTCATGGTTGTGTGATTCTTTTAAAAAATGTACTCCAGGTCACAAAGGTTGTAGGCTATTGAACTATCAAGGGGTTACATGGATCTCCTTGTCCCCAAACTTCCAAACTTCTTCCCTCTTTCTGCTCCCAGCTGATCTGACAGAATTGTTCCTTTTTAGTTAAGGAGAACTAAACTTACATTTTTAAAACCTAAAGTGAAATTGTCTCTCCCCAGAACAACCACACATTGTAAGATTCTTCTCTAGTAAGTTGCATTTAGTACATGTGAGAAATAGATTCTGTAAAGAAGGTTTCCATGTTGATGCCAGTAAAACCCACAGACCATGTAGTCATCAAAGAGCCACGCCCCCTGACCCCAGTTTTCTATACACCAATATGGAATCCCTGATAAAACTTTGAAAGCTGCATGCTACACTGCAATTTAATTTACCAGTCAGTGTGAGTTGCTGGAAAATAACACAAGCAAACAAAGGTTGATGGAAGCGCACACTGTTTGTCAGAGAAATTCTGTTTTATTGCATCACACAAACACACAACGTTTCGGAGAACGCTATGTCTCCTTCATCAGGTGTAACTCACACAATAACCCATACCACCTTTTATAGACCCAGTGATCCAACATAACTCCTCCCCTCTACCTTTTAGGGGAGTGACCACACAGTGATTGAAACATACAAAGTCCGGTGTCTTGGGACTGTCCATAGGTGTCCTTCTTAATAATGTCCCACAATACGTGAAATCATATTTTCAAGTTCTTATCTCATGAAAACTTCTAAGTGTTCCAATGTATATACAGCTGTATAAAAAGAAGTGCATTAATTATGGGGAGGAGTTATGTTGGATCACTGGGTCTATAAAAGGTGGTATGGGTTATTGTGTGATGAAGAAGACATAGCGTTCTCCGAAACATTGTGTGTTTGTGTGATGCAATAAAACAGAATTTCTCTGACAAACAGTGTGCGCTTCCATCAACCTTTGTTTGCTTGTGCTGTAGCGTGGAGTCCTTGAGGTAGATGACAGAGGGAAGCAGCACCTGAAATACACTGGCACATTGCCTGAAGGAGTGCCTAGGCCCACAGCTATACTATACGGACTTGCTGGAAAATAAACAGCAAGGTAACAAGCAGCTTTCAAAGTCTTATCAGGGACTTCCATATACCATTATTTTTATAATACTTTTAGCAAAAAATAAAGCTTCCAAATGTACCTTGGTACTCTGCTTATTTAGTGGTGGCGCACTGGATAAGGCACCGGATTTAAAAATACAGTTCAGAAGGTCACAATTTCAAGACCCCAGACTTAGTGTTTTTTTGGTTCTATTATGTTCCAAGCAAAAGATAACACTTCTAAATATGCCTGAATATTCAGCTTATTCAGTGGTGGCTTACCTGGTAAGATGCCACTGATAGAAACACACAGTTGAGAAGGTCACAAGTTAAAATCTCAGCCGTTACCTTTATTTTTTGTTTCCATTATATTCCTAGTAAAAGGTTCTACATGTACTAGTGTTCTATATAGAATCTCTGTTATCCTAGAGGTAAGAGCTCTGCTTTTAGCAAAACAGAGTAAATGTACAAGATGCAGGTTCTATTCCCCAGACTTATTATTATTATTATTATTATTTTTTTTTTGCTGTAATGTTTGTATGCCGTTTCTTACATCCATGCTATCTATGAAATACACTGTAAAGATTACTTTTCTTTTTGTATGTAACGTAAAGGATTATATCATTGTTAGAACATAAGCATTGAATGTGTTTGAAAACCAAAAACTGAAATCCCTGTTCTGTGTCAGGGAGAGGGCGGATCTCTGTGCTGTACAGTGATTGTATGTCAACTTCTAGGAAGCAAGGCTGCAGCTTCCTTGTTTTGATCTGTTGAGCACTACAAAGCATGTGCCTGTACGCAGACACCTAGTTGGGGGTTTACCGAGCTAAGGTGGATTGTGGAAGTTGATCCCTAGTACCCACACTTATTTTCATAAATCACCCAATGGCCACAGCAAAGGCAGAGGTGAGATACAGCTTGTTGTATGTTTGTGAATGTGTCTATTGAGACAATGTTGTCTGGAGACTTTAGTTTAATGTGTGTACCCGGCTTTAGCCAAAAGACAGAGAAGGTACAGCATGTGTGGATAATGCAGTATAGCTTTTCTAATTGGATCAAACTAAATTTTAGATAATAGAGCTCTTTGTGTAGACTTGTGTCTTTGAAAACAAAAGTATTCACAATTTCACAGCATGATACTATTGCATTTAAAGAGAGTATTCTAGAAGGATAATCTAAAGCCTTTTTTTCTGATGCAGTCAATAGGAGACTTTCTAATACATCTCTTATCATTAACAGTTCTTGTCTGATAATTAAAGATAAGAGGAATAAAAATAAAAGTTAGACATCATTAGGAGAGAATAAGGAGACAGTGCACTTTCCACATCATTAACAAAAATCTATTCAATACAGGAACAGTATTAAAAAAGAAAATGAAATCCCTCTTTCGTCAGTGAAAGAGGGATTTATCAAAGGCTGTTGCAACCAGCACTAAAAACTATTTGAGTTATTGTTCTAGTTTATTGAGTTCCTGTGCAGAAGAACTTATGGTCTGTGCAGAAGAAGCCTTAATAAATCACAGATTAGCTGAGCAGGCCAGTGTAGCATCAAATGTCTGAAGGTCACTACACACTCCAAATATTTGAACCCTAAGTATTATTCGTATTGTATACTGAAAATGCAGCCTTCACCTAGACGAAGAAACAAAGAACACTGATATCTAAATACAGTACTCTCTGGATTTCTTTTAGAATGTTTCATACAAAAAAGCAATCCTTCCATAAAATGTAAAGAATATATCAAGTGTTCAAAGGAACAGTGGTAGGTGTCTCCAAGCCCAATACAGCTTTTGTTTTTGCAGATTTTTAAAATATGTGTACCATGTGTACAAATGAACGTTTCAGCAAATAACTGGCCCATGTGCAGACACTTTATCGCCCGAAACCGTCGTTCATTCGGAGATCCGCCAAGACAGTCATGCAACGATCCCTGAATGAACCAACTTTTCAGCTGATAAAGTGCCTACAGATGGGCCGTTGATCAGTCGAAACGTTCGTTCGTACATACCGTGCGTCGCTGGTCCCGAACCTTATGTCTAAGACAAAAGATGAACAATAGTTTTTACTGTTACTCATTTGCCATATAGCCCTGAAGTGGGGTACCGTATATCTGTTTCAATAGGAGTAATGTGCAATCACAGAACACCTGTGCCAGAAATTAAGCAAAGTTCTGTTTGCAGTATTTTAGACTGACTTGTAATAACAGTTAATCAAAGTCAGGACTTTACCACAGTAGGTATGTGCTTACACTGACAGTGGTCCCCCTTTTGATACCCCACTGTTGGCACTTTAATTTAAAGCACATCCTTTTTTTAAAAGCATCTGACATCCCCTGCATTAGAGTTAATATCATACATGTTCTTTTTTGTGTTGTTCAAAAATTTCAGCTTAAATATAATCTGATCATCTGAAAATATCCATAATACATTACTAAATAGATGAATTCACATATTCACATAGGTTAAAGGTTTAAAGAATAGGCCCAGAAGTAAGAACAGGAGTATAAGCAAACTTAGTAGGGTTTTATTGAGCACTAGCAGCAAGAAAATACAATAACTAATAGCGATCATAGGTTAAAAAAAGTATTTTAGCATTGAATAAGATGAGCCTAAAGTTTATAGCATTACTCAGTGTAATCAGCTAAAGTACTAGTGTTGATAATAACCTAATGACCTAATGCCTGAACCCCACTTTAAAACACATTTGATGGTAGAAAAAAGATGCTAGAAACCTTCTTGCATAGAAAAAGAGGATCATAGTCCGGTAGTTTTCTTTAACTTATTATGTCACTGAACCCCAAAATCATTGGTTTATTCAATAACCAACCTACAGCATCTAGATCTAACTCTTATTTTTTTGCTCCCTCCACAATGGGCAAACAGAGCCAGCTGAATAATTGTAGACTATATAAAACTCATGGCCAAGTTACCTACCTGGCCAAATTCAGGGGCTTGATGGTAAGTATGTTTTCCCAATTCGCAAGAATCAAATGATATGAAATGGGGTAAGGGGGCACATGCAGGCTGCTTTTCTCACCAGGGCGGTCATCTCGGGTGACTTGAGGACCCAGTGAGTGCAATTCTGTCTTCTCCATTTGCAATCCCAGTTGTGTTCCCTATACAAATTGTTACACTATCCAGATGCCACCAGGATTGCAGCCCCTATCTTAAATTGAAAGTCTGCTACTTTAGTAAAGCATTGAATTGCATGTTCTGGTGCATGGATTTTTGTGGGACAGAGACTGGGCAGATTAGCCAGATTGGGCATCCCTGTCTTAGTTTGTTAAAAGTGGACCTTCGTGTCTACCCCTCTATAAATTCCTGTTTTATAAATTCCTTTTTTATTTAAAAGGGACAATTATGTAGAGCACCCCCAAAGCATGAAATCAGAATACTGACACTGCTAGGAAGTTATGCTAGAACGAGTTATTTAAAACAATGCCTTCCGCTCCCCCTCACCTTCTCTGAATACACTTAAGCTGGGTACACACAGTAACGATAAAGCCCCGATACCGTCGGATCCGACGGTATCGGGGCTTTATCTTTACTGTGTGTACGTTCGTTTGCCGAACGAGCGCGCGGCCGCGAACGATCGGGTCGGCCGTACGCTCGTTCGGGAAAGGCCGAAAATTTCCATCGGCCGCGCTAGACTCCTATAGGGACTCCTATCGGGACTGTGTGTATGCAGATCTTTGAAAGATGGCAGACAGGATCTTGCAGATCCTGTCTGTCATCTTTCAGAAATCGTTACTGTGTGTACCTAGCTTAAAAGCTCAGAGAGCTAGTCATAACAAGGCAGCACAATAACACTTAAAATTTTAAAGCAACCTACCGTATTGACACAATAATCACAAAATAAATGACACAGCAAAACAATATGGCGTTGGTGGATGGGCTGCAAATTTAACACTTTTATTTTCAAATTCTGTTTAACTGTTTATATATACACACACACAAACACACACACACATACACAATTATGGAGGGTTAACCACAGTCCCCCTTTGTAAGTAGATGCATGTGTGCTGGTATTCTATGTGCCCGTGCAAAACAAAAAGAAATTATAACTCCACACTCCACTTCTTGTAAGCAATTTCTTTATTGTTACATTGTATACATGTACAATGTTTTGGGGTGCACTGCCCCTTTGTCAAGCAAACAGTGTTGGGCCAAGAAACATATATGGGTCAAGCAAAAAGCTTTGGGCCAAAAAAAAAAACATTAGGGTCAATAAAACAGTGTTGGGCCAAAAAAATATATATGGGTCAAGCAAACAGTGTTGGGCAAAAAAAACCAAACAAACAAAAAAAACATATTTGATTCACATAACATTCCTATCGTGTTATATACCTTAGGATACACCTCCTATTCCTATCATAGGGAACACCCATCCCCTTCTTACACAGGTATACCCATAGTATTAAAGGTAAAACAATCATATTTTTGTAGTAGTGGGGAACTAACATACTCATAGCCCACCTTTACCATGTAGGATCCCACATGAAAGTATGGTAAATGATGTAAATGATGTAAAATAAGAAAGACACCCCAGCTACAATTCTATTGATACTGGCAGCTGGCATACCATTATGTTAAAGGTAACAATTAGTAACAATTCTTCCTCTTTTGCAACATTCAGATAACTTTTTTTGAATTTATTCCAATGTGACCAGCTGTTGCTGTAAGAAAGCCATGTCTTTGGTATCACTGACTGTTCACAAAGCTCTCATAAGCTCATAGAATTCCTCTGCTATGCTGTCCCTGTCTTCCTGGCATGATCAGATAGTTGTCTGAAACGCTGGATCTGTAAACGCGTCCGATGTCACATGCGCTGATGTCACGTCGCAGCGTGCACAAACGGACCATGCTTCTTTGCCTGCAGCTTCCATTAAACTTAATTTGATTTTAGAGTGTACTTAACCTTTAATGAAACTGATTTTAGATATTTTGGAAAGGTCCCAATGTACAACAAATTGTCAAATAGGATTCAAAAAAACATGTTTGAAGCCATTTTTAATGATCCAAGTCTTCAGATGTTTTAGATAGACCCTTAAAAATAAGGGTTAGTTCTGCCAACTTCACTGCCGTGATCATTGATCTCCTGCCCTAAATTGGCCCTGCCTGCCATGTCCCTGCATGTTTTGTTTAATACATTAACAGGAGGGATGTTGTCCTTTTTGCAGGGGATGGACATGCTCTGTAAAGCCCAGGGAAACGTAATTTGGATTTTATTATCCATTTTATTAACCCATTGCTTATTAACTGTAGAAAACCTTGCCAACCGTGGCATCGTGTCTTAATTTTTTTTGTTGTTGTTAAATTCCAGCCAAGCATCCCAAGAATTATTGAAAACCATCCAATTTTGGGGGCTGCCAAATTCTTCATTAACTACATGGCTCCCTATGAAAAAGTATCTAAATCAATTTCCATCCATAAAAATGACAGTCTAGCACAAGGGGTTTGAGTTTTATTTCTAGATACTAGAACCCCAAAATGACTCCAGCATGCTCCCTAAATTTAGCCTTCCACACTAGGAAAGTAATGGGTTGTGATATTCTGCTTTGGTTTGACTTGCAAGCCCTAATGTAAGAAAGTGCTGAAAGGAAAACAGTTTTGAAAATAGCACCCTTTGGCCCATATTTATAAACGTGCGGTATTGCACATTAGCGTTACCACGTGTTAGCGGTAAATTACGAGGGCGTTCCAAAAGTATGGTTACGGTCGTAACCGGTCGTATGGTTACTGATCCTGAGCTGAACACAATTCCCATTTTTAAACTGTAGTGCCCTGCATATGGGACTAGCTGTTTCATGCAGAATGTTCCTGCTTCTTTTTTTTTGTTTGTTTTGTTTTGGTGATTACCAGGTCTTTAATGGGGGTGAATTTTAAGGGCTCAGCATCTCTTTTGCCAAGCCCGCTTTTTAAGATTTCAGCATGCATGTTTCAATTTACAACTATTCCATCTGTTTACATCTGTGGTATTCAATTAGATCAACTGGACTTGAAGTTTAGTTCTTGAAGATGTTTCGCTAGTCATCCTAATGGCTTTCTCAATTCAGAATGACTTGTACAAGAATCTGTGCCAATTATGTACCCTGGAAAATCCCAATTAGCATGTTACAGCCAAGTGTTAAGGGCGTGATTGGATAGTGGCTAAGAGGTGTTAGGTGTAAGTAAGGTGTCAAAACAGCATTGTACATGGCAGACAGTTGGTATCGAACCCCCCACCTCTATTTAGCCCTTAACACTTGGCTGTGATATGCTAATTGGGATTTTCCAGGGTACAAAAGTCATTCTGAATTGAGAAAGCCAGTCGGATGACTAGCGAAATGTCTTCAAGAACTAAACTTCAAGTCCAGTTGATCTAATTGAATACAACAGATATACCATAACCTGGATGGTTGAGAACCTTCACAAGCATATTCCATCTGTTGCTTTTTGGTGTTAAAAGACAGAATTATTTCCTTTTGCCCATGCGCCTCATATCACATCTCCTCTTACTCCACTTTCTGCCTAAATTCTCTAACAAAATTCAACAAAGGTGTTTCCTGAGTGCCCTTTTGCCACAATCTGCACCTATTCTCCAGACCACTGAACACTTCTCGTCAGCATTTCAAGGCTTTTCAAAACTCCTGCCAACTTTACTTTTCACTACCTTTGATAAAGATAGTGTCAGAGTCAGCTATGTGATTTCCCTCCTTCAAGGGGAGCCCCAAATCCTTGGCCCATAGACTTTAGAACAAGGAATACTTAATTCTATACCTTCTTCAGTACCATGGTTACATTTTATGATGACTGCAGAGTCGACCCTATGCAACATCCAACAGGGTTGGGGACTTGCAAAGGACTATGGGGGGGATTTCAAGCGATGGGCTAGTTATAGGGACTGGAACGATGCTGCTTTTAAGTTTCAGTTTTGCATCAGCTAATCTGAATCCATTAAAGATGAAATTACGAGAGTAGGCATACCTGATGAATTGGAAGAACTTGTTCAACTGGCCATTCAAATTGATTGCTGCTTCTGGGAGCGGAAGCTCGAAAGGGCCAAAGCTCCCTATCTGCGATCACCACCTCGACTCTTTCTTGTACAAATGAGTAATCCTGCTACTACTCCACCCTCAGATGTCCCTGAGCCGATGTCGATAGTCTTTACCCCGTCCAGCCCTCTCCCCAGATGAATGAACCAGTCGCATTTGAGCCCATTCATTTTGAGCTCAAAAGTCATTTTAGGCCATATTTATAAAGGGACGCTAACGTTAACTTCCAATAGCGATCCTTTCTACCAGGCAAAATAAATACCACTCGTATTCGTATTGTTCCCATTTTAAATCTACCCAAATTATCACCATGGTAAGAAAAGACAATATTGGCAGGTATTTCTGTACCACCTGGTTTAGTCCCATTGATATTTATTTTGTGATCAAAGTGATCACCCCAGGCAGAATGTAGGGTGGTATTCTGTCACACAAGGAGATATTTTGGGCTGACTGATATTTCCGCTTTTCCGAGAGAGAGATGCATTAAGCTGGCAATAAACTACAAACGTAACTTTCAACATTCCTGCAACATTAGGGCTACTATTTAATCGTAAAATTGCTGGGAGGTTAGACATTAGATTTACTGATCAAACATGTTATCATCGGCATTAGATCAAAAAGATGTTTTTGGGAATGTAAAATTGTTACAATGGTGTCTTTTTATAGTTAAATCTGTGTAATTGAGCATTATATCACTTTAGCATTTCTGTCTCTAGTTACAAAAGGTTGAACTGATTAACTTAAAGGCACATTAGATCATAAAGCTTGGATTAAGATTTCACTAACCTGCAGTCACATGACGAAACAATATGTTAAGCTTTTTTCACAATGCTTCTTTTTCTTACTGGAAAATAGGACCTGACATATTTTTAGAACATTGCTTTCTTTTCAGATGGTGCAAGGAAAACATGACCCTGTGTATCAGTGGTTTGGATGGTAATTCAAATGGCCTTTAATCCATTTATTGCAAAATCGCTTAGTCACATCATGTGAGCTATTGCTATTTAGCATTCTAAACCCACTATAGCTGCTGGGCAAGTTTATCGAAAAAGAATAGAATACAACCATTGGCACATCAAAACAAACCTAGGCTTACAGACATGGCTTTGTGTTACTAAGGCTTAAAGAGGCTGAATTTTGGTGCTTTGATAATATGAAAAGACAGTGTGATTTTGGCCTGCTCGCTTGGTGAGCTCACTGTTGTCAGTGCGATTTAAATGCAATCCCTTGTGATTTCTGTATGCCAATACATCTTTAAATGAAAACAAAACGAGCCAGTCAAAACACCTGCTTTATGGATTTGCCCAATTAATGCCCCTGTTTGTGTTTGTCTGTAAGGGCTGCTTTCAGTTTAATTTATTTAAAGGTTTTATGTATTGTGGGTTTGAATGTGTTGGTTTTTTTGTTTTATTTTTTTTACATATTGTTATATTGTTTTAAATAGTGAAACACTAAATAACTCTTTATATTTATGGAATTGTAAAAGGAAACTCTCATTATACAGGCTTATAAAGGGCATATATTAATATTTAATTATTCACTTGCTATAGGACACTTTTGAAACCCACCATAGAATTGTCTTTATATATTTATGCAAGTTAGGGCACGGCCACACTGCGCCGCACATAGAATCGCATGCAATTTCATTGCATTTGCGCATGCAGTTTTTTTTTTCATATAGAAAAACGCATGTGATTGGGATTAAAAATACGGAACACAAATCGCAATCGCACCCGAAAACGCTTGGTGCGTTGCTGCTATTCTAATGATCAGAAAAGAATGCATGCGCAAACGCAAGAAAAACGTGATAGTGTGGCCTAGCCCTTACTTTTTTTTAAATTTTGCACATACTCAGTAGGTTATTAATGTATTTTACTTTATCATATTACCTCAATGAAAGTAATGGCTGGTAAGTAGAGTTAGCTGAATTTTCTAAAGTTCGGTTTGTTTCTGAACTATAGAACTTTAGTAAAAGTGTCATTTAATATAGGTTGCAAAAAACTAAAGTGCACTGGGTTTACAAAACCTTTTAACTTTAGGAAAGCTAATTTTATGCTGTTAAATGAATCACTCCTGCTCATAGACTGGGGGGAACTGTTCCTAGGTAAAGATACAGAGCAGATGTGGACCACTTTTAAAGGGATATTAAACTATTACATTTCCAAATCGGTACCTTTAGGTAACAAGTGTAAAAAAATTAGATCCAGTCCTGCATGGCTTAATGCTCAGGTAAAAAGGGAAATGGAAAAAAAGAAAAAAGGCTTTTAACATTTTGAAAACAGAGGGAACAGAACAGACTTACAGGGAGTACAAAAGCTGTAATAAAGAGTGCAAGAAAGCAATTAAACTAGCTAAAATAGAAAATGAAATACGGATTGCCGAACAAAGCAAGTCCCAACCCCAAAATGTTTTTTAAGTATAAATGGTAAAAAGATGAGGACTGAGAATGTGGACCATTAATAATGGAGCTGAGGTGGTTGTAGAGGATGCCGAAAAGGCTAATCTGCTAAACCTTTTTTTTACATCGGTTTTTACTGTTGAGAATCTTTGTCCTTAACTAGGGATTGTAGCAATATGCAGGAAGAAATGAAGAGTTTTCACATTGGATAACAGAGGATATGGTACGGAAACATTAGACAAAGTTAAAATCAATAAAGCGCCAGGACCAGATGGATTGCATCCTAGGATTTTAAAAGAGCTTAGTTCAGTTCTAGCTAGACCACTTTTTCTCATATTTTCAGATTTGCTTTTGTCTGGGGACGTGCCGCTGGATTGGAAAAAAGCCAATGTAATACCAATATCAAAAAGGTAGTCGTTCACAGCCTGGTAACTATAGACCTGTAAGCCTAACATCAGTGGTAGGGAAGGTGATGGAAACTGTTAAGGGATCATATCCTTGACTTTGTCTCCAGAGATCATCTTATTAGTAGTAGTCAGCAGGGATTATGAGAAATAGATCATGCCAGACAAATTTAATTGGTTTTTATGAAGAAGTGAGTAAGAAGTTGGACTCAGGCACAGCAGTGGATGTGGTATATTTGGATTTTGCAAAAGCTTTTGATACTGTGCCACATGGACTAATGTATAAACTGAGGACTGTTGCTTGAAGAAAACATTTGTTCATGGATAGAGAACTGGTTATTGGACGCAAACGAGAAATGGTGTTAATGGAGCTACATCTATGTGGCTAAAGTTCTAAGCGGAGTGCCCCCCTCAGGGTTCTGTACTGGGGCCGCTTCTGTTTAATCTGTTTATAAATGACTTAGAAGGGGGCATTGAGAGCAAGGTCTCTGTGTTTGCTGATGACACTAAATTATGCAGAGCTTTGGAAACTTCCAATGATGTGCAAGTGCTGCAAGCAGACCTAGATAGATTATCAAAATGGGCAGCAGAATGGCAGATGAGATTCAATGTAGATAAATGTAAGGTGATGCATTTGGGATTTAATAATCCCAGTGCCATCTACACCATAAATAACTCTGTGTTAAGTTCATCTGTAATGGAAAAAGATTTGGGGGTTCTGGTAGATAACAGACTTAGCTGTAGCAAACAATGCCAGGTAGCAAAAGCTAGAGCTAGCAAGATATTGTCTTGTATAAAAAGGGGAATGGATTCAAGAGTTTTGGAATCCCATATACAAAAGGGACATCTTGGAAATTGAGGCAGTTCAGAGAAGGGCAACTAAATTAATAAAGGGAATGGAGGGGCTGGAATATGCAGGCAGATTAGACAAGTTAGGGCTGTTTACATTGGAGAAGAGGCAGTTGCGTGGGGACATGATAACCTTATACAAATATATTAATGGCCCATACAGTGAACTCTCTGGTGCATTGTTCACTAATAGGTCATATCAGAGGACACGTGGACATCCTTTAAGGTTGGAAGAAAAGAAGTTTCATCTTCAGGTTAGGAAAGGTTTCTTTACAGTGAGAACGGTGAAACTGTGGAACTGTCTTCCAGCAGATGTGGTAATGGCAAGTTCATTAAATAACTTTAAAAAAGGCCTGGATAAGTTTCTAAAACTAAAATATATTGAGAATTACTGGTATTAATGCATATAGATCTGGTTGATCCAGGGATACTTTCCGATTGCCGTTTGGAGTCAGGAAGGAATTTTTCCCCCCCTTTTTAGCTGGGGTTTTTTGCCTTCCTCTGGATCAACTGTTAGGTAGGGTTAAAAAAAAAGGGAATAGGTTGGACTTGATGGAAGTATGTCTTTATTCAACCTTAATTACTATGTAACTATGTAAAGTCAATAGGAGAAAATAGTCCAAAAAGTTCTAGTTAATTACAAATAAGATAGCAATGGTAACTTACTGTAAATGGCTCTGGGACCTGGGAAATGGTCTAAGAAACATGTCCATATCACCAAAACTTGTTTAAACACTAACTTTCCCATGATTGGGCAATTGGGGAAACGGGTTTCATTCTAGGGTTATAGCCAATAGAGGGTTACCAAACAATACATTCGAGGGTTACCGAATGAACCACTACATTCGAAGGCTACCTAACGATACATTTGAGGGTTACCAAACATTTAAGGTTTGTCACCGAACCACTAAATTCGAGAGTGACCAAACATTCAAAAGTTATCAAACAAACCTCTACATTCGAGGGTTACTGCTGAACTGCTACATTCAATGGATATCACCGAAATGCTACAATCGAAGGTTATTGCCAAAACGGTACATTCGAGGGTTAACAATTTTTTTAGTCAACCTACAGACCTGTCTAATCATCCCCAAACAATGTTTTAATCAGAATGTGTAAATAAAAATAATTGGAGATATTGGTAAATTCACTGGACCACACAATTAGACTACCTTTCCTATATTCTTTAGGAATAGTGGGACTTAAGGTGGGTACACACTGTACAGATTATTGAAAGATGATAGAAGATCTGCAAAGATGTAGATACAGTCCTGAGCATTTTCCCTATGCACAGCATAGGGAGAACACTCGGGACTGTGTGCTTCCCTTGGCTGCGGCTGACCCTCCTATAGGGAGACAACCATGGCTGAGGGCAATTTTAGTTTTTTCCAGAACGTCCGCTCAGCCAACGAGAATGTTCAGCGGCCGTGCGCTTGTTCAGTAAAGACACTACACAGTCTAGCGATAAAGCCCCGATACCACTATCGCTAGTATGTACCTTATGTTAGCCAATATGAATTAGACTGTAATCTGCAATGATCTAGTAAATACTTTTCATAGTATTGTTTATAGTTTACATTACATTAATTTGTTGTACTAGAACTAGAATATTGTCAAAGTAGTATTTTCAAAACAAAATCCATGCCATAAAAATTCCGTGTACTCAGGGATGAAGAGGGATCTAGAAGTCCATCCAATGGGGTGAGCCCATGCACAATGTGAAACCCTGTGAAAACAATGGCAGCAAATGCAAGTCTCAAGGAAAAAGTATTAGGTAATGGAAGGCAGGCAGACCTGATGCAGTATACAAATATAATCAAAACAACATAATGCACACCTAAATTTGTACCACTTCCACGGCAATAGGATACCTTTTTGGTTTTTAAAGCAGTTTATTTCACCAGACGGTATGCGTCTGTGGGATTTTTTAGCTTTGGAAGGCCCAATGTAGTCCAAGGCCCAGCAGCACACTTGTGTTTAGAGGGTTTGTGAAGAATGCAAGGTCTAGTTTGTGATCTGTCCAATGAGGGCGTCTTCTGTATGGCTAGGCTCTGGGACGAAAGTCTTTTAAAGGTTAACCCATGGGTGTGGAACTAGCGGTTAAGTCCTCACCCAGGGTAGACAGGGGTGAGCAGGGGTATTGTTGCCTAAAGATATTGAGTACCTGGTTTTCGCTGAGCTATATAGAAAATAGCCATAATATATTACTTTATTATATTATTATATAATTAAAGATTTAGCTCCAGGTGTATATAGCACTTAATCTGAGGCCACACTGCAACGCGCCGGAATTGCGCACAGAATCATGTGCGTTATCGCATGCTATTGTGTGCGTGATTCTTGTGCGTTTGCGCATGCGATTTTAGCATTTTCCGTTATGAAATAGCATGCGCTAACGCACAAAAAATGGTGAACGCATGCGTTTCCCCAAAGGGAAATTGCATGCACATCGGAAATTGCGTGAATTTTTGCATTCCCGTGATTTCCATTTTAACCAAATTGTATGTGCAAAACACATGTGCAAAAAACTCGCAAGTGTGGCCTAGCCCTTATTCTAGTTTTAAAAGGAACAGAGATTTGTGCACATGCATGGCATAGTAGATGAGAGCTAAACTGGGTTAAACTTGAGTTTGCGTGTTTTTTGTTTTTTCTTTCTTTTGACAGTATTCAATAAAAAATAATACAACTTTGTGAGATATTTTATTTTTAGACATAATAACACATTTCTTCCTGGAATATTTCCACATTCTTCTGGGCAAACTAAACCTTTTTTTTTTTTTGTTACTGAATGTTTTCTGTAATAGATCCAGAGCCACTAAGGTAATTTCTACTACTGAACCATTATGATAAAGGCAACAGTAAATTAATAAAATAATAAATCAAATGCACTCTCAGGTTTAAAACCGGCCCTGAAACTATTCTAAAATGCCATTTGACATAAAACTGATGCAACTGATTAAAAACTAAAATAAAACTACTCAGATATAAAAAAAAAAAAAAAATGAACGAATAAAAACGCACTAGGAATGACCCATTTAGTCAATTGCAACCATATGTCTTTTAAAAATATTCAAAACAGAAAATGCATCTCGTTTATATATTAACCACATGGAATTCTTATGTGTGAAAAATGAACATACTCTAGATCCAGAATGTGCAGCCCAGCTGGTGTTTAAATGTACGATTACCTTAATAGTTAATGGGTGTCGACGAAAACTTCCAGAGATTTTAGTTCAAATATAAATAAAACTATACATATGCGTGTGGATTGAACATTCCTGGAATATGTAGGTTCAATACAATATGTCAAATAAGTTAAAAATAATTTCTGGTGCAGATCTCAAAAAAAGAGAAATCATTGATGGCAGATGCTGCCAATTCACTTTGCTTTAAAAAAAAATATACCTGATGGATTCATTTTAGTTTGAAACAAGGAAGATCTCTTCTGGCATATAATCCATAACTCATCCTAAAACATGATCACTGGTAAAAGCTCAAGAAACATCACACATTGATTCAACTTCACTTCAGACAGTGGTAGCAGAACAATCAGATACTGCTCAAAAACTGGCTAAATATAGTATATGTTAAGGTTGACTATTAACCTGATGCTGTTTTCATTTGCTGACATTCCTATTATTTTACCAAATAGTGACTTAAATTTAAAAGCTTACAAAAAGTTAATAGAGTGTTGGAAGGTGAATGGGATCAGAGAAACTGGGATAGCTGTTTGACGTATTTAAAATAAAACAATAGCTTTTAAGAGGTATGTGTGTGAAGAGGTGGGAGGAGACATCCTTAGACAATGCTACACGCACATTAACGCCCATTATGAATAGGGGTGCAGCGATCGACCTGCATAGGTGACTCCTCCATACCTTTTCCGTTTCAGTTCCGTGAGCCAATCACAGTACTGTTATGCTAACAGTGGGGTTTTCCGAGGGGTTACGTGTTTCACCAGTATTTTTTTGATCACACTTATAGGGGTCTAAGATGAAACACTGGTCTTAAAAAGTTTTTTATTTTTTTAAAAGATTGTTTTTATATGTTAATATATGCCCTTTATAATGATTATTTATACTGCACTATGTCACTTTATACCACTATGTTTGGATAATTATCGGGGCAGTAACACTTTGGTACTTTAAGGGTTAAATGTCTGGGAGATGGTTTTAATTAGTAGATACACTTGCTGGAGGAGGGATCCTGGTGGCGTTATAAGTGATTGTGTGTTGCACCATTAGTTGATCCTGACAATGGCCGGAAAGGCGTTGATCATGTTTGAAGAAACGATTATTTTTGAGATAATTCCTGTGAGTGCTCCCAAATTCTTCTGGATGGATATTGCAGGTTGGATTAGCGCCCGGGCAGATACATTTATGTTCAGCTCTATCTAACAACGTTATTATATATATACTGAAGTGCTACTGATCTGGTCAAACATTTATACAAACGTAGAAAAGATAATCAATGCACATTCCTAGGCCCCATACAATATCATATTATCTGCACACTGGCATACTTTATAAACAAAGGGGTTTTAGTATACATTACTGTGATCACATGAATGAAAAGCCTTCCAACCACGTCAAGGTAACCCCAGTCTGGAAGGTCCTAACGTCTAACCTTTTTTAATATTTTTTTTTATGATTAGCAAACTTTTGCATTCCTCATTCTTGCGCACTGGATCCATATAACAGGCTCTCTCACTTCCCCCCCCCTGTGGCTTTTTAAAATGAGGGATGAGGCCATCCAGTGCTTTATATTAAAGGCATAGGACCTCCCATTAAAGGGGCGTGTTGAGGGTACTATTACCACATGGAAGCTTGACCATGCTTCCTAATAAATACATGCAATAGAAGGATTGTGGAAGCACTCCTTAAGATTCATACACACATGCAATCGCGGGTGCTGACCCGCGATGCTCAATGTGTACGAACGGCCATATGGGCACTTTATCGCCCGGAACGGCCGCTTGATCAGGGATTGTGTTGGAATGCTTTTCATTCATGTGATCCCAGTAATGTATACTAAAACCCCATTGTTTACAAAGTATGCCAGTGTGCAGATAATGTGATATGGTATGGGGCCTAGGAATGTACATTGATTATCTTTTCTATATTTGTATAAATGTTTGACCAGATCAGTAGTACTTCCGCTAAATTAGCCTAATTGGAGTGCTTCCACAACCCTTGTATTGTATGTATTATTGTGGTAATAGCACCCCCAAGACGTCCCTTTAATGGGAGGTCCTATGCCTTTAATATTAAGCACAGGGTGGATGGCATCTTCCTTCATTTTAAAAAGCCAAAGGGCTGGGGGGAAGTGAGAAAGCCTGCTATATTGATCCAGTGCACAACTATGAGAAGTGCAAAAGTTTGGTAATGGTAATTGAAGGAAAAATGATTAGAAGTTAGGACCTTCCAGACTGGGGTTACCTTGACATTGTTGGAAGGCTTTTCATTCATGTGAAAACAGTAATGTATACTAAAACTCCTTCCTTTGCCAGTGTGCAGATAATATGCTATTGTATGGGGCCTAGGAATGTACATTGATTATCTTTTCTATGTTTATGTTATGTGTATATATATATAGGTATAGGCACTCACTTCCAGCTGGTCTATTGCCCAGGGGGCTAGGACACCATCAGGGAGATTCTCCTTCAATTTTCAAGATATCCCTTTTGTATATGGGATTCCATAAAGTGAATCTATTAAAGAGGGTTTTATCCTGAAGTGCTTTTAACACATCCCCAAAGTTATACATTGGCTTACTTTGAGTTTGTTTCCTGGCAGTACATCTGCAAAGAAAACTGTGTCTAAAATTCTGCATGTACATAAAAAAGATTGGTGCTGTTATGTATCCAAAGGTTTGTAGGTTCCAAACATATAGTTTTGGGAGCAGTTTTCAAGGTAAAAGGGTGTTAACTCAATAAAAGGAATGCATCGTTTACCTTATGCTTTGGGCCCTTTTGGAGCTGGGTCCCTCTTTGTGTGCATGTAGAATGACATTTATTTCAGACATGTGAGAGATTAATATTTAATAGTGTTTTTTTTTTCTTTTTTACTTGTAATGGGGTTTGGGAAAGATTTTAAACTGTGTATTTTGTTTTTTTCTTAAGAAAGTATAATTTGAAAAACTGGAAACTGTTTATATACTGTGTTGGCTGAGATGTGTTTTGCTGTTTTAGTCCTTTAGGCTAGTTGCTGGAATGCTGTTTGTATTAGGACATATGAGAGATTGATATAATGTGAGTTTTCCCAATTGTCATGGAGGTTTGAGCAAGATTTCCAAACATAAATCATATATATATTTTTTTTTTAGAAATCTGATAAAAGTGCAAACTTCTACGAAGGACTTTGTAAAAATGTATGTACCCAAAATATATAGTTCATGGGGTATTTCTAAGATAGACTTGTGTTTAGTTTGGTGCTTTCACATTCATCCAGGTCATGGTAAATCTGTTGTATTCAGTCAGATCAACTGGACTTAAAGTTTAGTTCTTGAAGACATTTCGCTAGTCATCTGACTAGCTTTCTCAATTAAGAATGCTTGTACAAGAAGGTGTTATTGCATTGAGGCTAAGAGGTGTTATCAAAACTGCCCAGGGTAAGGGGTCAAAACTGCATTCTATTTGGCAGTCATGTTTCTTTGCCAAGATGTTGACTTTACAATCTTCAAATGTATGTCCTTTTTCCTTAAGATGCAGGAAACACGAGGAATTGACTCTTCTGTGCTGGGCCATTCGTTGGTGCAGTTGCTGTTTGCTCTCCCCCACATACAAATCAGAGCACTCACTGCACTGCATATATGTCTTGTGTTTTGGTATTGGGTCTTTCATATGTACCAATTGCTGCCTCATTGTGTTGTTTGGTTTATAGCTGACAGGGATACAGTGTTTTTTGAAAATTCTTCTTAATTTCTTGGAGACCCCTGCTACATATGGGATGACCATGGCCTTTCTCCTGTCTTGCTTTCCACCTTCACTCTTGGAATTTGTGCTCTTTTGTTTCCTTCTAACTCTTTTGACAAAGGCCCAGTCCTGATATCCAAAAGTTTTTAAGGGCTTGTCTGAAAAGTTTAGTTACTTTAGCCTTTGCCTCTCAGCTAGTGGGGATGTTCTCTGCTCTGTGTTGCAGGGTTCTGATGACACCCAATTTGTGACCTAAAGGGTGGTGGGAGTCAAACATCAAATACTGGTCTGTGTGTGTTGGTTTCTGTAAACCTCTACTTCTAGTTTACTATTCTCCCTGTCTTCTACCAAGTCAGTGTGTTATTTTGTACCGCTTCCCTTGTAATCAGGGACGGATTTATACTTTTTTCTCCCCTAGGCCAGGTAACTTGTACTTCCTGTCCCCCCCCCCCCCCCCCCCCCCCCCCCCCCCCCCCCGCACGGGGTAATTCATTGGCTGAAGCAGAGCTTTGTAAGTGGGAGAGGGACCTGCTGCCCATAGCAAATCAGCAATGGCTGCACATTTACCAGAGACCAGTAAGGCTCTGTTGTGTGCCAAATAATGTGTATTGTGTAAATTTAACATGGGGATGCAATACGGCCTAACTTTAAAAAATGTTTTTGGTTTTATTTTGCCGCCCCTGGTGGTTGTGCCGCCCTAGGCCACGGCCTAGGTGGCCTAGTGGGAAATCCGGCCCTGCTTGTAATTTTGATGTTTTGGTCTATGGCCTTGATGTGTTCTGTGAAGGTTTGTAATTCCTTCTGGTGGATTTTAACCCAGGTGTCATCCACATATCCAAACCAGTGGCTGGCTGCAACCCTTGTTGTACCCTGTGTTTACACTTCCTCTGATGAGTGAAACTGGAGATACCATAGCACATCCATGTTTTTGCTTATAGAACTTATCTCTATATTTGAAATAGGATTCAGGAATAAGTCCAGTAGGGAACACACCTGTTCTGGGTTAAGATCTGCTCTGCTGGCAAGGGTGCTGTCTTGGCCTAGCCATTTTGTCACCATTTCAACAGCCTCCATGGTGAAAAGGGATTTCACATCATAGGACACCTTGTATTATATCTTGAATCTTGTTAGTTTGGTATGCTGTTTAATTTGGTATAGTGAAAGCTGTATAAATACAGAGATGGTTGATTTTTTTTGTTTGCTTAAATGGCCCTTATGTTTCATTTGGGACTAGTTGCTGGACATTTCTTGTACACCCATGCATGTGACATACTTTTTAATTTAGAAATTGTGAGATGATTTTTTACTTGTCATGTGGGTTTTGGCAAGATTTCTATGTTTGAACTGCATGTTTGCTTTACTTCTTCAAACAATGTTCCAGTGCTGTTCTCTCTAAGTGGCACGGGCTCTCTATACAACCCGAACTACCCAACTCAGTATTAAACACCCCACTAGGGACTATACTAAATCAACTCAATTGGTAAAGAAACCACTCTGTCATTAATTAATTTAACCAATAATGTTCCTCTTCCATCATGCCTGGGTCAGTAAAATCACCCTTATTGTTCATATCAATGGACCTTCCTGTGTGGTCCTCCAGTCCCCACCAGAGTGTTTGGGTAGATTTGTCTTCAAGCTACGCCTTCCTTACTCCCACAGTGCTTACCAATCTTACTGTTATTCAGGACAAACAATATATATCATCTATAAAGTAAAACAAATACAAAAAATAACCAAACATCAAATTAAACAAACCATTTTTATGGGTGCATGCTATCTCCCACAGAAGGCTTCAGATTCTCCTTCCGCTTCCTCAGGCCAGGGGAAATGACTGGGAAGATGAACAGGCCAGTACAGTACTTGGTTGTCAGACTGACCAATTAGCTATTTAGAGTTGGCAGCATGTTTGTTACACATAGTTTCTAGCGAAAGGAGATGGGCCCGCGAAAAGGTTACATATAGTACCTAGCTGACAATGTTTTGATGGGCAATCCAAGTAGTCATTGCTGCCACCGCCACTTGGGTGTGGGGTGGCGGGGTGTCACTGGCGGCTGCAGTGACATCACCCAGCATCGGGGACATCAGCATTCGGTGTCGCCCTTATATTGTCTGGGACGTCGGAGAAGAAGGCTGATGCAGGAGGGGTGTTCCCAGTTTTGAGCTGCGGGACCCCTCTATCAGAAAGGCTCTTATCAGAGCCACAATGGTACTTCTAAGTGCTGCAAAGGCCAATATGATATGAGCAGTAATGGACCTGAACCCGAATTCGGACAAACTCAAACTATCCAAACTAGTTCGGTTTTCCAAACCCACGGACTTATTCCCAACAATTAAAGAAAGTTCGATAGTTATTGAATGTAACATTCAAATTTGGTAAGCCTCAAATGTAGCCTTTGATTTCGGTAACCCTCAAATGTAATGGTCAGTGACCCTCGAATGTAATGTTTGATTTTTGATAAACCTCAAATGTAGCCTCCAATTTCTGTAACCCTCGAATGTACCCACCCAAATTTGGTGACCCTCGAATGTAGCCACCGATTTCAGTAGCCCGTTCAATAAACATTCAGGGAGATTCAATAAAAGTTCTTATCGTTTAAAATGGTGCAAATGTTGCCCCAACCAATCAGATGTTAGCTTTCAAATGATAAATAAGATCTGGTTGGTTGGGGCAAAATTAGCATCATTTTAAACGATAAGAACTTTTATTGAATAACCCTGATTGTATATAATGTTCGATTTCAGATAACGCTTGAATGTAGCCTTTGAACCCTAGAATATAATTTTACATTTTCAGTAACCCTCGAATGTATTTTTTATTTTTCGATATCCTTGAATGTATTTCTTGATTTTCGATAAATTTCTAATGTTTTGTTTGATTTTTAGTAACCCTCAAATGTGGAAATGCAACAATTGCCCGATCTTGAAAAAAAGAAGTGTTTAAATGCGTTTTGGTGATAGTGACATGTTCCCCAGGCTATTTCCCAGGTGCCACAGCCATTCACAGTCAGTTACCATTGTTAGTTATCTGTTATTTATCCAAACTTTTTGAACTGCTGTCTTCTATTGACTTTAAAGGGTTTCTTGACGAACTTCTGAACTATTATTGAAGTTTGGAAACAAACCTAACTTTGATAAGTTCAGCCATCTCTACTTTAGGTGCCAGGGAAGGCGATCCCGGTTTTGAGCTGCGAGACCCCCTAAGCCTTAAAAGGCACTTCTCAGTGCCCCTTCCCCCCCACAGCACAAACCCTTCCCAGCAGCCCTTCTAAACCTTTACCCCATGTGTCGCCATTTTTCCTTTTTGGCATTGTGCAGTGCTCTAGGTACATTATTGCGGTGAAAAGAGAAAATTTACCGCTGCACATCGCCACGGCAACACTGTGGTGGGGCCCATCCAGCAGTCAATTGTTTTAGAAAGAATGAGCAGAGCCAACCCCTTTAAAAAGTTTTGCCCTCTTCTTCCAAAGGGGATGAGTCCAGTGAATCTCACTAATCCTTAATTCTGCAAGATGGTTTCCATCGGGGATTCTGGATTTTATTACAAACTTGCGAATTCCTTAGTAAAGTGTCAGGAGGTGCGATATAGTTGGCCCGTTTTCTTCCTCTCCTTTCCATAACCTAAGGTTCTTCCTATTAGGAATCATCCCAGAGAAAGAACCAGGTTAGTTTAGGGTCATAATCCATTTATCTTTCCTAAAAGTGGTAATTAGGTCAATGGCAGGATTAATAAAGAAGAAAGTCCTAAAAAATACAACGAGCTCTGGAGCTAGTCCGTGAATTAATATTCATTCAGCCTTTCGCCTCCTCCCTGTCTACATATCATGTTTTCACTTCTTGGGTTCTCATCTCCAAGACCAATATTTAGTGAACATGTGCCTCCCCGTGGGCTGCTCCATCTCCTGATACTACTTTGAACTCTACAGTCCATTCCTAGACTGAGTAGTGTGTGAAAAGTTTGAAAATTCATCTATTATTCACTACCTAGAAAATGTCCTCTTTGTTGGACCCTCTGCTGATGAGACATGCTTTTAGCTTTTAACCAAATTAAATATATAGCCAAGTTTGTAAGGAATTCAGATTCCTATAGCAGAGGATAAGACTGAGGGCTCCTGTGAAGTCCTAAAAATCAATACAAGGGGCAGTATATTTTGCCTCCCTTCTGGTAAGTTACTGGAGCTCCTTTCCCTTATCTCTTTTACCATATCATCAAAATAAAGTTACTTTCAGACAGCTACAATCTCTATTGGGCCACTTAATTTTCACCTGTGTGGGTACTTCCTATGGGTTGGGTTTTCTGCAGGTGACAATCCCTTGCTACCAAAGGTGTTACTTACATGGCTAACCTTTCTCGCATAATTTAAGGGTAACATCTACTGCCACATCTATTGACAAGTAGGGATGGCTGGTTCGCGGATCCGAACCCGGATCCGCCGCGGAATTATCCCGTTTGCGATTTCCAGATTTTCCGCCTTCCGAACTTCCGATTCACGGATTTTTTGTATTTTCAAAAATTTTCTAAATTACGAGAAAACACGTAATTTCGAAAATTTTTGAAAATACGAGAAAACACGTAATTTCGAAAATTTTCGAAAATACAAGGATTTCTCTTATTTCCATAAATACGTATTTTAAAATTTTTTCTAAATTACGAAAAATCTCGTAATTTCGAGGGTATTTTCCATTTTTATGGGTCCGCTTGCGGATTTTCGAATTTTCGAATTTTTTCTGAAATTCGCGGATCCTCGAGCGGACCGGATTTTGCGAAGTTCGGACATCTCTATTGACAAGTAATGGAAGTAAGCATTCTGGAACTACAACTCAGGGAGCTGGCTGCAGGAGTGGATTCAGGGAGGGCTTACCCTTAATAATACCTTCAAATGTAACCTTAAAACCCACCTCTTCAGGCAAGTATAACCTGGCCTAGACATTACTCCTCTTACTACCCAATATGATCCAACCCGCCTTTCACACTCCACTGCCATTCTATTTACAGCCTACCAATTCATGTCACCTTGTGTCTCACTCCCATTTCCTCTAGACTGTAAGCTCTCTGGGCAGGGTCCTCTCTCCTTTTGTATTACGGTATTACTGTAAGTAACTCGTAACTGCGTGCTTATATTATGTATTACCTGTGTATGTAATATGTATGACTTTGTATAATATGCAATACCCTGTATGTAATGAATGACTATGTAATTGTAAAGCGCCACAAAGATGTTGGTGCTTTATAAATCAATAATAATAATAATAATAATAATAATAATAATATGTTTTATAAAACAGGGCAATATGAAGCGAAGGAGGGATTCAGGAAACGAGGTAGACAAGCGGGAAAGAAAAATAAGAGGGTTAAGGAAATAATAAAACCTATAGGGTTATTTAACCTATCGCAACATCAATTAAATAAACATGAAATTAAAGTGCTAAATAAAGGACATAAATTTAGATCTGACAATGGTAAAGGATATGAGACATTTATAGACGGTACATACGTAAATTAACTTTAAAGAGATATTAATATTAAGAATATAAAGTTTATGCTGGAGCTTAATTATTTTATGTTTCAGGCCCATTATTATGTGCAAATAAAGGGGGCCGCGATGGGGGCCTCCTTTGATCCAATATATGCAAATTTGATGATGGGAAGGTGGGAGCAAAAATATGTATATCAGAATTGGCGAAATGAACTTAAATTTTATGGCAGATACATTGATGATCTGATAATAATATAGGAAGGTAGTACAGAAGAACTTCAAAAGTGTCTAAACAACAATTCAATGGGGTTTGAATTTACTTATAATGCATATAAAGAAAAAGCTATCTTCCTTGACTTACAACTATGGTGAAAAGAACAAAAGATTAAGTCCTGTACATACTTCAAAGAAGTATCTGTAAATGGGTATCTAGATTATACAAGTCATCATAAAGAAAGTTGGCTGAATAATATTCCAAAAAGTCAAATAATGCGTAGTTACAGAAACTGTACAGATGTAAACATTTTTTAAAAAAGAGAGTATGCTATTAATAAACAGATCTAAAGAAAAAGGATACCCTAATCAATTATTGAATAAAGCACTGCATGAGGTGGCAAATAATTCAGGGGAAGACAAAAAAAAAAGTCAAGGGGAAAAGGAAATGGATGAGAATGAAAGTGTAAGGTTAATATCAGCATATAACTCCCAGTATAAACAGATCACAAATATTGTGAAGAGGAATTGGTATCTATTAAAAGGAGATCCATATCTGGAGAGTATATATATAAAGAGAGCCTGAAATTTGCAGCAAGAAAAATGCAATCCATCCAAAATATTATAGCAAAGAGTAGTAAATATAAATATCAAGAAGAAAATGGAGAGATAACAACTAAAGGAAGCAAAAAGAGTATAGAGACGGGAGGTAATTATCAAAGTAATAAATCAAAATGTGGCATATGTATTTATATACAGGACAATAGGAGCAAATTTATATATGATAATAAGAAAATTAACTTAAAGGGGAACTGTGGTCCAAAAATGACTTTAGGTAAATTGAGGTAAATTATTTCCATTGTTAATTTTTTATAATTTTGAAGATATTTAAATTTTTGTGTGTGATATGGCAGCAGCATCACCAGGTCCCCTGCACTTCCTTCTTCCTGCTCTGAAACTGTCAGTCAATCTGTCCTGTGTCTCCTCCTCCCCTTTGAAGCCCCCCTGGTCCCTCCCACTCATGGACCCCATGGTCCCTCCAGTTGCAGACCCCCCCATGGCCCATTATCTTACAGCCCCATGTGGCCCCACCCACTCATGGGTGCCTAAGCCCCGCCCACTAGCAGGTGCCGTGGCCCCGCCCACTAGCGGGTACCTAAGCCCTGCCCTCTCGCAGGTGCTGTGGGTTACTCAGACCCCCCCCCCCCACACACACACACACACAGAAAACTCTGCAGAAACAGCCTTTTCAGGCAGAGTAAGAACTCTGCCTGAAAAGGCTGTTTTCACACAGTGAAAGAGAAGGGCTGTAGATTCCCTTACCTTCTCTGTCAGGACTTCATACAGCAGAGAGGAGGAGGAACTTCCTGTCTCCATCACACACTGATGGAGTCTGAGGCTGTGCTCACTGGCGGCACTGTGCAGGAGAAGCCTCAGGAATGCCACAAGTCAGCCTCCCACCCATTTTCTGGTCAGTCATTTCTGTATATCTTGGGCTGTGGTGCACGTAGAGAGGTGGTTGATGGCTCGTTTTAAAGGTAGGAAACTGGTCTTTCATTTAAGCTTAACTTGTTTGGAGGCCACAGTTCCCCTTTAAGACACAATACGAATTGTGGCTCACAGGGTTGCATATATGGCTTAATTTGCCCATGCGGGTTATTGTATGTCGGCAGGATCATACAATCAGTCTGCACCAGGGTTGGAGAACACAGAAGGGCAGTCATAAATAAAGAATGTAATTACTCAGTGCCAGTACACTATAAAGATCCTCATGAGAGCAACTTCCAAGACACTCAGGTAATTATAATAGAAAAAATATTTACCCAAAATAATACAAATAATATCAATAGGGCCCTAAATAATAGGGAAGCCTATTGGATATACTTGGAGGACTAGAGACAGCAATAATAAAGTAATTAGTGATATACAAAAAAGTAATGATTAAAACGGATTTTAAATAATTTTTTAATTTAATTTTTAATAAATGTCTTAATAAGGGGGCACATAGTGGTAATAATATATACAAATATACAGGAGGCAAACCACATTCATGTTCATAGAATGGTAATGTGTATATGTCATTTTAGTGTTTAACAGCTGTAGTAACATGTATATACAGTAGATGAACCATATCTATGCTTCAAGTTGAGGTAGAAGGGTATTATGCATAAATGTTTTTAGTTTCTAGTGTTGAGTAAATATGGAAATAAATATACAGTAGGTGACTGATATCTGTGTATTTATGTTTATATAATACATTTTTATTTATTTATTTATTTATTTTATAATGGAAGCTGCAGTGGTATATATTCTTATAAAAATCACTCAGCTATGTCACTAAGTGACTCATTTCTTATATCCCACTACTCCACCCATTCCAGTGTTCATGCCTGGACAATGACATTTTTTGCAGTGTTAACTTCACTAACGGAACCTGCTGGAGCTGCTTCCTGGCACTGCATAACCAATGTCTCTCTCCACCACAAAGATTTGTTTAACCGCATAGATGCTGGGCTGGGATGTTCCTTTCTACTGGGTTTAAGTTACAGATGGTAGCTTGGGGGTTTAAATTAAGGTGGGAATAGGGACAAGGCTAGAATTAAAATGTGAATGGGGTGAAGGAATCTAAAACTTATGTATTATAAGAAATAATTCTCTCCTTCACATTATAATATAAGGACATTACGCCACCTCAGAGTTCCCTGCCCTGTATAAAAGCACTTGGCCTATGGCCTCGTGCTTCTATATTGTCAGGGAACTCCTCGGTGGCGTAATATCCTTATATTATACTGTAAGGGGCACATTATGTCTTATATAAAATGGTAGTATGTTCAAGTAATATTAGTGCTAAATAACTGTTATGAATTAGATAATAGCAACTACAGAAAAAGCCATAAGATCTACAGAGAAATAGGGGCCAAATGATAATAGCAAGCTAACAGACCATAAGAACACTTGAAAAACCATTAACAAAAAAAGAGCTGTAATTGACAAAAATCATCAACACAAAAAATCCCTGTAAGGGGTTAAATGTAACCCAGGAGAACATAGGAACGGCATAAAAAGGAAGTTGGGGCAGAGGGGAGTATGATGATGGCATACAAGCCGAAATGCGTAGGACACTCAACACATCGCTGAGAAACCACTTGATCAGTAACTGGTAGCGAGCGGCATTCTTACCAGTCTACAGGTGTTGTATATTACATTGTGTTCTTTTTATAGCAAGATTCACCACTTATATCAATAGACTGTTACTGTTGTTCCTATTAATAAGTAGCTAGTGTGATCATATTGCTGCTTATGAGAGATTAGCTGGCTACAAACAGTGAATGGATTGCATATGACTTTTTTCTATGGATATTCACCTCGGTGATTGGATACATCACAGCTCATCAAGTTAGACTTACATTATATCATTTGGCCTCTAGGTTACGTTACAATTGTATCTTGTCTACATATATATTGCCAGAAGCCTTAACTATCATAATATCAGTTTGATATCTATTTTTTCGGGTGCACCTTATATTAGAGCTCTTTACGTTTATTCCTTACCTGCCGGCAGGGTCTAGAGATTAGATTTTTTAAGGGTTTTTAAGGGTATGGTTTAATACTATGTTATTGCTTTTGTGTTAGGATATATTAATAAATCTGTTTTATTATTATTTATTTATGAGTTTTTCACATGTGTATGACACTGATTTTAGTATAAGAGCGCGGGATATAGAAAGTGTAAATATTAATAATGTCCCTAGTGTCAAAATTCCTTTTCTCTTCTCCAACTACAGGAAGTCTTCAGACTGGTTTCCATAGCCGACTGGCAAGGGATGCCTGTGCCACCATACTGGAATCTTGCTTCTAAACCTTCGTACACACGTGCAATCACGGGTCATGATCCACAATGCACAATGTGTAGGAACAAACGTTTCAGCTGATAATCGGCCCGTGTATGAGCCCTTAATTGGCCGAAACGGACGTTCAGAGATCCGCCAGGTTGGTCGGGCAATGATCCCCGACCGAACGCTCGTTTCTGACAATAAAGGGCCCATACACAGGGTGATTATGGGCTGAAACTTTTATTCCTACTCATCGTCGGGACCTGCGATCGCACGTGCGTATGAAACATGGAAATGTAATACTCCCTAGCACCCTCTACCTGGCAGTCCTATTCTAGAATCTGTTGTGACTGGCTTTCATTCACTAATACCACTTCACGTTTGCCCAAATACAATAGGCAGCAACTGACAACATTAGCTTACCTAGCTCATCTGAAAGATTTAAAGATAGCAAGCAAAAAAACTGTAGAATGGAACTTGGCAGGGCTATCCTTTCAATTCCAACTCCTGGACATCCCTGATGTCACAAAAATTATTTAGGGCATGTTCTTTAGTGGATTAACATGTCAGTTTTTTTCCTTTGTGTGCGACCACTGGGACAGATGTTGATTTGTGCCTATGTGAACAACAGTATAGCCGCCGTCATAAAATTGTAATAGTTTGGATGTGTTATACTTGCCAATAAAGCTGTGGCATACTTCATTCCAGTCAGCGGTACTATTTAATTTATATTAAAGGGGAACTATGGTAACAAAATGTTATCTTTACAAATTTACTTTGCAAGTTACTGCCTGGAACTTTATCTGCTACATCAGGTATGTTTCCTTTGCTTCAGTTAAAGCGAACAAGAAAAAAAAAGTATCCCATATAAATCTCATGTTCCTTTGCCAATCTAGTTTGTATGTGGGGGAGACTAAACAGCAACTGCATCAACGTATGGCCCAGCACAGAAGAGCTAATTCCTCAGGTCAGGGCCGTGTACCTGCATCTTGAGAAAAAAGGACCTTTGAAGATTGTAATGTTAACATATTGGCAAAGGAACATGACTGGTTCAAGAGAGGTGTCAAGGAGGCTATTTATGTGAAAATAAAGAAACCAAGCCTAAATAGAGATGGGGGGGATCGACACCAACTGTCTGCCATGTACAGTGCTGTTTTGACACCTTACCCTGGGCGTTCCTATAACATCTCTTAGCCACAATGCAATCAAGCCTTTCATTTAGAAGGCCCTTAACACTTGGCTGTGATATGCTAATTGGGATTTTCCAGGGTACATAATTGCCAACTGATTCTTGTACAAGTCATTCTGAATTAAGAAAGCCAGTCGGATGACTAGCGAAATGTCTTCAAGAACTAAACTTCAGTTGATCCAACTGAATACAACAGATACACCATGACCTGGATGAATGAGAACCTTCACAAGCTATTAAACTAATATGTTATTTTAATATTAGGGTGAAGATACCCTTCGCATTTAACCTATTTTCTGCTCTACACAAAACATTTAAAACCTAAAATTAAATAATTATAAGAGTGAGTGGCACATATATTATGTTATCTTTGAGATATATGGTTTTAAATTATGCTGAATAAATATAAAGATTGCATAAACCAACTAGTATGTGTGCATATGTTTGTTTAGACAAGAAATAGAGATGGAAACAAAAGTTCTGTTTTTTCCCAAAGTATACAAAGCCAACGTGTATGTTTCATTAAGATTGGAGGGGTTGGAGGGGTTGGGGGGGGGGGGGTGTTCTTGTTTTCTGTATTAAGTTAGTAAAGAAAAAGGGAAATCTTAAAAAAAATACAATATCATCATTTTATAAAAAATTTTTGAAAACTTACCTATCCTCCCTCTCCTTTTGGAAATCTGTTACTGGGAAAGTAGACATAGACAGCATAAATAAAAGCATTATGCAATTTGGAAATATTATCATACATACATACACAGCTTGATATGACCCAGCCTTTGAGCACCAAGAGGGTTCATCTGCTAGAGCTGTCATTTTACATGAACTACATGTAGTTGTTTCTTACACTGGGAAGAAGTCTCAAGTATGAAATGCATATAGTACTAGCTTGTGAGCCTTAATCACAGAAGAAGAAGCTGCCCAATTGGTAGAAGTGATGAAAGTTTACAGTACCTTTATTTATCTTTGTTTAAAGAAATGATTGCAAATGATTTTAGGTATAATACACTATACCTGTTTTTTTGACTGGCACAGAGGTTTTTTACTCATGGTGGATACATTGTTCAATACAAGTATTTAAAGTCCTTCTATGTTAAAATGAATTGCTTCAAAAAGTGCTTAAACTGCAAGGTTTTGGGTGCAATTTTAACATCTCTCCACTCTGCACCTACACAAAAGTTGGTCTTACTTCCCTTTGCCCTGCATTAATCTCTACAAGTACCCTTTAAAAATGTGGACATTGTAGGTGTCCTTTAAATGATTTAACTGTATTCTATTTCAGATTGAGTTGGCTCATGTGAACCATTTACTGAGCACTTCCCAGTGGTACTGGGTAGCTATCAGCACATTCTCTGTTAGTTCTCTGTTAGATCACTTTAATATAGGGAGAAAATAGTGCCATCCTTCTTGGTGATTTAAAAGGAAGTGTCTTCGTGTCCATATAAATATGTAGACGTTGAGTTTATTCTGTAGTCACTTTTTAGAAATATATTTTTGGCCTGTTCTTTAACTATAATGGCCTTCCTTTTTGGAAGAGCAGATGTAGCATTCATGTGAAATTATTACATGGGTATAGACTGTAAAATGGAAATCTGACATTTTGATTACCTGAATTCACCAAGGTAGTAATTTATCAGCACAGCTAAAAGGAAAAGAAAGCTAGCAGAACACAGCAGTTAATGTAATATGGGACCAGTGGGTGCTTAGTTGTGTTCGACAGTAAGTGCACATTTGTATTTTGACAGAACCAACAGATTTTAATCAGGAATTTCAAAGCTGATGTATTCTAATGACTTATTCTATTTCCAGATTTAGGGGAAGCATTTTTCTTGTCTTTTCCATGTCATTCAGATTGTCAACATCGGTCTCATTATTTTCTGACACACTCATTTTGAGCTTTTTACAGCTCTACAGTATCGAAGATCATCTCCTTATTAAAACATGATTGTAAAGATTCAGAAGAGAAAACACAGAGCCATATGTGTGCATACATATTATAAAAAGCACTTAAGTTAATTATAACTAACCAAACAATTTTATTTCATATGCACTTTGGTTATGAAAATGCTAAATACAGAGCAACAAGACAGATGCATAAAATCGTGTGTTTTGGCAGTATGTTTGATTGTTATACATAAACATAAAATACTATTTGATTTACTCGATAGGATGCATATTTGATATATATTTTTAACTCATAAAAAGGTATTTGTCATTTAAGAATATGCTTTTGTACAGTATGATTTATATTTGACATTTTGTTAGTACAAGAAAAAGAGAAACTGGGTCTACTGTGGGTGCGAGTTCTTAATTCCGTTCAGGCCTTCACAAGAGCCTCTGATGTTAAGGATGTTGAACTACTAGAGAATAAGGATGGAATCTGGGTACAACTAGGGCCCGGATCCAACACGGAACCCCTTGGTTCCAAAATCTGAAATCTGAATCCATTCCGAACATATTTTCAAGGGTTATAGAACATTTAAGTTTGTTTTCGAGGTTTACCAAAAATAAACAGGTACATTCAGTAACCCTCGAAAATATGTTCAAAACCCTCAAAAGTAAGTTCCGGTTTTGGATTTTCGGATCTTGGGTTTTTTCCTGAGTTCCGTAAATCAGAAGATGGAATGAAATTTTAGAGATTTTGCCCATCTCTACTAGAGAACACAAAGTCACATCTCCAAAAAGGTCTTAAGAGAAAGTGAAGATCCCACAGTTTCAAGAGATGCATGGAGACAGACAGAAGGCTAGATCAGGTTAGATGACAGACTGAGTGTAGACATGGTGAGGTCTCAGGCAGAAAGATCCAATCAGGCAGCATACTATTATGGTTGGGTCAGAGGAAGAAGGTAAGGGCAGATTGCAATCAATAGAAAGATTGTGGAAGCACTCCTTAGGCTAAATTACAATTACATTATGTGGAAGTGCTACTGATCTGGTCAAACATATACAAACATAGCAAAGATAATCAATGCACAATCCTAGGCCCCATTCAATATCATATTATCTGCACACTGTCATATATTATAAACAAAGGGGTTTTAGTATAAATTACTGTGATCACATGAATGAAAAGCCTTACAACTACGTCAAGGTAATCAAGGTAACCCTTTCAGCCGATAATCGGCCTGTGTATGGGCACTTTATCGCTCAAAACAGCCGCTCGTTCGGGGATCATTGCCCGATCCACTGGGCGGATCTCAGAAAAATTTAACAATCCTTGTGCCACCTACACCATAAGTAACTCAGTGATAAGTGAATCTCTAATGGAAAAAGATTTTGGGGTTCTAGTAGATAACAGACTTAGCTGTAGCAAACAATGCCAGACAGCCACAGATAGAGTTAGCAATTTATTTAGGGATATTCAATATACATTCTACAGGGTTATTCATTAAAAGTTCTTAATGTTAAAAATCATTCTAATTTTGCCCCAACCAATCAGATGTTAGTTTTCAAATGTTAAATAATATCTAATTGGTTGCGGCAAAATTAGCACCATTTTTAACAATAAGAACTTTTATTGAATCTCCCTGCTTATCGTTAAAAAGGGTGCTTATTTTGCCCCAACCAATCAGATATTATGTAACCCCAACCAAACATGTAAACATCTGTTTGGTTGGGGAAAAATTAGCACCATTTTTAACGATAGGAACTTTTTTGAATAACCCTGATTGTCTTGTTTGAAGAGGGGGATAGATTCAAGAGTGAAAAATATTATTCTCCCTTTTCACAAGGCACTGGCAAGGCCTCATTTGGAATATGCAGTGCAGTTTTGGAATCCCATATTCAAAAGGGACATCTTGAAAATAGAGAAGGGCAACTAAAATAATAAGGGGAATGGAGGGGCTTGACTATACAGGCATACAGGCAGATTAGACAAGTTAGGGCTATTTACATTGGAGAAGCAATGTGGGGGATATAATAACTTTATACAGATATATCAATGGGCCTTACAATAAACTCCCTGGTGCATTGTTCACTAATAGGTCATAGGACTTATGGACATCCTTTAAGATTAGAAGAAAAAAAGTTTCATCTTCAGGCTAGGAAAGGTTTCTTTACAGTGAGAACGGTGAAACTGTGGAACAGTCTTCCAGCAGATGTGGAAATCGCAAGTTTATAAAATAGCTTTAAAAGTGGGCTAGATAAGTTTCTAAAACAAAAAAAAATTGTATTAATACATATACTACAGTTCTAGTTGATCCAGGGATACTTCCCAAATGCCATTTGGAGTCAGGACTCAGGAAGGAACCCCACCCCCCCTTTTTTTTTTTGCTTTCCTCTGGATCAGCTGTTAGGGAGTGTTAAAAAGGAGGGTGCAAAGGTTGGAATTGATGAACGCATGTCTTTATTCAATCTCAATTACTATGTAACTATGTAAGGTGTATAGAGTTCCACAGATGAGGGGCAAGGGTTTAAGCAAGGAGGAAGCAATGTGGGTAGGGGGTATGTACAAGAGATCATTCACTGAAGGAAATGTCCTGTGGACATGAGAGAAAATTTGTAGGAAGGTGCAGCAGAATGAAGTTAAAAGAAGGATTTCCTTACATTCATTTGGAAATATGGAACATGCCTTATGGCTTGCAAGTATCTTAGCTGCAAGTATCAAGTACCTACAGCATTCATTTTAAAGCATCCCTATTGTATACATTTTACAAAAAGTTTGTCAGCCACCGGAATGTCTTGGAGGCAATAATAGACTGATACTGCCAAGATCCCATTAAAGTGTGTGTATGTAGTATGGGTAGCTTAAGTGCCCTGTTTTAAATAGAACTATGCTTTAGATAGCAATGTCGATGTATAAAGTACACCTAGATTAGGGCTATATTGTTGTAAAAATTAAAATGTGTCAGTTTAAAGTGTATCTTAAATTTTTTTTTAATATGCAATAACACAGAATATCTATTTTTACTGCTGTTTATTAGCAAAAAAATAGAATTTGAAGCACTTACCTTATAAACAAATGTCGGTGTATCACAGACAGGTTTTAGGGTTTATGGCAATGATTATTTGAAGCATACATGTTCTATAGGGGCGATTAGCAGGGAATGCCCAGATAAAACATACAGAGCAATAGAATTCCTTCAGAAAGTAACCCCTGAATGGCACCCAAAGGGTTAACAGCAAGGGGTTCATGACAGGGCAGGATAGGATGACGGGTTACTAATGGGAGTAAGGAAGGTTAAGAAAAAGGAAGGGGATTGGATAAAGAATCAGGGTTCAGGATAGGAAGGATGGGTTGCTAGGGGGAGTAGGCTAGGGGCAAGTAAACAGGGATTGGATCAAATTGGCGGGGAAAACAAAAGGGGTAGGCAAAGGGAGTTGTTAAAAGAAGAGGGACAAAAAAGCAAATCAGCCTTGTAACAGGAAAGGGACAGAATAACATGGCTCACCTAGATAACCTGCTACAGGAACTCAAGAAAGTGGCTATGCAGAGAGGCGAAGGATGGCTACGTCAACTAATTCCACAAGATGAGACTGGGGAAGGAACATCTAACATGACCCAATCGAACGGCAGTCAAGAAGCAGGTGAAACCATCACGCGGCCCAGAGCCAGGAGATCCCGGCCGCCGGAGCGCTTTACCCCTCCCCCGAACCGCAGACAACGAAGGCGGAGCCTAAGTCCGGCTTGGGAGGAACAAAATTCAAGCACTCCGGTTTCCCCCCCCAGGCCGCAACTCAGCAAGTATCACCGGAAGCGCACAAGGAAATACAGTCTGCACAACAGGACGTACAACAGCCCAAGGAAAAGCTCGTTGGGAACATCGGGAACGGCGCAGGTGCCACAGGACCGGACCTCAGGGAAGGCAGGCAAGGCTACAACAACTGAACACAACAGCAGCAGCGGTGAGTAACCAATCTGGGGGCTCAGCGGGTAACACAGCATCCCAACACACCCCCAGACAATGTGCGGCCTGGTATACAGGCCAGGACACAGACAGAGCGGCCTGCTCCAAGCCCAGGGCACAGACAACCCCCCAGGCTACAAATAGTGCGGCCTGGTCCCAGGCCAGGGTACAGATAGAGCCCCCAGGATACCAGTAGTTGCGGCCTGTTCCACAGGCCAGGGTACAAATATTGCGGCCTGGTCATCTGGCCAGGCTATAAACAGCCCACCTCAACTCATCCCTCTTCACAGCGTGCAAACAGAGGGGGGGGGCATGGGGCACTTAATGCGGGCCCCCACAGGCCCCTCTATTATCTTGTCTACACAGGCCATGGATTCACAGCACACAGCAGCACAGCAGGATCCACGGAACAACGCCAGCGGATGTCACCCATCAGCACAACAACTGGATAGCCAAACAGCCCAGGATAACACAGGTACTTTCTCTGCTCAGTCAAACAACTCCCAAACAGAATGTCAGGGAGGAATGTTACGGACAGTAATACTTTCATGAATAGCTTAAGGCAATTATATTTAATTGGGACCACACACGGCTACACAAACTACCAACACAAGAATAGGATCAGTGTCACAGGGCACTACGCAATTTAGAACAAGGCACAGTCGAACGGAAGGTCAGCAACCGATACTACCTTATCAAACTCAACAACCGAGTTACAACAGACTGTCACGCAACAAAACAATACCTCAACAATAGAGCCCTCAACCCCCATTTCTGACTTTGCTAAAGGGCATACATATGTTTTTCGAGGGCCCTTGGGCGCACATTTAAAAGCAGACACAAAAGGGCCATATGGCGGGGGAGATTTTTAGACATCTTCACTTTATTACCATTAGAAGGTTCAATATTGAGAAGTGGGAAAGAGGCAAGGAGCATCGAAGGGAAGAGGACGAGGATAGACGGCGCTACCGTCTTATACCTCAATCATTCGGCAATTGGCTGCAAGCCTACTCTATAATGGCCGTGTGATCGGAGAAAAATTCCCAGAACAATGCTCCTCGCTTTTTTGCTACCTTGACAGTATTTGGGAAGCACATAGGGTTTATGGTGGCTCAGCTTGGCTCCGCTATGACGAACAATTTCGTCAAAGAAAATCAGTTCGTAGGGAGCTTCGTTGGGACCACAAAGATATTAGTCTTTGGCTTAGAGTTATGAACACAAAGTCATACCACACGGTTCAGGCACCAAGCTTAACGACGTCCAACAACGGTATGACCACACAAAAGAGAGGATTATGTTGGGCATTCAATGAAGGACTATGCCAATGGGGTCAGGCTTGCAAGTTTCGCCACGAATGCGCCCTGTGTTCCGGTTCGCACCCACAGGTAAAATGTTTTCGTCGCTTTCGAGCACAACAGGGAAAAGGCAGAGATTCAGGTGGAAAAGGGGGTGACACCGGTGAAGGTAGAGGCTTTGGTCCCGTGGCTAGAGAGATACCCAAATAAGGAGAAAGCATTGTTTTTACTGGAGGGTTTCAGTTATGGTTTCAGAATCCCAGCTCAAGCGGATACAACAAAAATCACTCACAAAAATTTACAATCGGTACACAAGTCACACACGATAGTTCATGATAAACTACAAAAAGAAATTCTATTAGGCAGAATGGCGGGTCCTTTCAGGTACCCGCCATTTTCTAATCTGCGGGTCTCCCCTTTAGGACTCGTCCCCAAAAAGGAACCTGGCCGTTTCCGACTTATTCATCACTTGTCATTTCCCGCTGGGGACTCGGTGAATGACGACATAGATAAAGAATTGGCCAGGGTATCCTACACTTCCTTTGACGAGGCTCTACGATTAGTACACGCAGCTGGTCAAGGTGCCTTGATGGCAAAAACCGATATTGAGTCGGCCTTTCGGCTCCTGCCTGTCCACCCCAAATCCATTCCCTTATTAGGATGTCACTTCGACAACCAATATTTTGTGGACAGGTCTTTGCCAATGGGCTGCTCGATATCTTGCGCGTATTTCGAGGCATTCAGCACATTTTTAGAATGGGTAGTGAGACAACAATCGGGAGTTAATTCGATCGTCCACTACCTCGACAATTTTTTATTTGTAGGCCCCGGCAATTCCAACCTTTGCTGTGTTTTGCTACAAATGATGCAAAAAGTGTGTGACAATTTCGGCATCCCTTTGGCCACTGAAAAAACAGAAGGCCCCTCTACTTCTATCAAATTTCTAGGTATTGTCATTGATACAAAAGCTCAAGAATGTCGCATTCCCCAAGACAAAATTACAACTCTAGCACAGGCAATCACAACAGCATTATCCGCAAACAAAATCACATTGAAAGAGATGCAATCATTGATAGGGAGACTAAATTTTGCTTGTGGGGTGATGCCGATGGGCCGAGTTTTTTCTCGCCGGTTGGCGTTAGCTACAGCAGGAGTAAGGCGTCCTTACCATTACATCAGAATAACAAGACCAATCAAACAGGACCTCAAGGTTTGGCAATCTTTCTTATGCCAATTTAACGGTAGATCTTATTTTATGTCTGAAGCCAGCACCAACACACAGCTACATATGTTTACTGACGCAGCAGGGAGCATAGGCTTCGGAGCTTATTTTGACGGAACATGGTGTGCACAGTCTTGGCCAACAACATGGCATTCCACGCCTCTGATTAAGAACTTAACATTCTTAGAATTATTTCCCATAATAGTGGCTGTTGAGCTTTGGGGTCAAACATTTAGGGACAAAAAAGTTATCTTTCATTCAGATAACATGGCTGTGGTTTTAGTAGTCAACAAGTTGACTTCCTCCTCCTTACCGGTTTTGAGTCTGTTAAGACACCTTGTTTTACGATGTTTGCAATTAAATGTTATGTTCACAGCTTGTCACATTCCAGGAATAAAAAATGACATAGCTGATGCACTCTCTCGCCAACAGTGGGATCGATTTCATCTCTTGGCACCAGGAGCAGCGGTCCAGGGGATCGAATGTCCAGCACACCTGTGGAACATCATATAGCAGGTATTTCCACATTAATAAAACAATCACTATCACAGGCTTCTTGGGCAGCTTATACAGCGGTATGGGCAAAATGGCGCCAATTTCTATCAGAAAAAGATCCTTTGTTACCCCTGACAGATGGGACAAACTTATTGTTAAGGTACCTCTCAGAGCTATTTCAAGCAAATGTCTCAGTGAGTGTCATAAATAAACATACGGCAGCCATAAGCTTCTTATTTAAAGCCATAGGAGACATAGACCACACTAAGCAATTTCTAGTTAAACAGGCAATTAAGGGATACAATAGGGGCCACAAGACGACTGACAATAGACGCCCCATAACCTTTCAGATCTTGACCAAGCTAATCACACACCTCCCTTTAATAGCTAATTCACCATATGAGGTCACTTTATTCCAACTTGCATTTTCATGGGCCTTTTATGGAGCGTTCAGAGTATCGGAATTAGTGAGTAAGGCCAAAAACCGCCCGGGGGGCTTATTATTTACTGACGTGGAACTGTACACGGACAGCGTCAGGATTATGCTCCGTAACACCAAAACTTCTAAAAAGGGCAATACTTTCAAGATAGAACTTAAGGCCATTAAGGGTTGCGCCACATGTCCAGTATTTAATTGTGAAAAATATTTAAAAGTTCGCCCACCAGGTAGTGTAGCCTTCCTTATCCATAGCGACGGTTCCAATTTATCACAATTTCAGTTCTCATCAGTCTTTAGCTCCTCACTTGCTTCAGTAGGTCTGGCAACAAGTGACTACGGAACACACTCCTTTCGGATAGGAGCAGCTACAGAAGCAGCGCGGAGCGGACTTAGCGTAGGCAGAATAAAATCCATAGGCCGATGGGCATCTAACAGATACCGCACATACATTAGGCCTCAAAGAGTAGAAGATTCACATATGTTGTGATGGAGTGAGAACAAGTGAATTCTCTTAATTGAATTCTATTACCTTGCAGGTTCAGCACAGTGCATGGTGTGGTTTATGGGACATTCATTTGTTTTCTGGGCGGAGCAGAGAGCAGGGCTTCGCATCAATGGGCATTTTTTAGGTTTACCCAGATCACACACATCAGTTCACTGGTTTGGATATAGAGGTATGCTATGGCAAGAACTGGTCCCCAAAGCAATCTCATTGGCAAAAAGACTATGTCCCCCGAACATATTAATTATTCACTTGGGGGGCAACGACCTGGGAGTAACACCCATGCGACACCTCATTAAGACCATGAAACGAGATTGCTTGAGGCTATGGTCTATTTTTCCAGGCCTCTTAATCATATGGTCAAATATAATCGCTCGTTTCTTTTGGCGGGGGGCACAGTCACAGGCGGCTATTGACAAAGTACGCAAAAAAGTGAATAACGCCATGTCCAAATTTATTCAATCAAACGGGGGTTTAATTGTAAAACATGTAGACATTGAATACGACTGCTCTCTGTTCCGCTCGGATGGGGTTCACCTCTCTGAGGTGGGTCTCGATCTATTTAATCTAGACTGTCAATCGGTTCTGGAAGACGCTATGTTGGTGTGGGGTCGCTCGCATGGTTGTAGGAATCCAACCAGGCGGGCTGTGGCGGGTCCCTGTCGGTCGGCCATGGAAAATTAATAGTGGATGAGAATTATGGAGACAAGGTGGTATTGGTCTAACCCCAAGGTGGGTGGCCAGTGGTGACGTTGGCGAATATGGCGCCATTTAATTGACACAGGCCTGCTGAAGCAGGCAATGCATTTCAGCGGGGAGTACGTTTAACTAAAATAAATTTTGGCCGGCTGACAGGGACTTATCTTTAACACTAACAAGTTGCTTTAAAACCAAATTGTTTGTTAAACCAATTGTTCTTTAACTACAATGTCTTTGCAATTTTCTGATTTGTTACATATGTATTATTTAATGTTCACTTTAAAATAGATGTATATTGTTTAAATAAAAGGATATGTTATTGCTATTTACTATTTAATAAAGCTGTGGCCAGTACTTTATCCAACAAATATGGTGTGGTGTCCATTATTAATAATTAGAGGTAAGAATTAGCCTTGGCCTTATGTCATGAATTCTCCCCAGACATTGTTCCTTTTTGTCACAATAAAACTTACCCGTGTGTGTGTAAAGGTATAACGATTTGTGCTGTGAACATTGGAGAAATATGCATCTGCCATTCTTTCTTCTTTTCTCTTTTTCTTTCCTCTTCCTCTTCTTTTTATTTCTCCCTCTTCTTGATTTGATTCACCTGTAAGCAGACCATATTGGTGCTGATTAGCTTCCTCTTTCACCTGTGAGCAGACCTAATTAGCTGTCTTTATTGCCCGTGTCACATTCGCACAGTACACACAGACACATTAATAGAGCTTTGTTCAGACAAAGTTATACTTAAAGGATAAGTACACTCTAAAATCAAATGAATTGTATTTGGAAGCTGCAGCTTTAAGTAAACTTTTCCTTTTTTTCCCCTAGGGCCCTCCTGAGCCTACCTGTGAAGATCTGAAGTTCCTGACATCTTGGATCGTGCTTGTAGTGTCCATGAAAGCGCGGACCATTTCTTGGACCATTACTTAAAGCTGCAGCATTCAAATACAATTCATTTGATTTTAGAGTGTACTTATCCTTTAAACTTTTCCTTTAACTTTTCCTTTTGTTTTTAAAGTTTATCTGTAATGAAAATGTAAGGGTATGTAACAGTATAATTAACAGTACTCCAACCTCTGTTATTAACTTACTATTCTAAATTAAAGTGTTTGACACACTAGAACATTTTAGAAAAGGAAGTGAGAAAATGGAGCAGGAGACCTCCGCAAGGTCATGGATGTAGGTAACCTCACTCTAAATTATACTGTTGCAAGTGAAATTTTTAGGACAGATACAATTTTAAAAAGCACCTTTTTGCTGTGGGCCCACTGGGGAATTTCCTTGTAACCCCTGTATCTATGCAACACATATAAAGAAAACTGAGTATTTTATAACATTTGCATTGATTGCTTATCTGGTAAGTGAGCATGACACAACCTACTGTGTATGACTGGGATAACAAAAATAGAAAGTGAGCAGGATATTTAACAGCTAAGCAATGCCATGGGAAAAAGTGTTTTCTAAGATTCCATTAAAAACTTAATTTGGCTTATGTGAGTTTATAAGAAACAAAAAGACAATGTAGGAGGAATACAGTAATTTTTGCATGTATATTTATTTCCAATGATGGCCAATATCCTGTGTGGTTGGTTTGCGTTCATTAATGATGTACTATGTACAACATCTATAATTATCTTTCAATTGTCATGGAGATTTTCTCCAATATTAGAATGCATAACAAGGTATGTCTGGATATTACAGATAAAACAGTTCACAGCTAATAATCACTAGTCTTCTATACATCACAGTAAACTACAAATATATTATTCCAACCTTCAGAACCAGCTCTGATAATATAATTTAAAATTATTTTGCATCCAATTACGATCTCAATAGGTGGCCATACACATGCGACTGCGGTATATGCCTGTTGTGCATTGATTATTCCGTTTATACTTTATATGGAAAGAGTATGCCTTGGTCCATATACCGGAACAGCAGTATTGTCTCCCTTTACTGAAGTTAAGGGAGGTGATACCGAATGGCAGAAAAATTTTCCTCTGGAACTATTGTCCACAATACCAACAGTGGAAGTGCAACAGCATTGTTGTTGGTCATTTAAAGTAATGTCAATACAGCAAGTCAATGCACAGTCCACCAGGAGATGAATAGTGTATTGTAAAAGCTAATAAAAACTTTGGCTATTGACATTAAATATTCAGGGTTATTCAATAAAAGTTCTTACAATTTAAAATGGTGCTAATTTTGCCCCAACCAATCAGATGTTAGCTTTCAAATGTTAAATAATATCTGATTGGTTGGGGCAAAATTAGCACCATTTTAAATTATAAGAACTTTTATTGAATCTCCCTGATAATATTTTAATAAGAAATAAAGCTGTATTCTGCACAATAATAAACTGCCTTACAACAAAAAAGTACAACTAAATACCATATAATTCACAAACAGTGATGGCCAAACTTCCAAAAAAAAAGGGTCTTCCAAAAAAAAAGGGATTTCCAAACTTCTGAAAAAGTCTGAAAAGTTTGAGTTCTCGTAAAGAACTCGTAAAATCTGATTCGAACTCAGAATTCTAGTCCATCTCTAGTCACAAAGGACATTTAGGATAACTCTGAATTTCCTGTGCTAGGAATTGGTTTTCAACAGTATTTCTAATTCTCACAGACGTTAGCTTCTAATTCTTATCTGTCCTTGTGACATTGCTGGAACATAGCTCATTTTACAAAAGGAAAAAAGAAAATTCTGGCGAAGATTGTTTGACTTATAATAATTTAGCAAATGTTCCTGAATGTATAAAATTACACTGAGAGCAATGGGGAATCTGATAGGACTTTCAAATACTTATGTTGTCAGTTTATACACAATGTAATATCTTTTGAAGCATGCATGCATGCATGCAGTAATTTCATAACTTTCAGTTGAAAAATGATCCTCACAGGGTTAAGTGTGAAATACTTCAAAGTGTGTTCATCACTGATATGCCCTCTTTAAGATTTTCATCCTAACATTAATATTGATGGCTGATCTGTGGTCTTTCATGCAGTACTAGATCTTCAAACCAGGATTTTTTTTAAATGATATGGAAAACAGAGGGGAATTATACATTTTCATCAATGCTTAACATATATTGGGAATTTAATTGCAGGGGAGGAGCACAGTACAGATTTGTTGGTCACAGTTCATTACTTCGGCCAGAAAGGGCTTCTTTACATTGAGCGTTTGGTTTGCAAATGTTTGATGTTTTATGAAGGTAACTTCAAACTGAACTGTTCATTTCCTGCTAAATCCAATGTTATATATAATCTGACAGATTTTATTCTATTAAAACACACATTTCTTTATTGCCAAAAGCACAATGTATTAAACAGGTGGTGCATTTTATCTTTTATTGGTGAGCATATTACATTTTTATTTAGATTGTTTTTATTATATGTGCTATAGACATTCTCCCTTTACCACCCTTTGTTACTTATTTCTGCAGATATTCAGCTAATATAAGTGATGTGAAGTAGTGAACATCTCTCTGTCTTCTATCACGCTAGCATTAACAATAAGCCACTCACTTGATCAACATGAATGCTACAGCAGCTGCTGACAAGAAACATGACTAGAGATTTCGATGACTGCCAAAAAAAATAATGAGTGCAAAAACATAGACATGTACTTTGTTCAAAATTTACAAGATCTACAAAACAAGTTTTGTTTATTGTTTGTTCTTCTCTCTGACTAAACATGTTTTTTTTATGCCTTTAAATGTACAGAATATGTCTCAAAAACATTTGTCAAAAAACTGTGAACAATAGGTCTAAAATGGTTTAAAAATGTTAATTGTTGATTAATTGCTAACTAGTGTACCCTTAATTTATTGGACAACAGTATTGTCCTTTAAACCCCCCTGCATTTAAAAATACCCCGGGTGAGAACCTAAACTGCTAGGTACTTACCCTGGGTTAATCGTTTAACCCCAGCACTTACCTCTTAAACGTGCTGTTCTCTGACTCCCAGTAGAAAGATACATTTCTTAAACACTGTGTCTACCTATTGGTTAGCATGTGGCACAGAAGCAGAAAGTGAAGAAGATTGTATAGTATAGTGTAGTAGTCCAAACCACTCGGTGATACCCACATTTCCAGCTAACTGTTGATCCAGAGGAAGGCAACCCCCCCCTCCCCCCCCCCACCAGAATTATGGAGGGGGGAAAAAATTCTTCCTGACTTCAAGTGGCAATAGTAAATATCCCTGGATCAACTCTACATATACTTTTTGTATCAATACAAGTAACCTGTAACATTCCTTGTTTGCAGAACCTCATCCAGCTTTCTTTTGAAACTATCCAATAAACCTGCCATCACAATGTCCAATGGAAGACAGTTCCATAGTTTTACCATTCCCACAGTGAAAACCCTTTCTGAACTTGAAGAACAAATTTCTTCTTTTCAAGTCTTAAGGGATGACCACATGTCCTCTGACATGCTCTTTTGGTGAACAATGCCCCAGATAGTTTATTTTATGGCCTGTTAATGTATTTATACACAGTAATCATATCCCCACACAAGCGCATTTTCTCTTGTGTACATTATTGTAAATTATCCAATCTGTTTTCATTCTCAAGCTTCCCCATTCCCTTTATTATTTTAGTTGCCCTTCTCTGAACCCTTTTCATTTCCAAGACGTCCTTTATGTTTACAGGATTCTAAAATTGCACTGCATATTCCAAAAGAGGCCTTACCAATGCTTTGTAAAGAGGGAGAATAACATTTTTTTCTCCCTTGAATACCTCTCTTTTTACAAGACAATATCTTGCTGGCTCTAGTTGTTGCTGCCTGGCACTGCTTGCTACCTTTACGTTTGTTATCCAACAAAACTCAAAGTTTCTTTTTCAAACAGGGATTCACTTAACACAGAGCCATTTATAGTTTAAGCAACACAGGGTTTTTAAGTCCAAAGTGCATCACCTTACATTTATCAACATTGAATTTCATCTGCAGCCCAATGTGACAATATATGTAGATCCATCAGATCCACGATCTGTGTCGTTAGCAAACACAGAAACCTTGTTGACAACACTAACTTTTCAAATCATTAATAAACAGATTAAATAGAAGAACCCCAACACAGAACCCTGTGGCACCCCACTAAGAACCTTAGTCCATATTGATGAAGCCCCGTTAACAACTACTCTCTTCATCCTATCCATTTACCAACTTTCTATCCATGTACAAATGTGCAAACTCAGCCCAACAGACCTAAGCTTATACATAGTCGAAAGGTTCAATGCATACAGGGGAGAAATGGGCCAGTAGGCAGAGGGGCAATTCCCCCCAAGGCTTCTGGTGTGATGTCATGTCACAAGGCCACACAGTATTGCCAATGCCTGCCAATGATCCTAAAATAATAATGTTAAAGCTCTCCTGCTGCTTCTATACATATGGGTCTGGGTGCTTCCAATATAGTGTACAGCGAGATCTCACACTTAGCTGGGATTGAGAGATTGAAACATTGTGATTTCATAATTATAATTATTTGAACTATGAGTGCAAATAACTAAAGGAAACTCATTTTTTAACCAGGGAGTAGCCATTTGCCATATCTCCAGATATCTCCAGGTAAACTTATGTCCATTTTACACATTGCAACCATTATAAACCATAAAGAAGCATGTGCAGACAGTTGCACTGGGTGAAATATGCATTAGTCTACCTGGCATGCCCCTCTGTTAAATCTATGTTTTATGCCATATCAGCTATGTTATTTTAAAGGGCATGTCCACCCCCCAAACTATAATTTAACCCACTACTGGCCCCACTATACAGTTTGAAAAAAATCCTTACCTTACATCTGTGCTCCTTATGGTTGTCCTGCATTGCTTATCCAAAGGGTAGTGGCTGTCTTCCAGCTTAAATGTCTCTGCCTCCTGTGTTGCCTCCGGGAGAATAATAACATGCGCTGTGGATCCCTTTTCCCCCCTCCCTCCCACCATCCAGATCCATCCTTCTTTACTGTCCCACCTAGTGTTAAATGGTTTTGGGGTATGATATCTCTCTCCTGCCCACCTCTAACCACCATATCATTTCAATTAAAAAGCATTTAGATTGGTACTTACAGCCCTTCGTTCCCACGCTGTTTTCCGTGATGTCAGCCGTGTCTGTGTCTCAGCGTATCACAGACGTGGCTGACGGACCACCCCCCTGCTTGCAAGTCCAGGCAAGCAGGGATCTGGAACAAAGCGATGTGGGAGTGAAGGGCTGTAAGTATCGATCAAAATGCTTTTTTATTGAAATAATATGGTGGTTGGGGAGCAGAGGGGAACTTTCATATAATGAAAAGTGATTTTTTTTTTGTGGACATGCCCTTTAAAGGAAATATTGATATTTAGTTGTTTTTATGACTTATGAACAACAATAAAGGATAATGATTATTGTAAACCTACAGCTATAAGTGCCAACCATTGATCACTTGAGATCCCATTATCACTTACATTTTTATTGGGGATGCAGCACAGCATGTTTTAGAACTGTTGGTTCTTCATCAGATGCAGCTACAGGTGTAAAGGTGGGTACACACATTAACAACTATCCAGCAGTATCTCCTTTAGTCGTTAGTGTGTGTAGTACATTTCCGAGCGCTCCCAAAGGCTGACGAATGTTCACTGGTGGCTTCAGGATAGTTCGAAAAAGCCCTAAAATCTCCCTCGCCTACAGTCGGCTCCCTGTACTTAATGTATAGTAGACCGTGACGGAGTATTTACATAGGGAGAATGCTTGGGGTTTTGTGTAGGGGAATCTTTAGAAGGTGACAGACAGAATCTTGCAGATCTTTCAGGTGTGTACCCAGCTTAAGTTCCACTTTAGGGATTTTTTTTTTTCTCCAATCCATTTTTCACCCAATTTTTTTGTCAAAAAACTAAAATAAAAATAATTTTACCTGATCTACTAAAACATCTAGCCTAAGATTTTAGTATGTATCCCTTATTAGGTATTATATAGAAAAACAAGATAACCAGCAGTTCTGGTCTGATCAGGTTTTTAATTTAACATGTAATAATAACTATGGATATATTGCAGCTCTGGAAATATTGAATATATGATATTTCTCAAGTTTTAAGCATTAATACTTTTTTATTTGAAAGCTCAACATTTTATTACAATATTTTTTGTTACAGGCTTTATTACAGTCTGCACATCCCTCACCAATGTAAGTTACTCATCAATGAAGGGAATTGCATCTGATGAGATCTCCATGAATGACGTAACGATGTGTAGGAACGAAAGTTTCAGAAGATAATCGGCCCATGTATGGGCCCTTTATCGGCCAAAACGGACGTTCGTTCAGAGATCCGCCAGGTCGGTCGGCCAACGATCCCTGACCGAATGTCCGTTTCTGCCGATAAAGGGCCCATACATGGGCCGATTATCGGCTGAAACGTTCGTTCCTACACATCATGCGGCGCGGGTTGGGAACCACGATCGCACATGTGTACGAACCGTGAGGCCTCTGTGTGGTCATAGCACAAATGAAAGGGATAAGCAGTCGGTCACGACTTTGATGGCCTAATAGGAGACAACATTTTCTATATAAATACAGTCTTCCATTATCATTAATGATATAAGTTATTTAGGAATTTGCAAAAAATAAACATATTGCTAGAACAGGTTATCACTAGTCAAGTGTATTTTTATGGAACAAGAACAAATAGGGTTTGGATAATAAAACAAAAGGCACAGCACATTTTATTTCCGTTATAGTAAGATGTGAAAGCTCTGAAAAAGGAAAAATGGTTTGGTAAGCACCTCCAAGAATTAAATAAAGTCCCTAAGGTTTCTTCCTTTGAAAAAGTTTGCTGACCTAGGATTCTATGATTTCTGTGAGTTTCAAGTCTCTACATTTTACAATAAACTTGTTTTAGAGGGTGAACATTATATACTTAAGAGTTTTTTCTCACACAGTGCAGATCTCTTAAAGATTAGAGTTTCCATTTCCAGTCACAAGAAAATAACCAAACTATCCCTCCTTGTACTTAATGTTTGTAACTTTAAATGCCCTAGTGTAACTTTAAATTCTACCACTAGGGTGGTCTGCACTGCAAAGGGTTCACTTAACAATACTCAAAAAGATTATGTAGATGTTGATTGGACCAGACCTGACTAGACCAGGACCAGACCAGCAAGGGATCAAAGCTTAAGAAAAGCTCTAAATTTCAAAGGTGAGGTTTCCTCTCTCCCCATCCTCCAATGTTCTGTCCTCCCCTCTTCATACACACTGAGAACAACCAAACAACTATACATATATATAGATTTTTTACATGTGTTGATAATTGAGTTCTTCTTATACACTGCGCAAGTGCGTTCTGGTCTTAAAGTAACAGTCCTCTTATTATTTCAAAACTCTTCTATTATCCAATCCGCTTTTCATCTTCATCCCGGCTTCTCTTCTATTGGTTCCATTGGACTTTTTAAACCCCTCATCCCATTAGTCCTTGTCCGATATAGCGGTTAGTTTTCTATCTTTCTGGTGGTGTGATTTCTTCGTATATTCTCTGTTGTTTGACCCCTTGCCTGTTTTTTGGACTTTGTTTAGTATCTGCCTGCCCTGACCTCGGCTTGTTCCTACTACGCTTCTTGCTCAACCCTTTGTACTGTGCCTGGCGGCCTGATTCCTGTTCTTTGACCTCTTGCTCTATTTTTTGACTCTTGCTCTTGCCTATTCCTAGTCTGTACTAGGTATTTTGGTCTTTGACCTATTTTCTTCTCTTCCTTGCGCCTTGCCTGCTCGTTTCACTTCGGACTTCTCAAGTATTCCCGGCCTCAGCTCGGATACCTTGCACTCTAAATCCAGGGGGCCACCATGTTTGGTGAGGCTCATTTAGCCTCCCGGCAAATTGGAGCTTGTCTATTGGTGAAGATAGTGGTTGTAGATTGGGGTATACAGGCTGATGGAATACTTGGGAATCCTGAGCATTACAGGGATACTTTCAGACTGCCACTTGGAGGAAGGAAGGAATTCCCCCCCTCTTTTTAGCCTTTTTTTGTTGCCTTCCTTTGGATCAACCATTAGGTAGGGTTAAAAAGGAGAGTGAAAAGTTTGGACTTGATGAACGTATATGTTTATTAAACCTCAATTGCTATGTAATTACTATGCTATTTTAAAGGGGAACTAAAGTCTCCAGACAACATTGTCCCAATAGAAAGAGGACATTCACAAATATACAACAAGCTGTGTCTCACCTCTCCATTTGCTGTGGCCATTGGGTGATGTCTGAAAATAAGCTGTGAGTACTAGGGGTCAGCTCCCACAATCCACCTTAGCTGGGTAAACTTGGATAAAACAATAAACTAAAAGAATACTGGAAAATTAGAGTTTACCAACCTATAGCTATCTATATCTTCCAACCATTTTCCTTTCTCATTCATTGTCTTTTTGTCTCAGGTTGGGAGAATTGGGGAGATTGCAGGGAGATTTAATATAGTTACCCTATTTACAGGAGAACACTTCTTAAAAACATTAATATTCATTTTCCTTAAAGGGTATCTCTACCGTTACAACAAAAATAATTGTCACTTGTCGGTATCCGGCCCCCAACCCCAACGGATATATTTATTAGATAAATTACTATACAGATATTTCAGGATAATTATTCATAATCCATTCTGGCAGTGTAAACTGGCTCCTCCCTGAACGAAGTTAATCAAAACTGAGTCTGCTGGCATCACAGCCAAATGATTGACAGTTTATTCGCCTGTTGCCTTATCTGCACATTCTCAATCTTATAAAAAACTCATTGAGAAAAGAAGAAGCCCGATACCTTTGCCAGAATGGAAGATAACTTATCATTTATTTTCTGATTACAAATGCATGTAATAAACAGTCAAAAATAGTTGAGTTATGCTTGTGAAGGTTCTCATTCATCCAGGTCATGGTATATCTGTTGTATTCAATTAGATCAACTGGACTTGAAGTTTAGTTCTTGAAGACATTTCGCTATTCATCCGACTGGCTTTCTCAATTCAGAATGACTTGTACAAGAATCTGTGTCAATTATGTACCCTGGAAAATCCCAATTAGCATATCACAGCCAAGTGTTAAGGGCGTGATTGGATAGTGGCTAAGAGGTGTTATAGGACCGCCTAGAGTAAGGTGTCAAAACAGCATTGTACATGGCAGACAGTTGGTGTCGAACCCCCCCACCTCTATTTATGGCCCTATGTTACAAAGTTAAACATATAAAATACTTTAGGGTTGCTCAGTAATATGCTGCAGGTTGACTTTGAGACTCTAAAACAATCAACATCTCACACTTTGAACTATTAATTCATGACAATGACTACTAATAATGTATACAACAGAAAAACTACTTATATTTTAACTTTATAGAAAAAAGTTAAAATAGAAAAGTCTAAACTCTTTTCTTTATGCATGCTGCATCTGTTTCCATTCAACCGTGTAGCGGGGAATGGAATTGATTACTAATAAGCCAATCAGCATTCCTTTTCTGCATAATGTTAAGAGGCAGAGAATGTTGAATGTTCAGTTTCCACAAATCTTACTCTGGAGCTTTATGAAATGCACCTGATTTGAAGATGCAGAATTTACATTCTTTTCTGGTATTAATCGTTTAGTATGCATTACTCTTTAAATGGAAACGTGGGCATACATATTTTACTATCATCCATGCATAGCAATTAGTGCAGGTGCAGACTGCATGGCAAAGTAAACATCAGTGTCATCTATATTAGAAACAAGTAGATTTGAAATGTTGTTGGTATTATATTGATTAAGGAGAAGAGATGAACCGAACCCTAGTTCAATCTTCCATAGTCAGAATGAACTCGAACTTTCAGAACTCCAAACCCGTTCGCTATCCCTCAGCTTCAGCTATAACTCTTGAATGTGGCATTTCATTGATAACCCTTACATGTATCGTTCGGCAGCCCTCGAATGCAGCATTTTTGGTAACTCGTAAATGTAATGTACATTTTTGGTAACCCTCGAATGTAGCGTTAGTTTTCGGTAACCCTCGGATGTAATGTTTGTTTTTGGTAACCCTTGGATGTAATGTTCGTTTTCGGTAACCCTCGGATGTAATGTTCGTTTTCGGTAACCCTCTAATATAATGTTTGATTTTCTGTAACCCTCAAATGTATCATTCAGTAACCCTCGAATGTAATATTTGTTTTCGGTAACGCTTGAATGGAATGTTTGATTTTCCGTAACCCTCGAATGCATCCTTTGGTAACCCTCGAATATAATGCTCTTTTTTGGTAACCCTCAAATGTATCATTCGGTAACTCTCGAATGTAATGTTTGATTTTCTGTTACCCTCGAATGTATCGTACAGAAACTTAAATGTAATGTTTTATTCAGTAATCCTTGAATAAAATGTTAGTTTTCAGTAACTCTCGAATGTAATGTTCGATTTTGCATAGCCCTCGAAGCTATTGTTTAGTAACCCTTGAATATAGTGTTAATTTTCGGTAATCCTTGAATGTAATGTTTGTTTTCGGTAACCCTCAAATGTAGCATTCAGTAACCCTCAAATGTAGTGTTTGTTTTCCAAAACCCTTGAATGTAATGTTCATTTTTGGTAACCTTTGAATGTAGCGTTCAATTTCGGTAACCCTTGAATGTAAAGTTTGATTTCGGTAACCCTCAAATATATATTTTGATTTTCAGTAACTCTTAATATATTGTTTGGTAACCCTCAAATTGGTCATAACCCTTGAATGTAGCATGTGGAAACCCAACAATTGCCCGTTCATGAGGGAAAGAAGTGTTTAAATGAGTTTTGGTGATATGTACATATTCCCTAGTAGCCACAGCCATTTACAGTAAGTTACCATTATTATTTTTACTGTACTTTATACAATCTTTTCAAACTATTTTCTCTCGTAGACTTTAATGGGTGTGAAACGAACCGTACTTTAGATGGAGCAATCTTATCACCCTCACTTTCTGGCAGATGTTTCCACCTCTTCCACTTACTTAATAAGCTTTTAGGAACTTAAGCATGTGCAGAGGAGGCAGTCTGCAGAGGTGATGTCAGCAGTCGTAGCCTTTGTTTATTGACTGCATGGAAGGAGGAGACAGCTTCCTTTGCCAAAATGGGCAAATCGTATAAAGTACAGTAAAAATAATAATGGTAACTTACTGTAAATGGCTGTGGCAACACTATAACAGACAGTTAGGCCTGTGAACAGCGTGCGTTTCACATGTTAACGTCTGTTTGCGCTGCAATCTGCACAATATGCAATGTGCAATTAGAGCGTATGCAATCCGCAAAAAATTGTGATCACATGTGCTCCAAAAATGGATTGCAGCACATGCAATGTGCCACATTGACATGCACTGCTCTTTCTCACGCGCTAACGGATCTCAAAACGAGGTCCTAAGCGGATGAGAAATACGCTAGTGTGGCCTAGCCATAAAAACTGGGTTAGTATCAAGTTAGTAATACATCTAAAATGTCAATATTGGTTGGAATTGGAGACAGGTAACTGACCAGTGCATAACTTTGTTGTTCAGATGTACATCGTATCCAGAAGGACTATTTACTAGATGTACACAAATGTGGCTAAATAACCTTTTGCAGACTCAATTATTATAAAGGGCTTAGAAAAGTATCAGGTTGCAATGTAGTTAATAAGTAGATATTGTACTTCTATTCATGGTTCAGTGTTAGGGTTAAACTTGTCCATTTGTTTATTGCACACCAGCCATGATAAATTAAGTTACCTTGCAATTTGTATTTTATATGAAAATGCTCTATTTTTGATTTTCATTGTGTTTATGAATGGTTATTTATATTTGCCACTGGTCACATTACATAGTATATGATTATTATGGGTGTATATCTGAAACAAGGCATTCAAAGTTGTGCTGTTTCTGATTCGGTGCATGCTGTAATTAAAGGATTTTTTTAATGATAATGTACATACCAAGAGTGTAAGGTTCTTTTCTTTGCATTACATAGAAAGTTATATCCTATTTATTTATATTGCTTTCTACTTCTAAGGTGTCACAAATTTCTTTACAAGGCAACACAAATTCCATATTAATTGCAAGTGCAGTCAACCTACAATAAGAGGCTTTTGTTTTTTAAGTGTCCTTGAACTTTTAGCTGATCTGGAAAAAAAGAAAATTAACTTTGTCTTGTGTGGTTTTCGTGTGTGATTAGTTTGATAACAATTATTTGGCAATACTCTAGTGTGTTAAAATACCAACATTCCCTATTCAAGCAAACTTTAAAATACAACATGAAAGTTTTATTTTATCTGTACAAAGACACCATAGCAACATAGATGAGCAAGCAGCCATATATATTTCTTCAAATATAGAGATTATGCAGGATTAGAGATGTCCGAACTTCGAAAAATCCGGTCCGCGCGAGGATCCGCGGATTTTCGAAAAAATCCGAAAATTCGAAAATCCGCGAGCGGACCCGTTAAAACGTATTAAAATGAAAGTTCGGCAAAATCCGCATTAAAAGTGGTCTAAATAGCCTTGGTAACGTACACTTAACCACTCAGAAACCACTGAAGAAACCCTATGACTTATATTAAAGGGCATGTCCACCCTTAAAACAAACAAAAAATGGTCACTGGTCAGTTACCTGCCCCCAGTTCCAACCAAAATATTCAACACATTATTAGATGTACTAGTAACCAGATATTTAAAGGTCATGTCCACCCCCAAAACAAAAATTTAACCCACTGCTGGCCCCATTGTAAATACTTACCTTTCCTCTTCGCTTCATATGGTTGTCCTGCAGTGCCTATTCAAAGTCCAGGAAACTGAAGAGTAGGAGCCTTCCTGTGTATAAAAATGTATTTGCTCCTTCCCTGTCCTCTGGCATGAGTTGAAATGCGGACCCATGGAAAAGTCCATGGAGTTTAAAAACCGGAAACTTCTGCCTAAAATTAAGGTATAAAAAGCAATGGTAAGTTACTGTAAATGGCTTGGGAAAAGATCTAGGGAACATGCATGAATGCCCAAATCTTTAAAAAAATAAAAATAAAACATCTTCCAGTACCGAGTAATGCATCATCACCTTTACCCTGGTGAGGCACATGGATGTATATATGGACTCCCAAAGATACACTAGGAAGGGGCCCACTAAGACCTATAGTCAGCAGCATCAACTCTGTAACATACAAAGTAGCGAAATACCTAGCCAACACCTTAGGACCATCGGTTGGAAATTCTAAGCATCACATCCAGAACTCCCCGCATTTCACTAATAAGATTAAAGATGTAGTACTCGCTGCAGATGAAACTGGTGTCCTATGATGTAACATATCTCTTCACCTGTATACCCACCAAGGAGGCTGTTGATATGGTGACAAAATGGCTGGACAAAGACAGCACCCTTACCAGCAGAACAGATCTTAACCCATAACAGGTGTTTTCCTTACTGTAATTATGCCAGAATATTTTCAAATATAAGCAAAAACATGGATGTGGTATGGGATCTCCAGTTTCACCCATTGTGGCCAACCTTTAAATGGAGGAAGTGGAAACACAGGCGCTTAATACTTTTAAGGGCATAGCACCCAGTCACTGGTTCAGATACGTGGATGACACCTGGGTTAAAATCCACCAGAAGGAAGTACAAGCCTTCACAGAACACATCAATGCCATAGACCAGAACAACAAGTTCACAAGGGGAGAGGTACACAACAACACACTGGCCTTCTTGGACTGCTTGGTAGAAGTCAGGGAGAATGGTAAACTGGAAGCAGAGGTTTACAAAAAATCAACCCATAAAGACCAGTATTTGATGTTTAACTCCCACCACCCATTAGATCACAGGCTGGGTGTCATCATAACACTGCAACACAGAGCAGAAAACATTCCCACTAGCACAGAGTTGAAGGCAAAAGAAATGAAACATCTCAGAGAAGCCCTTAAAACTTGTGGATATCCAGACTGGGCCTTTTGTCAAAAGTAGTAGAAGGAAAGAAAAGAACACGAATACCAACAGTGAAGGGGGAAAACAACACAAGAATATGGTAGTCCCATATGTAGCTGGAGTCTCAGAGAGATTAAGAAGAATTTTCAAAAAACACTGCTTTAAATCAAACAACACACTCAGGCAGTAATTGGTACATATGAAAGACCCATAACACAAGAAAAGTGACATCATATACGCAGTGCAGTACGGTGAAGAGTGCTCTGATTTGTATGTGGGGGAGACCAAACAGCAACTGCACGAATGTATGGCCCAGCACAGAAGAGTCAATTCCTCGGGTCAGGACTCAGCCATGTACCTGCATCTTAAGGGAAAAGGACATATCTTTGAAGATTGTAAGGTAAACATCCTTTCAAAGGAACAGGACTGGTTCAAGAGAGGTGTAAAGGAGGCCATTTATGTGAAATGAAGAAACCAATGCTGAAGAGAGGTGGTGGTGGGGGGGTTTCCGACACCAACTGCCTGCCATGTACAATGCTGTTTTGACACCTTACCCTTTCGATAAAACCTCTTAGCCTCAATGCATCCACACCTTGCAATCAGAAGGTCCCTAACACCTGGCTGTCATATGCTAATTGGGTCTTTCAAGGGTACATACATTGCCTAAAGATTCTTGTACATTCTGAATTGAGAAAGCCAGTCACATGACTAGCTAAATGTCTTCAAGAACTAAACTCTAAGGCCTGTTGTCTAACTGAATACAACAGATATACCATGACCTGAATGAATGAGAACCTTCACAAGCAATTTTCCGTGGAATTTTATTTAGTGAAATTTCGATAGTCGATGGCGGAATAAGTAGTTTGTAGATATGCTAGTTACTATAGAGGTTTTACTTTTTGGCACCTTTAGGTGATTTTTCCTCCAAGTAATATGCTTTTCTCTAAGGTATAGAGATTTTCCACCAAAACTTTTATACTTGTTATTAACCCTCATCTCTTGTAATTTATTTGCCGCCATTTGTAGGACTATTATATGGAAACTCTTGACCCTAATAAACACTTCTCCACTAGTTACTGTGTTTACAATGTCCAGTACACGTGCACCCTATGAACTATCACGTATCTCTGATTCTCAGAAGTGAACACACATTAAAAATTAAATGTATTTTATAAATTCAAAATGAATAGCTAGTAAGATGTTTTTACTTCTGCCAAATTAATTATATATTATATTACTACTGAATTAGAAGGCATTGTTCAACAAACTTGACGTTGGTACCTAAGATATGAGATTCAGCAGATCAGACACAGTTCTAAAAAAGTACCTGAAACCGTGCAGGCCCAGCAGAACCACTAGAATACCCATGCTAATCTTTTATCACATTGGACAGCATGGGTTTTGCATGGATTAGGGCGATAGCGCTACATTTTACAATACTGTGCATTATTTTGCAATATCACACATTATTTTGATGTAACTATTTTTATAATTCAAATCGTAGCATTATTTTCTGATGGTGCCCTTAATTTATTAAGGGGCATATTCATAAAAGATAATTTTATCCCCACCTCTTTTGCAGCCATTTTTTCCAAAATGTAACTTAAATTTGAATAAAATCGAATTGGGGGTCTAATTTTTCCACATTTACATGAGCTTTAACTGCTTAAGATCCCCCTGTAATGTTGCCTAATAAACAGTTGCAGCACTAGTCTGGTATTGATAGATGTTTTGGTTCTATTTCTCTTTTTTGAAGAAAACGGTGACATTATCACCACATATCACCCTAAGAAAATCTATTCAGTTTATAAATACTGTGAGCAGAATTTAGTGACCTTTTTACTATTCCTGCACAGATTTGGTCCTGATTTGGGGCAAACGATCCAATGTAATAATCGGTGCAGCTTAGAAATGGATTCTTTGGTACCCAGGACCAGCATGTATTGGTAAAAAAAGACTGTTGTTGCATTCCCTTGTTTCAATTTCAGGCCAGGTGGTGCATGTTCTCAGAAGGTGGGGCCTGTTCAGCAGAGTGGCTACTGATGGTCTGGGGTGAGCTATGCCCTAGGACCGTATATTCAGGAGGAAGCAGCATCAGGCCCATGGTGCATGAGTGAGCCAGAAAGAGATTTGACAAAGCTTTGACTAGGGTTCCCGCAGAGTGACTGTGGAGATAACCCAAGGTGAGGGCTTGGCACACAAGCAGTGCAAGTTTTTGTGTTACCCTTTTCTCCTTTAAATTGTGAATGGCAAAGATTGTCTGGACTTTATTTTTGGCTAAATAAATATTTTTTCCCTTTTTGTTTAACCCCAAAAGACTAATGGTGTGTTTTGTATATTCTTCTGTGCCCTGATCCCTGCTGACTACCAAGCTGATCCCTACAATACTGTAATAATAACAACACTATTTTCCAAAGTATGGTCCAGTGTTAATGTTCCTTTGGGGGACCAAGCTTGAGCAAAACAAGTACTGGATTAAATTCATGCAGCAACACAAACATATCAGAGTAAAGCTTCATACACGTCATTTAATTTCTGCACAATTTGCCAGACGAATGACCCATTGCGTGACATTCATGCGAAAATGAAGCTTCAACAATCTTCTAAGACCAACAATCCAACACTTTTCTTGGCTTTTTCTGACGATCACCCTGGCGGATTCTTTCTGCCGATTGTCATATGTTTGTACATATGCAGATTATTGGTAGACTGAGATGTAAGATTGAATGAAATGTACATGTGCAACATTTCGAGATCACTCAATCTCTAAATACGTAAGTCACATAACACCTTTACCAATTAACACTATCTATCCACTATCGTTGATGTACGTACAGGCATCGTTGGCAGAACTTGTTTATAATGAAATGGTTGCCTTACATTCATCGAGCACATTTTGCAAAAATGACGTGTGTACAAACCTTCAGTGCTGCTTACATGTATTCATTTATAGATTGAAATGAGGCTTTTTTTATTAATTTATTTCAGTGTGCTCCAATACTGCAGCTTTTTGAATATGGCTCATAGTAGCATAAGTTTACCTGCATCTTGACATTTCGGGTGATCTAAACAATCCACTAATATTATTGGCCTCTTACTATACAAATATTTTCTGACAATAAACTATTCCTAATGTCTGTTTTCAGAATGAAAACATCTAAACAACATAAATATAAATATTGTTTTAAGTTAAGTATCTTTTAAGAGCACAGTAAGCTTAACCACAACAAACACAAAATGTTATTTCAGTAGGTTTAATATTGGTTTCAGAACCAAAAATAATTTATTTTTACATAAAAAAGGAAAATATTTTGGAGAAATACTGTTTGTACCTCGGCCAAACAACAGTTTGTCCCTTCATTAATACGATAAATTACTAGAGCAGAGTCTTTAATAATGTCACATTGCCTTAAATAAATGGAGAATGATGGAACATCATTAAATAACAATTAAGAAGGATTATCAATATGATATGAGTGTTTAAACAAAAGGAAATACACTATATTTACTAGCTGCCTAAATGACATAAAATGCCTGATTGATGAAGAATATGAGTCCTTGGTAATATTAAGCAGCTTATTATTCACTCGCATTTGTTATGAGATTGGAAGCATTACAAATGACCTTAACATTAACTGTATGAGACAAAATGATTTCCTAAATACTACTTCATCCTTCCTGGAAACAGTAGTTTTGTATGAATGTCATCCAAGGAGAAATAGCTATTTCAAACTTCTAATTTGTGCCATAATAGAACATGGATCCAAATGGGAATTAGATAAACTGCATATAGATTGCTTCAATGAGTAAATCACCATCTTGTCAGTGAAAAGGTTAATTTTATAATGTGATTTTTTGATATATTACCTTCCTCAAATCTGAGACAGTCACTACAATGTTAGTCAGTTGAGAAGATAAATCTTAGAGATTTTGGCAATCGGGAAATACATTTCCAACACCATTGATGTTTAAGCAGAGAGACCTGCTTATATCGGCTGAGTGCTGAAGAATGAAGTCATTTTTATACACATGGGATCATACTAGGCCTGACCATAGACTTTTGTTGAATACAGCAATAATTTAAAATAGATGCTAAACATAGAAAATTGTAGTTAAACTCTAGCTTAGAATTATTAGGTATTGTAAAAATATTGAAGACTAAGGTTAGAAAGGGGTATGGTATTTCAGGCAAAGCTTACTATTTAACCCCAATCTGCTTCATTATGTATCTAGAGCACAATTCCTGTTTATACCATCTTTCATAAAGGCATGAAAATTACGCTACTTATCGCTTCATAAATCTAAAGCAGTGCTATCTATTATACTAAGTGGTTATATAGCTAGCCAGGTGAATGAAATTGTATAATCCTTGCTAATAGTGAAGAGCACTGCCTGGGTTTAAAGAAAAAACTTGCTGGTTTCATTACTTTCTAAACCCACACTTCCAAAAGTTTAATAACTTTGAAACTTAAAGAATTACAAAAGACAGTCTACAACTTTTACTGGTCTCCGTACAAGTGCTTACTATTTAAAAGAACAATCTCATACAATGCAAACAAGCCTAGGAAGATGTCTCTAGCTTCTCTGGATCTTAAGGCAAGAAGCAGGAAGCACTACCCTTTATACTGCTATAAGTTTGGATAGACTGCACCTAGAAGCATGATGCTGGAGTCATTTCTAGTCAAGGTAGGACTGTGATCTTTTTAACTTGTATGGAGACCACAGTTACCATTCAATTAGTATTTGTCTCTTTTGTAAAGGGCAACTAAAGTCTCTAGACAAGATTGTACCAGATAGAGCACAATCAGAAGCATACAACAAGCTGTGTCTCACCTCTATCATTGCTGTGATTGCTGGGTAATTTATAAAATTAATATGGGGGTACTAGAGGTCAGTTACCATAATCCACTTTGCTCAGTACACTTTGCATGCTCTGTAGTGTTAAATAGATAAAACAAGGAAGTTACAGCCTTGCTTACTAGAAGTTGACAATCACAGAGATCCCTCTCCCTGACAAAGAACAGGACTTTAGTTTGTTTGTATTTTCAAACACATGCGATGCTCCTGTCGTAACAATGAAATAATCCTTTGCTTTTCATAGAAAAAAAGTGTATTTCTTAGCTACCACGGATGTAAAAATCAGAACATTAGTATTTCAGTAAAAATTAAAAGTCTAGGGAATTGAACCGTCAAGTTCATGTTCTCTTGAGTTTTTACACATAACCCACCAGGCATACAAGGTGGAGAATTACTACATGTGGAATATTTATCTTTTGCTAGGAACATAACGGAAACAAAAGTAAAAGTCTGACGATTTCAACTCATGAACTTGTGTTTCAAAAAGAAGCACGTGATCCACCCAGCAAAGGCAAAGAACAAAGGTAAATTTAAAAGCTTTATCAAGAAAGAGAAATTTTTAAAAAAGTCAGCAGAATTGGCTTACTGTTTTATATTACTGAAGGAAGGCTGTCAGCAATTCACACTGGCTGGTAAATAAACTGCAGGGTAACAAGAAGCTTTCAAAGTCTTATCATGGATATCAGGGGGCGTGACTCCTGGAAGACAACATGCACTGTGGTTTGTACTGGTAACAATGTGTAAGACTTCTTACAAAATCTATTTCTTACATGTACTAAATGCAATTTACTAGAAAAGAATCTTGCAATGTGTGGGTGTTCTGGGGAGAAAAGCTTTCATATATGGATTAAAAAAATGTAAGATTAGTTCTCTTTGAAGAAACTAGTTTAGAAGACCATCTTTTGTTTAATAAATGTATACTCTCTTTGTGTCTAAGCTATGATGCCTATGACAGATATAGCCTTTCAGAAAACCACTGTAGATGATGGATAGGAGCCCCATCATAGATAGCTGGGGGCCCAGTGATTCCTAGATACGCCACTTTACACACCTGTTTTCTTAATGTTGGACTTAATATTGTAATTGCCTATATTTAGTGAAATGTTGTTGTAATGTATATATTTTGCAAAGTAGGTAAAAACAGTAAGTAAACTAGTCAAATATTTCCAGAAAATATTTAGGCACACTTCATCTTTTGCAAAATCCTTATTTAATTACAAGTTGGCCTATTTTTAAGCCCCTGGAAATAGTAATAGAGGGTTAACACTGTCCGGATTGGAAAATTATATTGTAGCCATAAATTATCAGTAGTTTATACCTGCATCAGTAAAGAATGCAACAGTCATCTATGGCCAATACCATGCAATATTTTGCACTGTGGCAGACAATTTACTGCAATACGAAAGAGAGACCAGACCAAGCTAGCTTACAGTCTGGAGAAAATGTGAATAAGACATAAGGTTTCCTTTTTAAAAAGATGACACTCCTACCATTAAAATTACTCCAGGATTATGCTTCTAGCTGCTAAACTTACAGCACTATAAGGGGATATGATTTCTGCTTACACTGTGAACAGCTTGAAAAGGGAAGAAAACATATCTACCTAAGATGTCCATGGGTAGATGATTTGTGGGGGTGGATTTAATGAGTTTATGATACATGTCTGTCACAGAGACAGTGCATACAAGAAAATGAAAGTTTGAATTACTAAAACTTTGCCTAAAAAGGTGATTAGGGTAGGGGAGAGGAGAAGATAATTAGCAAAGTGGAGGTTTAGTCTTAAATTGCATATGTGGATAATGTCTGGAGTAGATAGAGGTGTATTAGAGAGTGATTTGTAGGATAGGGTTAGCAGCTTGATTTTAATTGTGTGATGGGCAGCCACCTGAGAGAGGGGAGTAGCATTTGAAAAGAGAGAAGTGAGACAAATGAACCAGGCCACACAGTTTAGGATGAATTAAAGTGGGACAAACAGTCACTTGGTAGATCATACTGGAGCTTGTTGCAGAAGTCTAGCAGGCATATGATTAGGGCATGAGCTAGAATTTTGGTTGTATCATATGAAAGGAACAAACGGATTTAAATTAATTTGGTGATTGGGATACAGAGGCTGGTATTTATAAACCCACGGTATCGTAAAATTCCAATACAGTGGGTTATTTACGGACATGGTTGTACATTTGCAGGCTTAATAGCACATCTGCAGTGGTAAAAATAGCGATCATTAAAGGCAATATCATGCCTTTATAAATACCACCCAAAGGGCCCTATTTATAAAAGATCGGTATCGTTATCGTAAAATACCGATCGTTATCGTAAAATAACGACCGTTTTTTTACCGATACCGACCGGTATTTACCGATAACGACCGTTATTTACCGATACCGACCGGTATTTACCGATAACGACCATTATTTACCGATAACGACCGGTATTTAGCGATATCTTTTATAAATAGGGCCCAAAGTGGGAATAATAATAATAGTGCAAACTTATGCATTTGGGTAAAAACAACATAAAAGTGTATTATAGTTGACTAGAGAATGACCTTGGAGTTATTGTGGACAATTTTGGATAATAAGAGCCCTTGTAAAGATTATCAAAGAGAAAGTTGGTGATGAATAAAATAAGCATATACATGTCTTTCTAGCAGTTCAGATGCAAAAGAGAATAGTGTGTTTAAATGAGGAGGGTTCCAATGGAGAGGGACAAGTTAAAATGAGAAGTTAGGGCTAGTATAAAGAAAAAAATGAGGAATGAGAGGGGATAGGGTAGGGTCTGTTATACAGACAAAGGTGCTAACGTATTAGGTAATTATCATTGTATTCAAAGAGCAGTAAATACTGACTACAGAATTAATGCTTTTTTTTAATACTGTTAGCATTGTTATTTAGTAGTACAATAAAATCAAAAAGGGTTGCATTAAAATGTAATATAGTGATTTGACCATTAGACCATGAGGTGATTTGATTAAAGCTTTCACTGCAATATTATTAACTGTCAAGAATATTCTACCCCATATGAGACATTTTAACATACACAGTTAAAGGGCATGTCCACCCCTGTAGTGTTCCTCCCCGCAGCCCCAACCACTATAGAATATTTTTCAGAAAGTCCCCCGATAGTTACTTACCTTACCTCTCTCCTCCACCGCACTTCCTGGCCTTCTGCTTGCATGAAACTGCAAGCAGGGGGTCGGACCGACAGCCACATCCCTAATAGGCTGAGAGGCAGCCAATCATGGCTGCCCAGAATTCCGGGGGAGAGAGGTAAGTAGATTTTGGGGGACTTTCTTAAAAACCTTTTATAGCAGTTGGGGCTGGGAGAAGGAACACTGCTATATGGCAAAGGGGTTTTATGGTAGGGGGAGGGATCGCAAAACGGGAGGGAGAGGAAGGGAGAGGGGGGGGGCTGCAGTGTGCATGCCAAACTTCTCCCGGAGGAGAGACAGAAGGCAGAGTCCTATGGACTCTGCTATCCTCCTGGTGGTCAGTTTTTGGACTTGGGGGGGGGATTACAGGACAACCATTTGGAGCGGATGTAAGGTAAGGATTATATTACACTACAGAGTGGGGCCAGTAGTGAGTTAACTTATAGTTTTGGGGGTGAAATTTTCTACCGACCCTGTCTTCCAGTTGACAATCTCCTACAGATTTTAAGGTGAAAAGATTGGCGGCACTAGGTGGGAAGCTTCATGCACATAAATAATTACAATATGTGGCATTCATAGCCATTCTTTAAAATAAAATATTAATATGGTAAAACCTGATCTACCAGATGGAACAGAAGAGTGCACACAAGTGCAGATCAAAATAATCCTCTGGTGCCAGGAAGCACTCTAATCCACTGCTTTAACAATGTTCTTAATATCGCTTTGGCACCAAAGGGATAACATTTGTTTTGCATGAATGGTGGATACAGTTTAAACTGCAGACTGAAAATAACATAAAAAATGTACAATTCCACTGCTTAAGATTCTCCAAAACTTTTCATTGATTTGAGGTTTTAGAAAACAAAAACAATACCTAAAACAAAGGCTTAATTTAATTCAGACAGCCTTGTCAAATTATTAAATAACTAATTCATTAGATACAGAGCCAAAAGAAGAATGGCCATTTGTGCTTTTAGCCATGCTGTAGCTATGATAATTGATACCAGCTGTTATACTGTTTAACTCTTGGAATCGGACCAAACTAACAGGAAAGAGACGCTATATAAACTTTCAGGATGTAAGAAATAGTGTTGGTATAACCAGTCAGTTTGTTATAGTCCATAACTCCACAAGGCAATTTTTGTCTAGCATCAGTAAATGAGAAAGATAAATTTAAGATTTTTTTTACTGTAACATGCAAGTCCTTGCATCAGTTTAAATCATTTGTTCCATTTTAAATTTGTTGGTTGAGTAAGTCATTTCTAGTGTAAAATGAAACATTTTTAGATGTTTCTACCAACAATAATAAAGGTAATCCTTTATAACTGACTGAATCAAATTGACAAATGTTAATAACACAGTTTTACATATTTGGGATATGTTCCCCTTTTGCATTTAAAATATTATTTATTAAATTGTTAATATTTTGGCTGCAATTATTGAATTTTACTTTATTTGCTCTCAGTTGGGATGCCAATTAATCTTATAACGTATGGCTGTTAAACACAACTTAACAATAAGTCAAAGTAACATTATATATAAAAGTCAAACATAGATTTTTTTTTTTGTTATTCAGGTTTGCTTTGTTTTAGATATCAACATTTCTGACAGATTTCAGAAGTACCATTGATGTTTTTTAGAATTATTATTTTACATTTCTTTGTTTCGGGGGAAACTATTATTTTATTTTTACAATAAAATTGGAATTTACTCCCCAAAATAGAAATGATTTCATTTATCATTATTGAATTGAACCAAACACTTGTGATTCTGCACATATCATCATTTGCATTTTTATTTGACAGACTGGACTGCAATATAAGAAAAAAGAAAGACTATAAAACTGTTCAGAGGTTATGATGGGGATGATGTATAGGCCTTTTTTAGCTAAACTCTCAGGGGTTTTCTTATTACTGTATCAGAGGAGCTTGTAAACTGTACAGATGTTTAGGATGGGAAAAGAGACACAAAAAGGTTGTGTATGCTATCCTTTATTCTATTTCTTTTTTATCTACTACAATCCTCTGGGCTCTGATACCCATGCATGGCTAATGGAGAACTAAACTTAAATATTTTTATCCCAATGTGAAAGCTTTTCTCCCGAGAACATTGTAAGATTACAGTAAGTTGCATTTGGTACATTTAAGTAACGGATTCGGGAACTAAGGGGCATATATATAAATGTGCAATATTGCATTTGCACAGTATTTTAAACAGGGCCCTAAGAAGGATTCCATGTTGTTGCCAGTACAACCCACAGCCCATGTAGTCATCAAAGCGCCATGCCCCCTGACCCCAGTATTCACTGTCTCTATGCACAGAGTATTTTCTATACAGATGTCTCTACACCAATAATGAAATTCCTGATAAGACTTTGAAACCTGCTTGTTACCCTGCAGTTTATTTAATTTAATTTATTTTAGTTTATTTAACAGTCAGTTAGACTTACATACACTTGTTGTCTGGAGACTTGAGTTCCCCTTTAATCTTTCAAGGCAAACAGGGATAGTGACATAAAGAATGTCTCTTAAAAGGCCCCTTAAAAATCGATTGTTATAATAATAATAATAATGCCAAACCAATGAAATCTAACAAGATTGAAAACATGGCAGGATAGTCTGGGTTCACTTTAATACCTCAGATTTTCCAATAGCGAATCCTCTCTAACAGACTCCCTGGTGGCAGCTGTAAGTCAATGGGGAAGATGAGTATTGGATGTATTGAAACTTTTCATTATAAAAAGATCTACTGGATCTTCCCTTGATTTATCCATTATCAGTTGGAAGTTTGAGGGGGAAGATAGATTCAAGCTCTGCACAGCAGTTGTACTTCACTGTGGAGTTTGGACTGAACTATAACACTCTCTACAACGTTATGATAAATATATTAAGAAAATCCAAAACCATGGATTTAAATATCTTCCTGCATAAATTCATCAGAACCAATGGATAAAGAAAATAGAATAAAGTAATAATTTTATACAACAAATATAAGATGGAAAATGTCTGTTTTAATAGCATTGTAAATAGGTAAATTATTTTTGTGAACTAGCACCTCCTCCACTAAGAGCATTACCATATATACAGGGTTATTCAATAAAAGTTCTTATCGTTAAAAATGGTGCTAATTTTGCCCCAAACCAATCAGATGTTAGCTTTCAAATGTTAAATAAAATCTGATTGGTTGGGGCAAAATTAGCACCATTTTAAACGATAAGAACTTTTATTGAATCTGCCTGATAGTGTCCTGTTATAACATTGTTTCACTGTGGATTTTTGGCAAAAAAGTACCAACCCTGGGTTTTCAATTTAAAAATAAATATATAAATTAAACCATTAAAACAAGTCATGCTGGTAAGTCAGATATATGGCTCTATACCATTAGTCTGTATTGCATGTTATTATGCCAGTAGTTCTGGACACACGCATTAGCCACATGACAAATAGGAGAAACTTTACACCTTACCGACTTTTATTTCCTTTGCTCTCTCAATAGCTGGAAACTGCGTCTGTGATTGGCTGATTCTCAGCTAATCAAAGACGCCGCTGCTGGTCCGGCCCATTCCCAGAAGTAGAAAAAGAGGCAGAGGCAGAGGGAACAAAAGTGGTAAGTCTGTTTCTTCTTTTTTTTTTTTTTTTTAACTTAAAACCCTAGTGTTTAGGGTTGGATGGGGGATCCCCTACACTACAGACTTTTTTATATTTTGGGTGGAGATAACCTTTAAGGGCTATGGTTAATCATTTTTTTTTTTGGTCCAACTAAATAGGTATTTGGAACCCTTTAGTGCAGTCTTACAACGACATCACTGCTCACTCTCTGCATTCATGAAACCTAAAACTCGCAGCTCTGTATATTCTTTGGAAGATCTTTTGAGATCTAGTTTCAGTGGTGTAGCCAACATAAATCAACCTATAAGGCATAATGTCTATGTATACTCCATGCTTGTGTTTATAAAAAAAACATTTATCCACATTAAACACAAGGCATTCCTTTACACTAGACCTTAATGAACAAAGTAGCATTGTGCACAATATAAACATGGAAATGCACTCCCTGGTTTGAAGAGCGATAGTTGTACTCCTTGAACAGATTACTCTTAATTACGTAAGAGATTAAATTATTAAGCAAATAAAAGAAATCAGGAGAAGTACCGGAATATCATTTTAATGGTCCACAATAAATTAAAAAAAAAAACTGGGAAAAAAAACTGAAATAGCATTAAATCAACCCAAATTCCTTCTGCTACAGCTATTATAGATAAATATATCAGGATTATATTTTAAAATAATCTATACTCAAAGTACTGTAATATATACTAAAAAAACACCAGTACTATAAATTATAAAGGCATTTGGATCATTTGATCATTAAGAAATTAGACTACAATTGACTACAGCATTGTTTTTTGCTTTGAATTTCTGTTACAATATTTGAAAGAAAAAAAGAGCAAAATCATCAACCATGCCATGGCTTGGTAATTGGGACACAAGAGTATAATTCAGTTTATTTGTTAAATATTATATATCAGACTGTATAAAGTCTTATCTAAAGCCAAGTAGCTATATAATATTGAAATCCTCTTTTAGTGTTCCTTTAAATCTTACCTTTATAATCAGTGCTTTATAATTAGAGATGACCAAAACTGGCAAGTTTCATTCTGATATTGGTTCCGCAGAATCTTTTGAAGTTTCAAAAATCCGAAAATCCAATCAATGGTAATTGTTTGAATTTTCAATAGCATTTTAGTTATTTCAATAGATAATTTTCAAAAGACGTTTTTGATTTTCAGATTGAATTTCTTGATTTTTTAACAACTTGGTAAGTTTTTAATTTTTCGAAAAAACAAGATCAGATTTTCAAAACCCGCTGTTCCAAATCGAAAGCAGGTTAGCTTTGAAAATGGGATTCATCACTATTCAGAATGTACATACACATGTATTCTTTGTCTATTTATGGAACTTTCTTTTTAATTAAATATGTAATTTTTTTATTTGTATAATTACTTTTTTCTATCCACTTTGTCTGTATACTTACCTGTATGTAATTTTATAATTTGCAGAACTGCGTACCCAAGTGGCACTTCATAAATAAACATACACACATATACATTATAAACATAATAAAAGGTTAAATGACCTGTGCTACTGTATGCATGTGTGTTTTAATCTCCTTATATGGCTCTGAACAAAGAGCTTACAAGCTAAAGCTGCCCATACACTAGGCAGACATTAAATAGATTTGAGATATCTTGAGATATTTTTATCCTGAGATGTTCCTATCTGACCCCTTCATTTTGTGATCTTAAATTGATTGTATGAAAGAATGGGCTAGGCGGTTCTAGATAGATTGGACATTTGTCTTACAAGATATTGTCTATAATAATGTCTTTAGTAGTGTAAGGGCACCTTAAGTATGCCACCCTATCTCACACATTAAACCAATCAGTATGGTTTTATTATTGTAGGGGAAATCAGGGTATCCAGAGGAAACCCACACAAGTACACACATGTCTTTATGAACAAATAAGTGAATATATATCCAGTATATAAGATACACACACACAAAGAGAGAGAAAGGAGTGCATTTTTAGCATCTGTGTACAAAAGTACACTTTAAAAAGGAATAATGTAAACATCCCCTTTGAAAGAGATTTTTTTTTTTCATTCAGGGAGATTCAGAGCGCAGCTATCACCTCTCTGCCATTCAGCCTTTGGTGTTTGGAGTGTCTCTTATGATACAACCTAGAGGTTAAAGTCATGCTAACTTATTGTGAATTGCTTAATGTTACTTTAACCCTGTAAGGTGAATTAGGCCGTTTGTTTTCGCCAGACAACAAATCGTTTTTTTTTTTTTTGTTTTTTTTAAATAAGGCTATACATTGAATTTGGACAAATTGGTTAGTAGAAATACGTAAAGAAATAGATGAGGGAGTCCTTATTATATACTATCAGGGATATGTAATATATGTCTTTATTGGCTATAATTGAGTTAAAGGGTATCTCCACTCTAAAATATGACTTCCTTTTCTTCAGTTTAATGAAAACAGGAGGTAAAGGAGCTTATCTCCTGTTTTTCAATTAAACCTGCAGTAGACTGGAGCAAAGACAAAGAACTCACCCGCAATCTTGATCCTCCACTGCTTCCTCTGACAGGTCTTGGCGCGCATTTGCAATGTACGCACATGTGAATACATTGCAAAGGTCAGTCGGTTTTACATTTTTCCAGGGACCTATGAAGTTTTGTATTAATGGCACAGGCACCCGATGTAAAATGCAAAACATTCATTTTTGCAATACTAAGCAGCATAAAAACTAAAATTCCTTGAATTATAGCGTTACATTTGTTTTTGAGCTACTTTGTTATGTAAGTTATTTAAATGCCGGCATTACCCTCTGCATTCTTTATCTGGCTAGTTCCTGCAATACATTAACTTATGCTAAGATATTACTGCATCGGAAGAAACTGGAAGGATAATAAGTATTGAGGGTAAGTATTGCATCTCCCTATATATCTGCATTAAAATAGGCTAAGATTAGTTAAAATAAGGCTATGATCACTAGCTGTATACTAACAAAATAATGCTGATATTTACCATAAAACTGACTGTGAGTTTACCAACAATGCTTTCTTAGGCCAGTTACTCTATTTATAGGCAAGCTAAATGGAATGTATTTACAGTATATTAATACATATATTAGTACATACCGGTAATATTTGTTATTTTTAGTATTTGTATCAATTTTTTTAATTATTTTTTTGTTAAAAATAAATTGATAGTTAGACTTTGTGAATTTGATTTGGTTTTAAACAAAATTATTAATTTGAATAAAACTAAAGCTTATATACATTTCTCATTTTAATTTGCATTACTCCAAAGCCTTTTTCTCTGGCCCCAATATGAAGACCATAACTTTAAGATTCCAGAGGATGAAATGGCAACAGAAATAGATTACTTTTTAAAAATTGCTTTTTTTCTGCACATCATGGATTAGTAAAAGGCAAACATATTTCTTATTATGTTTGTGATAAAGTTCAATCTCATTTTGCCACATGCGTTTTATCTTTGACTTTTAATGTTTAATACTGGAAAGGCCAACAGTTGGAAGAATTTTGATGAAATTGTTTCAGATAAAATAAATACACCACCTTAGCAATGTAGTAAAGCTGTTCGCCAGGCGACAAACACTTGGAGTAATACGCAACAGTCTGCAGATTGCTATGCAGAATATGATGCATTATGGAAATCCTGCACTTCAAAAAATTATAGAAATCCCTTTGGAATTCATGTACTGTAGATGCACTATATTGAAATAGTGTTGTAGTGCAACTGCAGCTTAAATATGCTTGTGAAGGTTCTCATTCATCCAGGTCATGGTATACTGTTGATTCAATTATATCAACTGGACTTGAAATGTAGTTTCTTGAAGACGTTTCGCTAGTCATCTCGACTGGCTTTCTTCCAAAATGAAGTCCTTGCTAGGCTTGAATTTTGCCATCACCCCTAAAGCCATCCCTGTGGTGGATATTATAGCAGTTTGCCATTGCTAAAACTCCTTCATCTAACCTGACTACACAGGAAAGAAGAGCCTTAACATCCCTCAAGAAAGATTCCAGTATCACACTTTACCGGCAGATAAGAAGATGCACAGTGGTACTCAACACCTCAGACTACCATGATAAGGTGACCATGCTCCTGGCCGATAACAACACATATGAGCGTTAACAAGGGATCCCACCAGCCGTTACAAGAAAAGGTCATAGACTTACTACAACAGCTTCAAAGGATAAAGCCATTGACCGAGCAATGCATCATCCGCCTCTACCCTGGTGAGGCACATCCATGCATATATGGACTCCAAAGATACATAAGGAAGGGGCCCCACTAAGACCTATAGTCAGCAGCATCAACTCTGTAACATACAAGGTGGCAAAATATCAGCTAACATCTTAGGACCTTGGTGGGTAGTTCTAAGCATCACATCCAGAACTCTCAGGATTTACCAACAAGATTGAAGATATAGTACTCGGTGTAGAAGAAACTATGGTGTCCTATGATGTGACATCTCTCTTCACTTGTATACCCACCAAGGAGGCTGTTACTGTGTGAGAAACGGCTGGCCCAGACAGCACTCTTACCAGCAGAACTGATCTCAACCCAAACGGTGTTTTCCTTGTTGGACTTGTGCCTGAATACCACCTATTTCAAATACAGGGATAAGTTCTATAAGCAAAAACTGGATGTGCATGGGATCTCCAGTTTCACCCATTGTGGCCAACCTTTAAATGGAGGAGGTAGAAACACAGGCGCTTAATACCTTTAAGGGCATAGCACCCGCCCTGGTTCAGATATGTGGATGACACCTGGGTTAAAATCCACCAGAAGAAATTACAAGCTTTCACAGAACACATTATGCGGTAGACCAAAACATTAAATTCACAAGGGAAGAGGTACAAAACACACAACTGGCTTTCTTGACTGCTTGGTAGAAGTTAAGGAAATGGTAAACTGGAAGTAGATGTTTACAGAAAACCACACACACAGATCAGTATTTGATGTTTGACTCCACCACCCTTTAGATCACAAGCTGGGGGTCATCAACCCTGCAACACAGAGCTGAGAACATCCCCACTAGCACAGAGGCGAAGGCTAAAGAAATGAAACATCTCAGAGGAGCCCTTAAAACTTGTGGATATCCAGACTGGGCCTTTGTCAAAAGAAGTAGAAGGAAAAAAAGAACACAAATACCACAGTGAAGGGGAAAAGCAAGACAGAGGAAGAACATGGTCATCCCATATGTAGCAGGGGTCTCCGAGAAATTAAGAAGAATTTTCAAAAAACATCGTATCCCTGTCTGCTTAAAACCGAACACACACTGAGGCAGCAATTGGTACATCCGAAAGACCCTACCAAACACAAGAAAAGCGACATCATATATGCAGTGCAGTGCAGTGAAGAATGCTCTGATTTGTATGTGGGGGAGACCAAACACAACTGCATCAACATATGGCCCAGCACAGAAGAGCCAATTCCTCGGGTCAGGACTCAGCCGTGTACCTGCATCTTAAGGATAAGGACATACCTTTGAAGATTGTAATGTTAACATATTGGCAAAGGAACATGACTGGTTCAAGAGAGGTGTTAAGGAGGCCATTTATGTGAAAATAAGAAACCAAGCCTAATAGAGGTGGGGGGGTTCGACACCAACTGTCTGCCATTTACAATGCGTTTTAAAACACCTAGCTCTGGGGTTCCTATAACACCTCTTAGCCACTATCCAATCACACCCTTAACACCTGGCTGTGATATGCTAATTGGGATTTTTCCAGGGTACATAATTGCCACAGATTCTTGTACAATCATTCTGAATTGGAAAGCCAGTCGGATGACTAGCGAAACGTCTTCAGAACTACATTTCAAGTCAGTTGATATAAATTGAATACAACAGATGCAGCTTAAATAATGTCTCTGCCCCTTATTGGGTCAATACTACGTGATAGTAAAATACTGCTACTAAATGATCAAGATCAGAAAATACTGATATCGATTGTTTATAAATACTGCCGAAACTCTTTAATTTCAGCTATTTGCGGATGTCCATTGCATTCTCTTCCTTATGATTTACCTCATGACTAAAGATGGCAGTTTTTTTTTTCACATTTTCAACCTTCAGTTACAGTTCGATAGTTTGATAGTTTGAAAACGGACCCGAAAGTCGAAGGGGACAAAATTTTGGAAAGTTCTGATAAGTATGGTTAAAATAGCAATGGTCCTGGGACCTGGGAAATGGTCTGAAGACATGTACATATCACCAAAACTTGTTAAAATATTAACTTTTCTCACAATCGGGCTATTTTCAATTTTCAGATTGACTTTTAGAGGGTAACCGAAATCAAACGTCACATTTGAGTGTAATGGTTGAATTTGAGGGTTACCGAATGGCACATTTGAGGGTTATGGCTGAATTTGGGAGTTAGCATATGCCACATTTGAAGGTAACTGAATGCCACATTTCAGGGTTATGGGAAAATTCAAGGGTTATCGAATAGTGATGGGCAAACTTTGTTTCCAAACTATAGAGTTCTAAAGTTCTATAGTTCGGAAATTAACCTATTAAAGTCAATGTTCAAAAAGTTCTAGTTAAATACAGTGACAGTAGCAATGGTAACTTACTGTTACCATTACTTAAATGGCTCTGGCATCTGGAAAATGGTCTGGATGTCCATGTCATCAAAACTTATTTAAACACTAACTTCCCCTGCGTTACATTTGAGGTTAATCCCCAAAACAGTACATTTAAGGGTTATGGCCAAAATCGAGGTTTAGCGAATGGTATGCAAGGGTTATGGCTGAATTTGAGGGTTAACGTACACCACATTCGAGTGCTACTAAACGGCACATTCGAGGGTTATGGAAAGCTAAAGTTGAGGGTTATTGCTATCACCGAAAATAAGTCCGTGAGTTCGAAAAGTCCAAAAGTTTGTAGTTCGAAGAGTCTGAAGACGTCTGAGTTCACAAGATCTGCCTTGAACTTGATTGAGTCATGACTATTAAGTACAGCTTGTTCTTTTACTAAAGTACAAATTTAGGGCTTATTCCTCAATGTGCTGAGATTTGCATGAAAGCACACATACATATATAATATATATTTTTAGCGCCAGCATCTGCCATAGCGCTTTACATTTACATGAATATATTCACATCAGGCCCTGCCCTGAAAAGCTTACAATCTAAGCACATTTATTTGACACATACAACCTATCAGTATCCAAAATTTCCAAACACCAGCACACGTTCCTCTGGGTTTCAAAATGGTGCAAGCTCTGTACCTTCACCTATTATACTCCATCCACAAAAAGTTCTAAGTGAGCAGCACTCATAAAAACATATCATTTATTTAGAATTGATTAAAAGCTTATTACATTTTCTGCCACTATCAATGGCTCAATTTTCACAGAACTAGATGTGCAACGTTTCGGACCTCCCAGGTCCTTTGTCAAACCAGGTCCTTTGGCTTGACAAAGGACCTGGAAGGTCCGATACGTTGCACGTTGCACATCTAGTTCTGTGAAAATTGAGCTATTGATAGTGGCAGAAAATGTAACAACCTATCAGTATGTCTTTATTATTGTGGGGGAAACCGGAGTGCACAGAGGAAACCCACTCAAGCACGGGGAGTACATACAAACTCCTTGCATATGTGGCCAAAGGTGGAATCGAACTCAGGACTTCAGTAGAGATGACCGAACTTCAGTAAAAGAACTAATTTTACCCATTATAGTCTATGGGAGACTAATAGTTCGGAAATTTCGAATTAAATACAGTTAAAATAAAAATGGTAACTTACTGTAAATGGCTGTGGCATCTGGGAAGTGGTCTGGGAAACATGCACCTGTCAATAAAACTTGTTTAAACACTTCCTTCCCCACGATCGAGCAATTGTCGGGTTTTCCGCATGCTACATTAGAGGATTACGGCCAATTTGAGAGTTACTGAATGCTACATTCGAGGGTTGCAGAAATCGGCAGCTACATTCGAGGGTTACCAAAAACGAACAATACATTTGAGGGTTACCAAAATCAGCAGCTACATTCAAGGGTTACCAAAAACCAAAGCTGAATTCGAGGGTTACAGAATGATACATTTGAGGGTTACTGAAAATCGAAGGTTATATTTTAGGGTTAGCGAACGGCTAATAATTTGATAATTATCAAATAATTATCAAATTTACGATAACTAGTTAGTTTGTTCGGCCCGAACTCGGGTTCGAGCCATCCCTTGACTGCAGCTCTGCAAGTCATTTGTGTTAACCACTAAGCCACCATGCTGCCCATATTTTTTTGCATTAGTTTTGTATGTATGTTTTCTATGTATAATTTTATTTATAAAGCACCACTTGGGTACCCAGCACTGTACATTAAAAAATACAGAGTATACAAACAAGGGAATAAGAAAGCATATATATAAATTATGTGCAACAAGCCTTGACATATTAGGAATGAGATCACTGCCCCAAAGAGCTTACAATCTAGTTTTGCAAGTCTTAACACACACTACAGTGCGGTTTTCTACATTTTTACCTCTTTTTCAATTTTGTGTCTCATCACTAGAGATGGCCTGAAGTTTTGTTCATTTTCGAATTTCTGAACTTCAGTGAAAGTTCGAAAACAAACCTATTAAAGTCAATAGGGAGAAAGAGTTTGAAAAGTTCGGATTAAATACAAATAAAATAGCAATGGTGGCTGTGACATCTGGGAAACATGTCCATATCACCAAATTTTGAAAATTCAATAAACAATAAGTTCGCAAGTTTGAAAAAAAACCCCGATAGTTTGGATAGTTCCAAACTGAGTTCGTACAAACTCATAAAGTTCGAGTTCGGATCCATTACTACTCATCACTGCAGAATGCTTTTATTTAATGCATGTTTATCAAAATGGATCAAGTGTCTTATTGACATCTTTTGATGTACGCTGGTCTCTGCAATGCATTTAACTGTATGCAGCGCTGCATAATAGCAAAGCACTTCAAAATAATGAACTAGTGGGAACAGGACCATTTGATATTTATGCAAAGTTTACTGTCCCTGCATTTTCACAAACTAAACATGTGTAACAATATGTTATAATGCGAATGTGATTATTTTTATGGGAGATATTGGATGGTTATTCTAGGGTTTATTCTGAAAGATAAAGTGTGCACTGATCTAAAATATGTGCAGCAACACAATATGTAGAGGAACACCTATTAAAATCAATGCAGCAACACTGAGTCAGCAGTAAATGCAGTTTAAATACTATCAGTTTCTAATCAGTGCAGTCCTGCTAACTACATATTTATTTAGAGGGTCCTACGATCAGCAGGTGTTCTGGAAACCCTATTGTACAAATATATAGAACAGCAAGACAGATTAAACAGGTAAAACATTCATATATTGGCAGTTTACCTCCATTTTACAAAATACACTAAATGTAAATAGCCATGTGATCCATTATTATTATTATTATTATTATTATTATTATTATTATTATGGATTTATATAGCGCCAACATCTTCTGTGGTGCTTTACAATTACATAGTCATACATTACATACAGGTAATACATGTTATACAAAGTCATACATATTACATACACAGGTAATACATAATATAACTAAACAGAGTGATGAGTTTCTTACAGCAATACCGTGATACAATAGGAGAGAGGACCCTGCCCAAAGAGCTTACAGTCAAGAAGATATGCGGTGAGACATAAGGTGACGGGAATCAGTAGGCTGTAAATAGATTGGCAGTGGAGCGTGAAAGGCGGGTTGGATCATATTGGGTAGTAAGAGGGTAATGTTTAGGCCAGGTTATATGCTTGCCTAAAGAGGTGGGTTTTAAGGTTACGTTTGAAGGTGTTAAGGGATGGTGAGTGATGGACAGATGGAGAAAGGGGCATGGCATCCATTAAATCACTCTTAAAGGATAAGTACACTCAAAATAACAATTGGACCTCATTATGGACCTCATTCCAGGCTTGGGTCCATAAATCATGTTGCAGTTACATCCTTACCTGGCCAGCACTTTACTGAGGCACAGTAAGGCTCTGAAGGCACCTAGAAAAAAAAAGGGACAAGGTATGTTAGGCATACAGCTTCCATTTAAACTTTATTGTTATTTTGAGTGTACTTATCCTTATCCTTTAACAACTACATCTGTCACATGATAAATAAATATATTTTAGGGGTTGCTAAATGGAATGATCTGCACATATCATTTCCCTTTCAGTTCTAACTTTTTTTTTTAATTAATATTTTGCAGACCTCTGTGGACCCGTAGCAGGTGTCTGCTATGACTGGTTACTTGTTTTTTTTTATTCAACAAATACATGAAACCTCAATAATAGTTTCAGTGTGTTGGGTTCCTGCTCAGAGTAATAAGTATGATCATTTGCTTAAATTCTCAAATTATTAAATATTGAACTTTATATAGCTTTGGGATAAGAGAAAAAGGAAGTGAGTGAGACTCCCCAGCTTACTGCAATTAAAATGTTTGCCTGTTTTGTTCTCAAATACAAACAAATACAAACAATTGAAGCTTGATTTTTTTTTACATAATTTTACTTTACCAGTGCCATATGTTTCTTCCATCCTTATTTTATTAAGCATCTTTACATTATACTAAAAGAAGCTGTAGATTTATAGATAGTGATCATTGTCTGATTTTCAAGCTGAGCCATTGCAAACCCTCCGACGAGCATTAGCAAAACAGGATTATTTAATCATTATTGGTCTCTCTTCCCAGCTGGTAGCATTTGAAAATTTCTGCTCTTTAGTATGTGGTGTCCAACTGAAATGTTCAAACATTCCTTATTGACCAAGCAAATGATTCCCATTGGGCCTTCATCATATAAGCACCAATAGTTGCTTCAAATTCATTATTGGACAACATTAATAGGAAGTGTGTGGCTGGCTTAAGCATTTTAAGCTATAACCAAGTTATGGTAGAGTTAAGCTGCTACTGCATTTTTCCTTGATTTTATAGGCTCAGTTTTATAATGTTCTTAAGAAGATGATAAACTACACCATAATAACAAACAATACAAATAAAATACAAAGTTGAATCGATTGTGATGTCAAGTGAAGCATGAGTTTTACCTACCAACATTCCCACGACCTTTCACACCTGGATTGTGTTAATGATTGTAATTACAATCGTAAAGTGATTGGGCCAGGCAGGTGTCGGAACATCGCATAAACATCAGGGTGGGGGTAAGCTTGTAGTGTATGGCCAGAATAAAGAGAATGTAACATAGCCACCAAATAGTGCTAAAGTCCATATTAAACTAAAGATACATGCATTTTGCCAACCAAACATTATCGATACAGAAAATCGTATGAACTTTGATCGGTCAGGTAGGTTTTGGAGAAATTTCTGATCATGTTTATAAGCCCCTAGTTGAATAATCAGTAAAGAAATACATTAGTAAAGAAATAGAAAGAATTAAACATCAATGTGCGTCCATTCATTTTCAATCAGCAGTCAATAAATTTATCTAACAAGCTGACTAAAATTAAAACAATTTAACACAAGTCAGCCCATGTATACCATGCTTTACTCTCATATACCGTAACATCATTTCTATCCATCAAAATGCTTTCTATTACTATATTTGTATTCAATTTACATGTTGCTGCCATAGTTATTCTTATTTTATTGAAACCAGATAAGGCAAACTACAACTACACAATATTATATCACACAGCAAGATTTATAGTTCGCTTGAAATGAAAATATAATATCAATCTCTGGTCAGTTTCCCTATATGACATAGGTTTACACTGTTAGAGTATTTTGTTTAAGAGAAATGGTCATTTACTGTTACAATATTGTACAGCAGCATCAGGATTTTTTTTAAGCAGTAAAAAATGAAAAACTGTTAGCTGGTAATGGAAGAACACAATGCATTAAACTGAATAAATACAGGCTTGAGAAACAAAGGGCTAGGAAATGGTTTTGACATATGTATAAATATAATGGAAAATTGGAACATCCACTGTGTGGCCAGGCAACTCAATAAAGAATTAATTTTGTTATTTATGTATTTTAAATTTAGGAATACTATTCTATGTTTAATTTGATTAAACTTCATTTTGAGCTCCGTAATATAGAATGTCTCTTACAGCTTGAATGAGACATTAAATGAGTTTGACTTTGTCTTCTGTTAACAAAACCACTTTAAAACCACTTTAAAAACAAGAGCTAATAAGAATAATCATTTTTAATAAGCATCTATGATTAATCATTGAACAGAGACTATCAGGGGGATGCAATCATTTTTGGATTACAACTTACCTGCGCCCATAATGTATAAACCATTTTACAGCAGTTACTGCATCACTGGAATGAGAGAATTTTACACCCTGAATAAAAAGATGTTTTACTCTATATAGCAGAGAAAGACTTAAGGCACAGTTTATTGCTTCATGTGCACTATGCAAAATGAGTAAAATGAGTGAACAACCCTCACTAACCAGATATCAGTACATCAGGTAGTGTGGGGTTTTTCCCCGTTTGGGGCAAAAGCACCCAAAATTACATCACCTTGCAAGAGCATCTGGATAACCCTTTTAATCAAGAAAAGGGCTGAATTCTGAAGATTAATCTCTAAACCATGAAATAAAAAAAGAAGAGTTGCAACTATAAATGCAGCAGCTGAGATTTAGTAATTTGGCTCAGACAGACAATATTGCTCTTCTTGTTGTAAAGACATCCCAGGCCCATTAAGAAAAGGGATGCATGGCATGGCATAGAGGGAGACGTGGCCATAAGTAGTGGGGTGATTTAGAGACGGAGGGACGTCAGAGTAGGACAATAGGGGGAAGGTACAGATATATAGCAGGGTGAACGCAAGTGGCGGGAAGAAAGTTAGGAAAGGTTTATCTAAGGAAAGGTAAACCTGCAGTAAGAACTGGGGCAAAGACAAAGAACTCACCCGCAATCTTGACCTCCACTGCTTCCTCTGACAGGTCTTGGCGCGCATTTGCAATGTACGCACATGTGAATACATGCAAAGGTCAGTCGGTTTTACATTTTTCCAGGGACCTATGAAGTTTTGTATTAATGGCACAGGCACGATGTAAATGCAAAACATTCATTTTTGCAATACTAAGCAGCTAAAAACTAAATTCCTTGAATTATAGCGTTACATTTGTTTTTGAGCTACTTTGTTATGTAAGTATTTAAAATGCCGGCATTACCCTCTCATCTTTTATCTGGCTATTCCTGCAATACATTAACTTATGCTAAATATTCTGCTCGGATAGAGAACTGGAAGGATAATAAGTATTAGGGTAAGTTATTGCATCTCCCTATATATCTGCAATTAAAATAGGCTAAGATGTTAAAATAAGGCTATGATCACTAGTGTATACTAACAAAATAATGCTGATATTTACCATAAAACTGACTGTGAGTTTACCAAACAATCGTTTCTTAGGCCAGTTACTCTATTTATAGGCAAGCTAAATGGAATGTATTTACAGTATATTAATACATATATTAGTACATACCGGTAATATTTGTTATTTTAGTATTTGTACAATTTTTTTATTATTTTTTTGTTAAAAATAAATTGATAGTTTGTGAATTTGATTTGGTTTTAACAAAATTATAATTTGAATAAAACTAAAGCTTATATACATTTCTCATTTTAATTGGCATTACTCCAAAGCCTTTTTCTCTGGCCCCAATATGAAGACCATAACTTTAAGATTCCGAGGATGAAATGGCAACAGAAATAGATTACTTTTTAAAATTGCTTTTTTTCTGCACATCATGGATTAGTAAAAGGCAAACATATTTCTTATTATGTTTGTGATAAAGTTCAATCTCATTTTGCCACATGCGTTTATCTTTGACTTTTAATGTTTAATACTGGAAAGGCCAACAGTTGGAAGAATTTTGATGAAATTGTTTCAGATAAAATAAATACACCACCTTAGCAATGTATTAAGCTGTTCGCCAGGCGACAAACACTTGGAGTAATACGCAACAGTCTGCAGATTGCTATGCAGAATATGATGCATTATGGAAATCCTCACTTCAAAAAAGTATAGAAATCCTTTGGAATTCATGTACTGTAGATGCCTATATTGAAATAGTGTTGTAGTGCAACTGCCGCTTAAATATGCTTGTGAAGGTTCTCATTCATCCAGGTCATGTATATCTGTTGGTATTCAATTATTCAACTGGACTTGAAATGTAGTTCTTGAAGACGTTTCGCTAGTCATACGACGTCTTTCTCCAAAATGAAGTCCTTGCTAAGGGCTTGAATTTTGCCATCACCTAAAGCCCATCCTGTGGATGCCCACAGAAGTATGTATAGTACAGAGTGTAGAACCTGTCGCCTAGTATGCGTAGCCAGTGCTAAACTCCTTCATCTAACCTGACTACACAGGAAAGAAGAGCCTTAACATCCCTCAGAAAGATTCCAGTATCACCATTTTACCGCAAATAAAGGAAGATGCACAGTGGTACTCAACACCTCAGACTACCATGATAAGGTGACCATGCTCCTGGCCGATAACAACACTATGAGGCTTTAACAAGGGATCCCACCAGCCGTTACAAGAAAAGAGTCATGACTTACTACAACAGCTTCCAAAAGATAAAGCCATTGACCGAAGCAATGCATCACGCCTCTACCCTGGTGAGGCACATCCATGCATATATGGACCCCAAAGATACATAAGGAGGGGCCCCACTAAGACCTATAGTCAGCAGCATCAACTCTGTAACATACAAGGTGGCAAAATACTAGCTAACATCTTAGACCTTTGGTGGTATTTCTAAGCATCACATCTCCAGAACTCTCAGGATTTCACCAACAAGATTGAAGATATAGTACTCGGTGTAGAAGAAACTATGGTGTCCTATGATGTACATCTCTCTTCACTTGTATACCCACCAAGGAGGCTGTTGACATGGTGAGAAAACGGCTGCCAAGACAGCACTCTACCACAGAACTGATCTCAACCCAGAACAGGTGTGTTCCTTGTTGGACTTGTGCCTGAATACCACCTATTTCAAATACAGGGATAAGTTCTATAAGCAAAAACATGGATGTCTAGGGATCTCCAGTTTCACCATTGTGGCCAACCTTTACATGGAGGAGGTAGAAACACAGGCGCTAATACCTTTAAGGGCATAGCACCCCCACTGGTTCAGATATGTGGATGACACCTGGGTTAAAATCCACCAGAAGGAATTACAAGCTTTCACAGAACACATTAATGCGGTAGACCAAAACATTAAATTCACAAGGGAAGAGGTACAAAACAACAAACTGGCTTTCTTGGACTGCTGGTAGAAGTTAAGGAAAATGGTAAACTGGAAGTAGATGTTTAAGAAACCACCACACAGATCAGTATTTGATGTTTGACTCCCACCACCTAACACATACTAGATCAAGCTGGGGGTCATCAGAACCTGCAACACGAGCTGAGAACATCCCACTACACAGAGGCGAAGGCTAAAGAATGAAACATCTCAAGGAGCCCTTAAAACTTGTGGATATCCAGACTGGGCCTTTGTCAAAAGAAGTAGAAGGAAAGAAAAGAACACAAATACCAACAGTTGAAGGGAAAAAGCAAGACAGAGGAAGAACATGGTCATCCATATGTAGCAGGGGTCTCCGAGAAATTAAAAGAATTTTCAAAAAACATGTATCCCTGTCTGCTTAAACCGAACAACACACTGAGGCAGCAATTGGTACATCCGAAAGACCCAATACCAAAAACACAAAAGCGACATCATATATGCAGTGCAGTGCAGTGAAGAATGCTCTGATTTGTATGTGGGGGAGACCAAACAGCAACTGCATCAACTATGGCCCAGCACAGAAGAGCCAATTCCTCGGGTCAGGACTCAGCCGTGTACCTGCTCTTAAGGATAAAGGACATACCTTTGAAGATTGTAATGTTAACTATTGGCAAAGGAACGTGACTGTTCAAGAAGAGGTTGTTAAGGAGGCCATTTATGTGAAAATAAAGAAACCAAGCCTAAATAAGGTGGGGGGTTCGACACCAACGTCTGCCATTTACAACTGTTTTAACACCTTACTCTGGGCGTTCCTATAACACCTCTTAGCCACTATCCAATCACACCCTTAAACCTTGGCTGTGATATGCTAATTGGGATTTCCAGGGTACATAATTGCCACAGATTCTTGTACAATCATTCTGAATTGAGAAAGCCAGTCGGATGACTAGCGAAACGTCTTCAAGAACTACATTCAAGTCCAGTTGATATATTGAATACAACAGATGCGCTTAAATAATGTCTCTGCCCTTATGGGGTCAATACTACGTGATAGTAAAATACTGCTACTAATATATCAAGATCAGAAAATACTGATATCGATGTGTTATAAATTACTGCCGAAACTCTTTAATTTCAGCTATTTGCGGATGTCCATTGCATTCTCTTCCTAATGATTTACCTCATGACTAAAGATGGCAGTTTTTTTTTTTCACTTTCAACCTTCAGTTAAAGTTCGATAGTTTGATAGTTTGAAAACGGACCCGAAAGTCGAAGGGGACAAAATTTTGGAAGTTCTGATAAATATGGTGAAAATAGCAATGGTCCTGGGTCTGGAAATGTACATATACCAAAACTTTTTAAAATATTAACTTTTCTCACAATCGGGCTATTTTCAATTTCAAATTGACTTTTAGAGGGTAACCGAAATCAAACGTCACATTTGAGTGTAGGTTGAATTGAGGGTTACCGAATGGCACATTTGAGGGTTGAGGCTGAATTTGGGAGTTAGCATATGCCACATTTGAAGGTAACTGAATGCCACATTTCAGGGTTATGGGAAAATTCAAGGTTATCGATAGTGATGGGCAAACTTTGTTTCCAAACTATAGAGTTCTAAGTTCTATAGTTCGGAAATTAACCTATTAAGTCAATGTTCAAAAAGTTCTAGTTTAAATACGTGACAGTAGCAATGTTAACTTACGTGACCATTACTTAAATGGCTCTGGCCTCTGGAAAATGGTCTGGATGTCCATGTCATCAAAACTTATTTAAACACTAACTTCCCCTGCGTTACATTTGAGGTTAATCCCCAAAACAGTACATTTAAGGGTTATGGCCAAAATCGAGGTTTAGCGAATGGTATGCAAGGGTTATGGCTGAATTGAGGGTTAACGTACACCACATTCGAGTGCTACTAAACGGCACATTCGAGGGTTATGGAAAGCTAAAGTTAGGGTTATTGCTATCACCGAAATAAGTCCTTGAGTTCGAAAAGTCCAAAAGTTTTTAGTTCGAAGAGTCTGAAGACGTCTGAGTTCACAAGATCTGCCTGAACTTGATGAGTCATGACTATTAAGTACAGCTTGTTCTTTTACTAAAGTACAAATTTAGGGCTTATTCCTCAATGTGCTGAGATTTGCATGAAAGCACACATACATATTAATATAATATTTTTAGCGCCACATCTGCCATAGCGCTTTACATTTACATGAATATATTCACATCACATCAGCCCTCCCTAAAAGCTTACAATCTAAGCACATTTATTTGACACATACAACCTATCAGTATCCAAAATCCAAACACCAGCACACGTTCCTCTGGGTTTCAAAATGTGCAAGCTCTGTACCTTCACCTTATACTCATCCACAAAAGTTCTAAGTGAGCAGCACTCATAAACATATAATTTATTTAGAATTGATTAAAGCTTATTACATTTTCTGCCACTATCAATGGCTCAATTTTCACAGAACTAGATGTGCAACGTTTGGACCTCCCAGGTCCTTTGTCAAACCAGGTCCTTTGGCTTGACAAAGGACCTGAAGGTCCGATACGTTGCACGTTGCACATCAGTTCTGTGAAAATTGAGCTATTGATAGTGGCAGAAAATGTAACAACCTATCAGTATGTCTTTATTATGTGGGGGAAACCGGAGTGCACAGAGGAAACCCACTCAAGCACGGGAGTACATACAAACTCCTTGCATATGGGCCAAGGTGGAATCGAACTCAGGACTTCAGTAGAGATAACCGAACTTCAGTAAAAGAACTAATTTTACCCATTATAGTCTATGGGAGACTAATAGTTCGAAATTTCGAATTAAATACAGTTAAAATAAAAATGGTAACTTACTGTAAATGGCTGTGGCATCTGGAAGTGGTCTGGGAAACATGCACCTGTCAATAAAACTTGTTTAAAACACTTCCTTCCCCACGATCGAGCAATTGTCGGTTTTCCGCATGCTACATTAGAGGATTACGGCCAATTTGAGAGTTACTGAATGCTACATTCGAGGGTTGCAGAAATCGAGCAAGCTACATTCGAGGGTTACCAAAAAACTAACAATACATTGAGGGTTACCAAAATCAGCAGCTACATTCAAGGGTTACCAAAAACCAAAGCTGAATTCGAGGGTTACAGAATGATACATTTGAGGGTTCTGAAAATCGAAGTTATATTTAGGGTTAGCGAACGGCTATAATTTGATAATTCAAATAATTATCAAATTTACGATAACTAGTTAGTTTGTTCGGCCCGACTCGGTTCGAGCCATCCCTTGACTGCAGCTCTGCAAGTCATTGTGTTAACCACTAAGCCACCATGCTGCCCATATTTTTTTGCATTAGTTTTGTATGATGTTTTCTATGTATAATTTTTATTATAAAGCACCACTGGGTACCCAGCACCGTACATTAAAAAATACAGAGTATACAAACAAGGGAATAAGAAAGCATATATAAATTATGTGCAACAAGCCTTGACATATTAGGAATGAGATCACTGCCCCAAAGAGCTTACAATCTATTTTTGCAAGTCTAACACACACTCACAGTGCGGTTTTTCTACATTTTTACCTCTTTTCATTTTGTGTCTCATCACTAGAGATTTTGTTCATTTTCATTTCAATTCTGAACTTCAGTGAAAGTTCAAAACAAACCTATTAAAGTCAATGGGAGAAAGAGTTTGAAAAGTTCGGATTAAATACAAATAAAATACAATGGTGGCTGTGACATCTGGGAAACATGTCCATATCACCAAATTTTGAAAATTCAATAAACAATAAGTTCGCAATTTGAAAAAAAACCCGATAGTTTGGATAGTTCCAAACTGAGTTCGTACAAACTCATAAAGTTCGAGTTCGGATCCATTACTACTCATCACTGCAGAATGCTTTTATTTAATGCAGTTTATCAAAATGGATCAAGTGTCTTATTGACATCTTTTGATGACGCTGGTCTCTGCAATGCATTTAACTGTATGCAGCGCTGCATAATAGCAAAGCACTTCAAAATAATGAACTAGTGGGAACAGGACCATTTGATATTTATGCAAAGTTTACTGTCCCTGCATTTCACAAACTAAACATGTGTAACAATATGTTATAATGCGAATGTGATTATTTTTATGGATATTGGATGGTTATTCTAGGGTTTATTCTGAAAGATAAAGTGTGCACTGATCTAAAATATGTCAGCAACACAATATGTAGAGAACACCTATTAAAATCAATGCAGCAACACTGAGTCAGCAGTAATGCAGTTTAAATACTATCAGTTTCTAATCAGTGCAGTCCTGCTAACTACATATTTATTTAGAGGGTCCTACGATCAGCAGGTGTTCTGGAAACCCTATTGTACAAATATATAAACAGCAAGACAGATTAAACAGGTAAACATTCATATATTGGCAGTTTACCTCCATTTTACAAAATACACTAAATGTAAATAGCCATGTGATCCATTATTATTATTATTATTATTATTATTATTATTATTATTATGGATTATATAGCGCCAACATCTTCTGTGGTGCTTTACAATTACATAGTCATACATTAACATAAGGGTAATACATGTTATACAAAGTCATACATATTACATACACAGGTAATACATAATATAACTAAACAGAGTGATGAGTTTTCTTACAGCAATACCGTGATACAATAGGAGGAGGACCCTGCCCAAGAGCTTACAGTCAAGAAGATATGCGGTGAGACATAAGGTGACGGGAATCAGTAGGCTGTAAATAGATTGGCAGTGGAGCGTGAAAGGCGGGTTGGATCATATTGGGTAGTAAGAGGGTATGTTTAGGCCAGGTTATATGCTTGCCTAAAGAGGTGGGTTTTAAGTTTCGTTTGAAGGTGTTAAGGGATGGTGAGTGATGGACAGATGGAGAAAGGGGCATGGCATCCATTAAATCACTCTTAAAGGATAAGTACACTCAAATAACAATTGGACCTCATTATGGACCTCATTCCAGGCTTGGGTCCATAATCATGTTGCAGTTACATCCTTACCTGGCCAGCACTTTACTAGGAGGCACAGTAAGGCTCTGAAGGCACCTAGAAAAAAAAGGGACAGTATGTTGGCATACACTTCCATTAAACTTTATTGTTATTTTGAGTGTACTTATCCTTATCCTTTACAACTACATCTGTCACATGATAAATAAATATATTTAGGGGTTGCTAAATGGAATGATCTGCACATATCATTTCCCTTTCAGTTCTAACTTTTTTTTTTAATTAATATTTTGCAGACCTCTGTGGACCCGTAGCAGGTGTCTGCTATGACTGGTTACTTGTTTTTTTTTTATTCAACAAATACTGAAACCTCAATAATAGTTTCATGTGTTTGGTTCCTGCTCAGAGTAATAATATGATCATTTCTTAAATTCCAATTATTAAATATTGAACTTTATATAGCTTTGGATAGAGAGAAAAAGAGTGAGTGAGACTCCCCAGCTACTGCAATTAAAATGTTTGCCTGTTTTGTTCTCAAATACAAACAAATACAAACAATGGAAGCTTGATTTTTTTTACATAATTTTACTTTACCAGTGCCATATGTTTCTTCCATCCTTATTTTATTAAGCATCTTTACATTATACTAAAAGAAGCTGTAGATTTATAGATAGTGATACATTGTCTGATTTTCAAGCTGAGCCATTGCAAACCCTCCGACGAGCATTAGCAAACAGATTATTTAATCATTATTGGTCTCTCTCCCAGCTGGTAGCATTTGAAAATTTCTGCTCTTTAGTATGTGGTGTCCAACTGAAATGTTCAAACATTCCTTATTGACCAAGCAAATGATTCCCATTGGGCTTCATCATATAAGCACCAATAGTTGCTTCAAATTCATTATTGGACAACATTAATAGGAAGTGTGGCTGGCTTAAGCATTTTAAGCTTAACCAAGTTATGGTAGAGTTAAGCTGCTACTGCATTTTTCCTTGATTTTAATAGGCTCAGTTTTATAATGTTCTAAGAAGATATAAACTACACCCATAATAACAAACAATACAAATAAAATACAAAGTTGAATCGATTGTATGTCAAGTGAAGCATGGAGTTTTACCTACCCCATTCCCACACCTTTCACACCTGGATTGTGTTAATGATTGTAATTACAATCGTAAAGTTGGGGCCAGGCAGGTGTCGGAACATCGCATAAACATCAGGGTGGGGTAGCTTGTAGTGTATGGCCAAATAAAGAGAATGTAACATAGCCCCAAATAGTGCTAAAGTCCATATTAAACTAAGATACAGGCATTTTGCCAACCAAACATTATCGTACAAAAATCGTATGAACTTGATCGGTCAGGTATTTTGGAGAAATTTCTGATCATGTTTATAAGCCCCTAGTTGAATAATCAGTAAAAGAAAGAATACATTAGTAAAGAAATAGAAAGAATTAAACATCAATGTCGTCCATTCATTTTCAATCAGCAGTCATAAATTTATCTAACAGCTGACTAAAATTAAAACAATTTAACACAATTCAGCCCATGTATACCAGCTTTACTCTCATATACCGTAACATCATTTCTATCCCTCAAAATGCTTTCTATTACTATATTTTAATTCAATTTACATGTTGCTGCCATAGTTATTCTATTTTTATTGAACCAGATAAGGCAAACTTACAACAATATTATATCACACAGCAAGATTATAGTTCGCTTGAAATGAAAATATAATATCAATCTCTGGTCAGTTTCCCTATATGACATAGGTTTACACTGTTAGAGTATTTTGTTTAAGAGAAATGGTCATTTACTGTTACAATATTGTACAGCAGCATCAGGATTTTTTTTAAGCAGTAAAAAATGAAAAACTGTTAGCTGGTAATGGAAGAACCAATGCATTAAACTGAATAATAACAGGCTTGAGAAACAGGGCTGAGGAAATGGTTTTTGACATATGTATAAATATAATGGAAAATTGGAACATCCACTGTGTGGCCAGGCAACTCAATAAAGAATTAATTTTGTTATTTATGTATTTTAAATTTAGGAATACTATTCTATGTTTAATTTGATTAAACTTCATTTTGAGCTCCGTAATATAGAAGGTCTCTTACACTTGAATGAGACATTAATGAGTTTTGACTTTGTCTTCTGTTAACAAAACCACTTTAAAACCACTTTAAAAACAAGAGCTAATAAGAATAATCATTTTTAATAAGCATCTATGATTAATCAAATTGAACAGAGACTATCAGGGGGATGCAATCATTTTTGGATTACAACTTACCTGCGCCCATAATGTATAAACCATTTTACAGCAGTTACTGCATCACTGGATGAGAGAATTTTACACCCTGAATAAAAAGATGTTTTACTCTATATAGCAGAGAAAACTTAAGGCACAGTTTATTGCTTCATGTGCACATATGCAAATGAGTAAAATGAGTGAACAACCCTCACTAACCAGATATCAGTACATCAGGTAGTGTGGGGTTTTTTCCCCGTTTGGGCAAAAGCACCCAAAATTACCATCACCTTGCAAGAGCATCTGGATAACCCTTTTAATCAAGAAAAGGGCTGAATTCTGAAGATTAATCTCTAAACCATGAAATAAAAAAGAAGAGTTGCAACTATAAATGCAGCAGCTGAGATTTGGTAATTTGGCTCAGACAGACAATATTGCTCTTCTTGTTGTAAAGACACCCAGGCCCATTAGAAAAGGGATGCATGGCATGGCATAGAGGGAGACGTGCCATAAGTAGTGGGGTGATTTAGAGACGGGGGACGTCAGAGTAGGACAATAGGGGAAGGACAGATATATAGCAGGGTGAACGCAAGTGGCGGGAAGAAAGTTAGGAAAGGTTTATCTAAGGAAAGGTTATCTGACAAGATGTCTGGGGCAGAACAACTTCTGTGGCAGCTTCAGGCCAAAGCAGCCACATGGGAGATTGCGGCTTCAGGAGCAGCTCCAATATTTACTGGACCCAGCAGCCATCAGACAGTGGACCCTTTCTCCAGAGCGCCTGAGCCCGGACTCCTTCCCAGGGCCTTCCCGCCGGCGCAGGAGCCCCAGCACCGGAAAACCAAGGCCCGATATACAGGACCAAGGCAGCCGCAGGACGCGCAACCCCCTCCAAAGTCCGGCAAGTACAGCCCCTGCTGCAAAGAGACATCCGGGGCAGAGGCCTAGTCATTCAATCAGCCCCCCCCCCGCTGGGCACGTACCGGAGAGCAGCTGCACTTCAGCACACCCGGCCGCACAGTCCCAGGAGCGGCCTGCCAGATGACCGCCAAGCTCCGGGTCCAGTCACCAACGTCCCGACGACCTCAGTCAGCAAGGCACCCAACCGACCAGGGGCAGGAACCCCCGGAGGCAACGCCGCATTCCAAAATTGGTGGCAGCCAGCAAGCCTGCTCACCACTCAGCTGCAGCCACCAGGCAGGGAGCAGGAGACAACCCCTCCTCGGCCTGACAACCCCTCCTCCCCCTCGGCCTCTCACAGTGGAGAAGCTATTGAATTTTCCGATCCAGATAATTCTTCTACTGGATCTGAGCCGGACAGAAGTGAAGCCATGACAGCTACCTGCACGCACCCAAGGGACGTCGGCAGTCGGCACGGAACAAGTTGACAGGCTATCCGGTGAGTCTATTCACAGGGGCACTATTCCCACACCACACAGCATTTCACAACCCACTAGTACTACAAGTCACTCAGACAAGTCAGTCATAGGGGAATTCTTGGGAGGAATGCGTTCACTTTTCAAAGCCTGGGAGGATAAATTAAGCAAAAAGGGAACGGGCAACAGTACGGGGCAGGTCGCCAATGCATAGGATCCGAGTCAAGCCTGGGTGGATCGGGCAAGGGAGGAGGCTGAAGTAGCGCCAACGAGGCTTAGGGATACCCCTGAAGTGGTCAGCACCCCTTCCCAGGTCCAATGTGCCCCCTCTCCCACTCCCGCCATAGACAACCCCCAAGCGGGCAGTTTTAGTAGTCAAGGATAATACTCAGTCTACCCATGTTCCCAGCAATACCACTCAGAAGCATAATGAGCCAATATCTGACCTATCAAAAGGGTCAGTGTATGTCTGTTTTGAGGGCCCCTCAGGGGCTCATTTGAAACATGAAATGAGGGAGTGTATCTGGAAAGGCGAATTTAGTTAGAGTTATTTGCACTTCTACCAATGGAGCGTTCTCAGGGAGATAGAGCCAGCAGGTTGGATGAATCAAGAAAGAGGATGAAGAGATTAGGAGTATCAGGCTGATACTGCGTACATTCCAAAACTGGCTTCAAGCCTTCATAATATTCTGAGGTGTAATCGGCGAAAAAGTCCTCGCAAGATTTTGCGGTCTTTTCTGCTACCTAGATACCATATTTGAGGCATACCACACATTTGGTGGTGTGGCATGATTACGTTATGATGAACAATTTTGCCAAAGAAAGGTTATTAGGCAAGGTATTCAGTGGGACAACAGAGATGTTGGTCTTGGCTGAATTTGATGTGCCCAAGTAGGTGGTAACTCTCCAGGTCAAAGCCGAACCAGCCCGCCCACCAGGCTGGTATGGCCAAAAAAGGCTTTTGCTGGGCCTTTAACGAAGGCCAGTGTAAGTTCAGGACCTTATGCAAGTTCAAGCATGAGTGCTCTCATCAGTTTCGTACAGAGGTGGAGGTGGAGGTGAGGTCCTTAAACATGATTTCGAGAACTAGGGGCCAAGATAAAGCAAGGACCTCCAGGGTAGTGTTTTCAAAATACTACCGCAGCCACGTGCTAAGCCAGGAGAAAGCGGGAGCTTAGGAGCATTATGCGTGGCTAAGAGAGTGGTGTAAGGAAAAGGGTTTGGGTTTATTGAGAACTGGGCAGACTTTGCTGTCGGTACAGGCTCTTTAGTAGGGATGGTTTGCACCTCACTGATGTGGTGCAGCTGTTTTAGGGGAGAAGATGGCTAGAGGGTTGGAGGAGATTTTAAACTAGGTTTGGGGGGGGAGGGTATTAGCAGTCTCACTGGGATAGATGTCCAGGAGGAAAGCAGGTGTAGATAGGCCAGTGGTGTGGTGAAAGGGGGGTGGGGCTAGCATAGGGGATAGGGAGGAAGTGTATCAAAGTGTACGAATAAATTACAGGTCATAATCTAAAATGTATGTTTGCAAATGCGAGAGCCTGGCTGACAAATGGGTGAATTGGAAATGATGGCATTGAATGAAAAGTATGATGTAAAGGTTATAGCAGAAACGTGTTTAACAGTTCTCACGACTGGCTGTAAATATAGAAGGATATGCCTTGTTTAGGCAGGACAGAAAAAAAAGGAAAGGGGGAGGAGTATGTGTATATGTTAAAAAAGAATTGAAGCCAAATTAAAAGAAGAGATAACTGGTGATATGGATGATAAAGTGGAGGCATATGGGTGGAATTAGGCAACAGGAAAGGGGGTAATGTCATTGTTGGTGTCTGCTATAAGCCGCCAAATGCAGCAGAGAGGAGGTGAGTCAACTTCATATGCAGTTGGCAAGGGCTGCAAGTTTGGGGAGTGTGCCATTATGGGGGACTTCAATTACCCTGACATTGATTGGTGTGGTGGAACTGCCATCACAGAAAAGGCGATGAGTTCCTGAATTTGCTGCGGATCATTTTCTCTCACAGGTGGTTGAGGTTCCTACTAGAAAAGGAGCTCTGTTGGATCTGTAATATCTAACATTGTGGAGCGCATTATAGATATAAAGGTAACTGGAGGCTTAGGGAATAGTGACCATGAAATAGTGGCATTTGGACTTTGTTATCGAAGGAAAAGTGTGCTGGGTTAACAAAGACATTTAATTTCGGAAAGCAAATTTTCCCAGGTTAAAAGCAGCTCTTCAGAATGTCAACTGGGATAATGTATTTCAGGTAAAGGTACTGAACAGAAGTGGACTGTGTTCAAGGGGATTTTAAGCCAGTTCACATCTAAATTTATAACCCTTGGGAAATAAATGTAAAAAAAATAAATCCGCGCCCATGTGCTGAATTCTGATGTAAAGAGGCAAATGGTAAGGAAGAAAAAGGCATTTAAAACCTTAAGGCCGAGGGAACGGAAAGGGCCTTTAGGGAGTATAAAAACTGTAACAAGGAGTGTAAGAAGCAATCAAACTACTAAAATTAATAATGAAGTTAGATAGCTGAAGAAAGCATCACTAAGCCTAAACATTTTTTTAAGTATATTAATAGTAAGAAGATGAGGACTGAGAATGTGGCACCATTAATTAATGGGGATAAGTTAGTTACGGAGGATGGCGATAAACAAATGTCTTGAATAATTTTTTTTCCTCTGTATACCACTAGAAGATCCAAGTACAGATATCATAGTATAGTAGCAATAAAGGATTACAAGATTCAAGTTCACTTTTTTACCGAGGATATGGTACAGAAAGAACTAAATAAGGTTAATATTATTAAATCTCCTGGACCGGATAAAATACATCCTAGGGTACTTAGGGAGCTAAGTTCAGTTTTATCAGGCCATTGTTTCTAATTTTTGCTGATTCCCTCATGTCCGGTGGTGTGCCTCTGGATTGGAAAAAGGCTGATGTTATTCCATATTCAAAAGGGTAGTCGTTTCACAGCCGGGTAATTACAGGCCTTTAAGTTTAACTTCAGTGGTGGGGAAGATCCTGGAAAGTTTAATAAGGGATCATGTTCTAGAGTATGTTTCAAGGACTGACATTATAGTAGTAACCAGCATGGATTTAGAGGAATAGATCTTGTCAAACTAACTTGCTTGGCTTTTATGAGGAAGTAAGTAGAAATTTAGACTCTGGTATAGCAGTAGATTTTAGTTACTTGGATTTTGCAAAGGCTTTTGATACAGCCCCCCTAGGCGACTAATGAATAAGCTAAGGTCTGTTGGCCTGGGGAGTCACATTTGTACATGGATAGAAAATTGGTTAAAGAATAGGATGCAGAGAGTAGTTGTTAATGGAGCTTCATCATTATGGACTAAAGTGCTAAGTGGGGTGCCACAGGGTTCTGTTTGGGGCCGCTTCTATTTAATCTATTTATTAATGATTTGGAAGTGGGTATTGTCAGCAAGGTTTCTGTGTTTGCTGACCGACAAAAATTGTCGACCATTAAAAACTTCAGAGATGTGCATCGTTGCAAGGGATCTAGATAGATTATCACATTGGCTGCTAATGGCAGATGAAATTCAATGTTGATAAAGTAAGGTGATGCATTTTGGACTTAAAATACTTGTGCTACTTATACTATAAATGGCTCTGTGTTAAGTGAATCCCTGTTGGAAGGATCTTGGAGTTTTGGTGGATAACAAACTTAAAGGTAGCAAGCAGTGCCAGGCGGCTACAGCCAGAGCCAGCATGGTATTGTCTTGTAATAAGCGAGTATGGATTCAAGGAGGAAAATGTAATTCTCCCTCTTACAAAGCTTGGTAAGGCCTCATTTGAATGCAGTGCAATTTTGGAATCCTGTGTACAAAAAGGACATCTTTGAATGGAAAGGGTTCAGAGAAGGGCAACTAAATTAATAAGGGGATTGGGGGAGCTTGAATATGAAGAGAGACTGGAAAAGTTACAATATGTACGCTGGAGAAAAGGCGCTTGCGTGGGGATATGATTACTGTGTATAAATCATTAACGGCCATACAATAAACTATCTGGGGCATTGTTCACCAAGAGAACTGTCAAAGGACACGAGGACATCCCTTAAGACTTGAGAAAAAAGGTTTAGGCTTCAAGCTCGGAAGGGTTTTTCACTGTGAGAACGGTAAGGCTATGGAACTGTCTTCCAGTGGACGTTGTAATGGCAGGTTCATTGGTCAGTTTCAAAAAAAGCTGGATGAGTTTCTGCAAACAAGGAATGTTGCAAGTTACTGGTATTGATACATAAGTAGATTTGATCCAGGGAAATTTCCGATTGCCACTTGGAGTCAGGAAGGAATTTTTTTCCCCCTTCATAAATTTGGTGGGGTTTTTTTGCCTTCCTCTGGATAAACAGTTAGGCAGGAAATGAGGATATTGCTAGATGGTTTGACTGGATGGACGTATGTCTTTATTCAACCTCAAATACTATACTATACTATACTATACAATGCTTCAAAAGGGCAAAGGTTAGCGGTAGACAACAGGACGCTGGCGGAAAAGTGGAGGAGCCAGCTGATTGTCTCCGCGATGGCACCTTTTCTAAAAATATATAGGGACAAGAAGGCAGTGGCACAGATCATGGCCGTTTTTTCGGAAGGGTACATTATCCCTTTTAAAGAGCAAAGCTTTCCCACGTGGGTGGATAATTTACACTTGCCACATGAACATAAGGGGTTCGTTGACTTGAAGCTAGCCAAGGAAGTGGAATTGGGGAGAATGGCTGGCCCCTTCAGCCAGCTTCCACTCCCCAAGTTACGCATATCTCCTCTAGGTGTAGTCCCCAAAAAGGAGCCCAGAAGATATCGTCTTATCCACCACCTATCGTACCCGATGAGCGGTTCGGTTAACGACTATATCGACAAAGACTTGTGGCGAGTGTCTTACACGTCTTTTGACAAAGCGGTTATTTTGTTGAGAAGCTCTGGTCGGGGATCCCTGCTGGCCAAGACGGACATTGAGTCGGCATTCCGCTTGTTGCCGGTCCACCCCTGTTGCTTCCACCTACTGTGCTACAAATGGAAAAACAAGTTCTTTGTCGATAAATGTTTGCCCATGGGTTGCGCAATATTGTGTGCTTACTTTGAACAATTTAGCACATTCCTAGAATGGGTGGTTCGGCTGGAGGCGGGTATTGACTCAGTGATCCATTATCTGGATGATTTCCTGTTCATTGGTCAGCAGGGATCGCTGGAATGTCTAACACTGCTAGAAACCATGCTTAGGATTGCGGCGCACTTCGGGTTACCCTTGGCAGAAGATAAAACAGAAGGACCCACAACGATGCTCTGATTCCTGGACATCGAGTTAGACTCCATGGCCATGAAATTTTGCTTGCCAGAGGACAAATTGAGGGATTTAGCACTACAGATTCAACAAGCGCTTCACAGCAGGTCCCTCCCATTGTGGCATGTAAAGAGTCTGCTGGGCTGACTCAACTTTGCCTGCAGAATCATGCCGATGGGACGGATCTTCTGGTGCAGACTGTCCCTGTCAACCCGGGGTATTGAAAGACCACACCATTTTGTCCATTGAGGCAGAGAGATCCATGATGACTTGGAGGTTTGGGCCACTTTCCTAGCAGGGTATAACGCAGGTCGATATGGCAAAGGGAGGAAGTGACCAGCCAGCAAATACACCTTTATATGGATGCAGCAGATGTGGCTACGGTGCCTATTTTCACAGCAATTGGAGTACAGGGTTATGGCCAGCACACTGGCTGGACTAGGTTTCACATCAAATCTCTTATTGCTGGAGCTCTTCCCCATTGTTGTGTCCATTGAATAATGGATGGAAGACTTTAAGGACAGGAGGGTAGTGTTTTATTGTGACAACCTCGGCGTTGTGGAATCTATTAATGCACTTTACTCCTCTTCCCCTCCGGTTATCAGACTTCTCAGACACCTAGTTTTGCGCTGCCTACAAGCTAACATATGGGCCAAGGCAAAACACATTCCTGGAATTGATAATGAGATAGCTGATTCCTTGTCTCATTGCCAGTGGGAAAGTTGCAGAGAATTGGCACTGTCAGCAAAGCTAAAAGGCCAACCTTGCTTGAATTTGCTGTGGGAATTGGTGGAAGGGCAACCCAAGAGTTACTGAGGGCTTCAGTGGCCAAGTCAACTTGGTTAAAATACTGCAGTGTGTAGAAAGAGTGTCAACAGGCAAAAATAGATGTGGGAGACACATATGGTGTGTTAGAGGAGAGGCAAGTATTATTGTGGTTTGTGAATACATGGCACAAAAAGGGAGTTTCTGGTTCATCAGCTAGCAGTAAGTTAACAGGGCTCTCGTTCTGTTTTTGCATGGGGGGCACCACAAATTGGACCAAGGACCCAGTAGTGAGGCAAGCAATGAAAGGTTAACAGAGGGGTAGTAGGTTACCGGACAAGCGCAGACCCATCACATTCGCGTTACTCATAGATTTAGGCACAGTTTTAAAGAGCATATGCTTCTCTAATTATGAAACATGTTTATTTCGGGCAGCTTTCTCCATAGCTTTTTTCGGTGCTTTTTGCATAGGCGAGCTGGTAGATAGTTCCCGCTCAGGAAAGGATGGACTCCAGGCATCAGACATCTCTAATACCAACGATAGGTTGGAAATCTGGCTGCAGAAATGCAAAACCAACCCCTCAGGAAAAGGGCTTTTATTTCATATCGGCTCCATCAGAGGGGATATGTGCCCAGTAACAACCTTCCGCCAATACAGTCAAATTAGACCAGTAGGAAATGGCCCCTTACTAATACACAAAAACATGTCTTCATTATCCAGATACCAGTTTATTTCGGTACTACGTAAATGCTTAAGGAGTTTAAATCTTCCTCATTTAGGGTTTGGAATGCACTCCTTTAGAATTGGGGCCGCGACAGAGGGATTGCAGGAGGAACAAATCAAGAGACTAGGCAGATGGAAATCACACAGAGTTCATAGCTATATTAGGCCTGAAAAAGTTGTTTCATAAAAGGCAAACTATTTGGATTGTTTGGCATTGTTTATTTCTTTCAGGGCTTACCCCAGGGGTCGTTTGGATCTTAAGCCACTCTCATGTCGTCCATGCAGCAAGAAGGGCAGCGATACGTAAAGGTGGTATCCAGTTGGGCTTCAACAACTGTCAGTTGGTGGTAAGATGTTTAGAATATGGGGGCATGCGTTGGCAGGAATTTCTACCCATTTTCTTAGAAAGGGCACGCTTACAGGGGGCACCGCAATTGTTGATTATACACCTAGGTGGTAATGACCTAGGCGCCATTCCTAGCGTAGTATTACAGAAGGACATGAAATGTGACCTTCTCAGGCTTTGGGCAACATTCCCTTCAGTACGAGTCATTTGATCAGACATCATAACCAGGCTGAGGTGGAGGGGTGTTAGATCCTACAAAGCAATAGAAAGAACAAGGGTCAAGATTAACAAATCCGTAGGCAGTCACTCACAGGGACTTTGAAATGGACAAGGAGGTATGGTTTTCAAAGGATGGAGTTCATTTTAATGAAATTGGTACGACCTCCTGAACTTTGAGGAAAGTTAGGAAAGGTTTATCCCCCACCCTCCCTCTCCTAGGTTGGTATGCGTTCATCAACTAGCTGTCACAGCAAGGGCCATGGTTAATTTGGAAGCTGACTGGAGTGTTTTACATATTGAGTTAGCCCACGGGGTGGCAGCTCTAGTAAAAAGGTGGGATACAAGTCCCCAGGGCACCAGTTGTGCCAGGTTCAGTTGCAATGGGTGAACACCTTCATCGAGCCGGTGGAGTTACGGCTGGTGAAGGGGGTGTAAAAGATTGCGGTAGCTTCCAAAAACACCACCTACCAGGATAGCATATCCATATTTTGGTTCTTAATGTTTTAAATGAATTTACAAGTTGTTATCAATAAATATCAATTTATTAATAAAGCTGTGACCCCTTTTGATCCAAAAAGTCAGTGTACAGTAAAGGGGTCTTAAGTTAAACAGGTGGACAGGGCATCGCTCTTATCCATGCCATGTTTGGTGTGCTGTTTGTGCTCCGTGACTACACAAAATATGGATGTTCTGTCTGTACAAGTAGATGACAAAGAACTTATATGACTTTGATGGGTACAATCGTATTTATATGAAACATCATTATTCCAGATGTGGAGGCGATATTAGTTATTACCAAGCCTTTTAGGTGCAAATTCTTTCCAGACTTATAGTGAAAAGCACCTCTTAAGTATTCAGTAAAAGAAACAGATGTACAGAAAACTATTATAAATGCCGCATTGGAAGTTGGTACATGAAAAATGTGTGAAGCATTGATATCCATTATTATCTACCATTCTAGCATTTCGTTGCATTCAGTTGTAATCATTTTAAAGGGTCTTATATGTAACAAGACCGAAGTTTTAAAAAAATCATACGAGACACACAAACACAGAAGCAACAGAAGCTTATACACTACAAGCACACAAAAGTGACCTAGAAAGTGAGATGATAAACTTTGACTATAGTATAGTACTAGCAGTTGTACTCGGTGTTGCCCGTGAACACTTTTGGGTAAAGTATTTTTTACGTGCAGGTGTGTGTTTGGCTGACATGGGAGAGACAGGCGGACAAAGAAGTGCACAGCTGGTAATGTACATCATGTATTTAATAGTTATAAGTTGAGGAGGTGACATTGCTTGAGGGACGTATATCACATATGTTTATTGTAAAATCCTTATATACAACGTTATCAGTTTTTCCACTTGGAGCGTAAATATACAAATGTTGTGGTGAACCTACTCGTGAACATGCTACATGGAATTTGCCATTGGGAAAACATGTTGATTGCAACTGAATATTGCAGCACTTGAGTTACTGAAAGGCATCAGTGTCTCTGATCATGTGACGTGCTGGCTCTTTGTCTGTATTTTTAAAGCCGAGCTTCATTTTGTTGCGCTGTCTGAGCTCTGTGTGTTTTTATTGAGCGTGCTCAATTTTTTTGCACATTTGTTAGCAGTATGTCACCTTGTTTGCACTTTAACACTTTATCCTTGCTCAAGGACCACTTTATATTGACTATTAGATCACAATCAATAAAGTTAGTTTCTAGTCTGAATTAAAAGTGCCATGATGTCTTTGTTCTTTTAGTTGTAACTGTATGTGAAGTGTGTGACATGTGGGCAGTGTGTGTCTGTGATGTTGTGGTGTCCAGGAGGCTTGGACGTGACATTTGGTGGTTGCGATATTTGGGGGCATGGCCACGCTGTTTCAAAGCATGGGTGTGGCCGTGCCATTTAGGGGCGTGGGTGTGGTGTTTGGGGGTGTGCCTGTGATGTTTGGGGGGCACGGACAGGATGTTTGTGTATGTGGGTATGATTTGGGAACAGACCTGAGGGTTGACCACAATATTTTTGGGGGGTTGACCACAATATCTGGTAGCGTGGTCATAACAATTGGGGCATGGTTGCAATGCATGGCAATTATCTTTGGGGGCGTGGCCTTGATGGTTGGGGTATAAGTGTGACTGTGATGTTTGGGGGTGTGACTGTTACAGTAATATTTGGGGGCGTGGTCACATTCCAGAAGGCTCTGCTTTAAATTTCTTAGCATGACAATAACCACAAATGTGGTTCATATCACCAATAGTAACATAGTCTTTCCAGGGTTTATATTTGTATATAAATGTCGTTCATATCACCAATAATAACTAGCAGGGTTATTCAATAAAAGTTCTTATTGATAAAAATGGTGCTAATTTTGCCCCAACCAATCGGATGTTACCTTTCAAATGTTAAATAAGATCTGATTGGTTGGGGCAAAATTATATTTGTATATAAATGTCATACATATCACCAATAGTAACAGTCTTTCCAGGGTTTATATTTGTATATAAATGTCAGTCATATCACCAATAGTAACATAGTCTTTCCAGGGTTTATACTTGTATATAAATGTCATTCATGTCACCAATAGTAACTAGCAGGGTTATTCAATAAAAGTTCTTATCGTTAAAAATGGTGCTAATTTTGCCCCAACCAATCGGATGTTACCTTTCAAATGTTAAATAAGATCTGATTGGTTGGGGCAAAATTAGCACCATTTTAAACTATAAGAACTTTTTTTTTGATCTCCCTGGTAGTCTTTCCAGGGTTTATATTTGTATATAAATGTTGTTCTTATCACCAATAGTAACATAGGGGAAGATTTAATATAGGCCTTTTCCGTCTAAAACCCACGTTAACCCAAAGAAATTTCGGGTTAATGTGGAATTTAGATGAATTTTAGAGCACAGCGCCATTGTCAAATGTTTTGGAACACAAATATGTGTGCTATAGATACAAAACCCGAAGCATTGTGTATGGCTAGCTATATCTGCTAATCATACACATGGCCAAGATTTGTTAAATATAGTGAATGTGTATGGATAGATCCCCAAGACATAAAACTATGTCTGTTGCTATAGGAACCCATTGAGCCAGGAAAAATATTCATCAGATCGATCAAACTATTTTTCCAAATATAGAATATACAGAACAGTCGTTCCTGTGTAATTGCAAATTGTACAATTCACAATTGGATTTTAATGACATCTGCCTTGAATTTGCCGCAGAAGTTGCATGTGTATGGTAAGCTTAAAGGATAACTAAACTTATTTTTTATCCTAATGTGAAAGGTTTTCTCCCCATAACACCTATACATTGTAAGGTTGTTCTCTAGGACGTTGCATTTACATATAAGAAAGGAGTAGATTCCACAGCTAAGAATGCTTCAATATTATTATTATTGTTGTTGTTGTTGTTGTTGTTGTTGTTGTTGTTGTTGTTGTTGTTGTTGTTGTTGTTGTTGTTATTATTATTATTGTTGTTATTATTATTATTCCTATATGTCCCTAGCAAAAAAATGTACATGTGTGATTAGTGCTATTTCTGGTAGCTTAGCATACAAATGCTTTGTATTTAGAAACACACAATCCATGAGGTTACAGATTTTAAATCCTCAGGCTTACACATGAAACAATACAAAATAATCAACTGATTTTACCGCCTCTTTTTTTTTAATTTCTTCCATTCTGTAAAAGATAAAACATTAACATGCACCTGTTTTCATTGCTATGGTGACTTATTTGTGTCTGCTGTATATTCGTGTGTATTCAAAACTGAATATCAGAAACAAAAAAGACAAACAAAGATCAAAGCAATGAAAATAAAAATACTACATGAAAAACTGAGCTTGTCATTCCTCGCACATCCCTAAAAAAAACTAGTGGGTTATGTTGGCCTTTTGCCCTGTTAAAGTATTTATATACTATAGAGTTCAGGACTGTTTTTTACAGCCATTCTAGCAGTTGTGCAGATACATTACCATCTGTTTCACTATAAATAGTATTTAGCAACCTAGATGAAGACAGACTGGCACTTCTGAAGTCAACGCTAAGAAACTATAATCAATGATTTAATTAACACGCAATCTAAACATGTCATTACTATGAAACCTTTACATGAAAAGGAGCTAAGATTGCCCACTCTAGTTCACCCAAGTAAGGATGGACTAGAACTCAAACTCAAACCCAAGTTCGAGCTGGATTTTATGAGTTTGTAGGAACTCTGATTTTTTTTCAGACTCTTACAACTACGAACCTTCCAAACTCGCAGTCTTATTTTTGAATTCAGTGATAACCCTAGAATGTGGCATTTACTGACTCTCGAATAAGGCGATAGCCCTTGAATAAAAAAATCTACCCCATGTCCTGCTTTACTCCCAGTGAAATCAGAGACATTGGAGAACTTAAAGGATAACGAAACCCCCCCAAAAATTGAGTGACAAACTACTTGCCTCAGCAACTTTCTTAGCAGGGAAGAATCCATTCAGGTGCCCTTACTTACATGTATAAATTCACATAAAGTCCTGCTTGTTTCCCAAAGATAAAGCTGCCATTTCTCTCTGCCAGTAAATTAATTAGACTTATTTACATTTTTTGGACATGAGGGATCTCAACCTCCATGTCTTAACTCCTGTGATGAAATTTATAAGTGTAAAATAATGATTGCCACCATTCATTATTTTACAATAATGCCAATATAGTGCCAGCATAACAATTGTTATTTTATGATAACGCCCACATCCCTGTAGTAATCTACATTACCGATCATTATTTTACGTTATGTTGCTGGTAAGCTACCCTGGTGTTATCGTAAAGTAGCGAACGGTAACAATCGTTATTTTACACTTGGGATCTTTTTCAAATTTTGCCCTAAGTGCCTAATTAAAAAAATCACTTAACTTCTAATTTTAATGGAAGTTAAAATCATTTAACATAAATGGAAATAAAGTTCAGTTGCATCATTTTTGCTGAAGCATGAGGAAATTAATCTAGAAATTACTTTTATAAAATCTGAATTGTCCCCATTATAATTATCAACCTGTCAGACATTTTACAATCCACAAATTGTTTACAGTTAAATTCTAAGTTGTGGTAGCCTACTCCAGCAACTTATTAAACTTGCAATTTTAATACTGTAAACACAGCTAGTTTTAAATAGCACAGAAGTAGGATATTAAAAAAACAGAAAGAGGGTTGGCACATTTGGCAAATTTAGAAGTTCTGCCCTTTAAAAACACAAATATTCCATTTAATAGTGGATTTGTGAAACCAGAAGTATTGTTTGAAACCATGTTCACTTTGAAACCAGGACTCATCTCCGGTGATTTAATTGTGTCATATGCTTGTGAAGGTTCTCATTCATCCAGGTCATGGTATATCTGTTGTATTCAATTAGATCAACTGGACTTGAAATGTAGTTCTTGAAGACGTTTCGCTAGTCATCCGACTGGCTTTCTCAATTCAGAATGACTTGTACAAGAATCTGTGGCAACCAACTGTCTGCCATGTACAATGCTGTTTTGACACCTTACTCTGGGCGTTCCTATAACACCTCTTAGCCACTATCCAATCACACCCTTAACACCTGGCTGTGATATGCTAATTGGGATTTTCCAGGGTACATAATTGCCACAGATTCTTGTACAAGTCATTCTGAATTGAGAAAGCCAGTCGGATGACTAGCGAAACGTCTTCAAGAACTACATTTCAAGTCCAGTTGATCTAATTGAATACAACAGATATTTAATTGTGTCATTTTCTTTTTAAATTATGGTGTGAGTTCATTGGTGGGTTTCGGTTAGTGTAGGTTGAAAAGCTATTACTTATCCAACTTCCCTGATCTTTTTACTATAATATAATGCATATGCATACTTTATTGTAAACTCCTATAAAATGTAACCCGTGTAATACATTGTATATAAATATAAAAAAAACACAGGTGTTTCAATGTCCCATGACACCCCCTGAACCTGGGCACATAAAAGGATATGGAAAGTTTAATAAAAAATTAAGTGATTACCCACTAGAGATGGGATCCGGATCGTCTGAATTTCAGGACTTCGGAGCCTATTTTGTATAATTATCAAACGTTCGAGGATTATCGAAAATAACCTTGAATATTCGATAATCCTCAAAAATACGATTGGAAATTCGAAAGTAGTCTCAGATTGTATTTTCGAGGATTATCGAACGTTCAAGGTTATTTTCGTTAATCTTCTAAAATAGCCTCGAACACTCGATAATAATCGAAAATTCGTTCCATTTTCAGATTTTGGGATCTTCGAGATTTTCCCGAGATCTGGGAATTCGAAAACGGAACGAAACTGGTGAGTTTTTGCCATCTCTATTCACCATGTAATAAGGATCTTTTTTACCATACTTGCTATACATTTCCAAAAACAATTAGGGGTGGGTTGGCACAATGTCTCTTCTTCCCATGCTCTTCTGCTTCTGCCAAGGTTGGCACAATGTCTCTTCTTCCCATGCTCTTCTGCTTCTGCCAACACCTTCCTGTAAGACAAATCTTTATTTGGCACCAGACCCATAGGCATGAATAGGTAATACATTACCAACAGCAAAGAACCATAGGGAGCATCACATTATTTGAATGGTTATAATCCATTTGTTATCTTAATTTATTTTTAATGTAGCAGTTCATGGTCCCCATTACATGAAGAATAAACTAAGCTTAATTGATTACTAAAGTTTCATTCACCTCTAAAAAGCAGTGCAGGGCCATATAAATTACTGCCCTAAAATACATACAGGGAGATGCAATAATAATTTGTATTGTAAATGTGTGTGTAAAATCCATGCTACCTTATGTACTGTCAAGCATGGGTTTTACATTGATCTTTGAGGGACCTGGTTGGACATTGTGCAGTGATTCTGATGTTATAAATCTATTTTCATTCAATTGGTAAACATATAAAGCATCTGGGTCTTTTCCCAGCATGTGCCATGCTGATTCCCTGACTGCGATATCATGATATATTAAAAATAAATGTATGTACCAAAAGGCTTAAAATGGCAAAATCTTTTGCAATAAAATAGTGCAAATGTTTGCCCATGTTATTAAAGGGAAAGTTCAGTGGAAAATTTTACTATTTTAAAAATTCTTGGTTTGTATTATGTATACCTAGTTATTCTACATATTCTCTCCCATTTTGAAAAATCAATTGATTTCATACCCTTTGCTATTCCCTGCTATTGACATTAGTGAGCTGACATTTCAGATTCTGTAACTGTCCTTTTTCTTCCCAGGATGCACCTCTTACTCAGAATGTTCCTAACAGTTATTTCTACTGATTGGTTGTTGGATGGGTCATTTATGCTCATATCTCCACTGAGCAACTGGGTCAAGGGAAAAACCATAACGGTCACTATTAGGGGTCCTGCAAACAGAAAGTCAGTATTTTGGTTGCATTTATTTATTCACAGACAAAATGCTGAATGGGCAGGTTAAGGTCATTGGGATGGGAAAATGCTGCTCTTTTGTTTTAAAAGCATATTTGTTTGCACTGAAATTCCCTTTTAATTTGCTCAATCAATTGGATTGAGCTGGAGATTAATAGCACAGGTAAACTTTGCACCTTTTATTGCATCTGCTGCTAAAAGCCCATACACACGTAAAATTTTCCCAGGGTCCGAGGGCCGACCACCGACTGAGCTCTACGGGCAAGGATGGCGTGTGTATGGGCGCTCAGAAGGCGGTCATTTGTTGATCTGCCATGATGAATAAACCATTGTTGCATAAGTCTTAAAAAGCATTTTAAGAGGGACATAAAATTGTGAGTGAGGTAAATCCTCTTTAAACATACATGAAATTTACCTGACATTATCAATTCTTTAACAAGTATTTCAACATGCTTAAACACTGTATATAGATTTGGAAATGTACTAACCTCTTCCTTCTATGTTCTCATGATGCAGTACTCACTTAGCGTGAGTTACTCCAACTGGGGAACTAGGCAGGAAAGGAGCGCAGTAGAAAATGTCGTAATTCAAACATTTGTTTTTGTGCCACTAGGTAACCCAAAAACGAATGTAATTTGTATTGCATTGGGCACCTTTGCTGTTAATAAAAAACTGCAGGCCCCCAAAAAATGGACTTAACCCCACACTAAACCAATATTACATCGGGAAGCATTGGTTTAACTCCATTTCACCCCCAAAACCACCTTATTTCCAGGTAGCAGATTTACCAGAGGCTGCACAGCTCTGGGAATCTCACCCACATAAGTATTTGACGCTAGCTGATACTAGCTAGTGCGCACAGCCGAGCAGGCACTGGTAAATAGGCTTGCCACGGCTGCACAATTGTCTCTTCTGGTACCAAACCAAGGCTTAACAATGCACTAACTGATTGTAAATCGGATAGCCCTACTTTAAGCCCTTACAACAGCGCCCACCCACCCCCACCTAGTAAATGAACCTGTATATCTCCCTGTACAAGCCAGCAATACAATTTAAAGAGACAGGGTAAAAAACATCATACAGGAACCCAAAGTTTTCATTATGTCTTATAGGTTGTTTTGGAGGGTATACTATTACTTTTAATTGGAAAATTATTCTGTATCGAAGATCAGCTGTAGGATCTATGAATGAATGTACTGTGTCTCTGTGACACAGATAATAATATATACAGTCAGTGGCATGAAAAAAAAAATCAGCCTGGGGCGACTGGATGGCACAGATTGCGTTCCCCCCATGCCCCCAGGTTCAAACCTGCTAGAAGTTGCCAAAGTTATAACAAAACTTTAACAGTTGGAGACTGACTGCAGACAAATTTATTTCATTTACAAACTTGTGAGAATTAAAGTGCAGAAAAATAGTATAAGTATATAAGTATAGGAAATAAATACATGCAGTTCTTAACTGCAGCATAACATTGCTTTTCAAAATATAATATGAGTCCATTTACAGAATGAGAAATTGATTATAACTCTTGACACAAACTGTTAGTAATTTCTAAATCTATGTACATGGACCATGGTTTATAGAACAGTTGGTTATGTGATATTTATGTATTAACGCCCTTTGTAGCACTAAGTAAATGATTTATATAACAATACCATATCTTAGTAAAGCAGATCAACTCTGACATCACATTTCATTAAACTTGACTAAGAACTGTTTCTTTTTTAAGAACACTTTCAATTCTGGTAATTCTTTAAGCCTATGATAATACTAGCGTTTATGTACTAACAGGGCTATGGATGGAGAGCCATTATCACTCCCTATTGCCTCCTCTAGGCAATGCACTGAGCCAATAGCGGCTCTCAATGTGTATAGCAAATTGATCAACTATCTGCTGGCATTAAAGATTCTGTCTTAAAGAGCCATTATTGGCTCGGTACATTTGTTGCGTGACACAGTTGCAGCTTAGTGTTGTTGTTTTTTTTTAACAAAAACAATCAAATATATTGCAATCCACTGCTTAGATGTATTTTTGGTATTCATGTGTAAACATATAGCTTTTGTGTGCTTTAAAAAATAGAAACATAAGTGAGTTAGGGAGATTTTTCTCCACAACTCCCTTGTTCATTATGCAAATAAGGGTAAGATACTTCTGGGTAATTCTAATGTTGATTTTGCATTTCTGGTGAGCATGCTCCAATGCTAAATCCAGGAGGCGGTCAGATAATTTGGTGATCAATGGCTGCCTCCATAAGACATATACAAAATGGAGGCGCAAAAAAAAAAAAATCTGACTATGCCTACAACATTATTTTTAATCTGTCAAATTATCCTAGTGGAGTTGGGGACCCCTCGGTTCCGAAATCCGAATGATCCGTCCAAATCCGGACAGATTGTCCGGATTTTAGGACTTCGGTGCCTATTTTCTATAATTATCGAATGATCGAGGATTATCGAAAATAGCCTTGAATGTTCGATAATCCTAGAAATAATGATCGAAAACTTAAAAATAGTCACCAATCATATTTTCAAGGATTATCGAAAATGTTCAAGACTATTTTTGATAATCCTCAAACATTCGATTTTGTTCCGTTTTTGGCTTTTTGGATCTTTGGGATTTTCCAGAGATCAGGGAATCCAAAAACGGAACGAAACTGGTGAGTTTTAGCCATCTCTATATCCTAGATATTGCTTCCAATCTTCCAGAATCTCCAAAGAACTGCTTTAAATCTGCCACAGTCTCTCAGATTGCATTCCATCTGCATACCCTTTAATATTAACCCTTTAAAAATTACACTTATAAAAACAACATAGTGCAAAGCTGCAGGGGAAGGATGATGACGTGAACCTGATCTAAGCACAGCTCTGTGCAATGGATTTCTCAATAGTGTCCCTATCTGAAAGTAAACAAAACTATCACTATCTGAAGGTGAATGAAATCTTGAGCAGATCATTTCGGTCCCACATTTTTGTTTATTACTCAGTTAAAGGGACACTAAACTGAAAAAAATGACTTGCCTTTATCCGTTTCTATATTTTTAGTGCTACCAGGAACTTGATCCCATTTTGCTCTCAGTGCTCCCTGTCACTAGATCTCCTCATGTCCTGTTCAGCTCAATCCTAGTTAGTATGCATATCTCCTCTCTATGTATCCACCCCCTCCCAAAAGTGAGGCACAGATAAAGTGTGGAGCATGTGCAGTGAAGATGGTCTGTGCTTCACTACAGCCAATAGCATTCACCCAGTGATTTTGTGTTATAGTGAAAGTAAAACTGCTTTGCTATGGGATGGTAAGCAGCACTGGGAGCTGTAATCACTGCTTGAATCAAGTAAGATTTTCTTTAAGCTGTAGGAGTTTGAAGGTGTGTGTGTGGGGGGGTAATTGATTTCTTTAGGTACAGTGCTAACAGACAGCAGCTAACAGCAGGATTGAGTTTATTTGCATAGAAAAAGCAAAGAGCAACAGATAATGCTCATTATTTTACCTTATCTTAATGGTGGATCAATTAGACATGCAGTGACAGAGAAATAAGATTTATTTTTATAGAATGAATAGTTTCTACATGTATTGTGCCAGGGAGAGGGGCTGGGGGATTGACAGTTCTTTACTGACTAGCTGTGTCCCACCTTCTTTAAAAAGTAAAACTCCCAGAGCTAAAAAACAAGGGATAGGAAAGTAAGAAAAAATAAAGCAGATTTAAGATTGTTGGTAATCAATCATAATTACTGTGTGATTAGTTAAAAAAAGGATTTGCCTCAGTTTACATGTCCTTTAAGGCCTGACACACTGACTGGCTGGCTAGAATGAGATCTCACTGAATTCCAGTGGGAGGAGATTCCTTACTATATGATAAAGTTAGTCTGGGAAATTAAATAAAAACTTTGAATTTAGGAGAAAGGCAAAGTGAGTAAAAAAAGTGAGTAAAAAAAGTGTGTACATGGCCTTAAACACTGAAGCTTTAGTAGTTTGTGGTAAAAGAGACAAGTTGTAAGGTAAAACAAACCCCTTAGAGTGCACTTGTATTATAGTATGGACAGTGCCATCCCATTCATAGCTCTTATCAGCCTTCCTTGTGTAAAATGTGATTTACGGTATTACCTTGTGTTGCACATATACATTCCCTGCAATGGGAAACTACACATTTTCTAAGCTGCCTTCTTTGAACTCTGCACCAAACTGCTTCAAACTGTGATCTACCCCTGCTTCCATGTGTAGTTGCCTGGCCAACCCCCAGTACAAGAGACTTTTCTATAAAAGTTATAGTATCAACTTTAAAATTGACTTGAAAAGCTGTATTTTGGAAGGGAATGTGTGTGTCTGTGCTGCAGATTTTTTAATCTGAAAAACGGCAGCAATAAGGACATTTGGTGGGGTTAAAAACTACATTTTTGGAAGATTAGTCAAAACCGGTTATTTGACTATGCTTACCCTTTAAATATGGCTGCCTTATGAATGAACAGGTAGGTCAGTTGGTGTGTGCACCTGTGTCAAATTGGGAAGTTAAAAGAGTGGTCAAAACTTTTTTTTAGTATAGTTACCCTTTAAGTATGGCTGCCACAGCAATGGAAGGGTAGGTCAGTAGGTTGTGTACCTGTGTTTGATTGGGGGGTAAAAGACTAACTTTTTTGATGATTGGTCAAAATCTGTTTTTTGACTAATTTAACCCTTTAAACATAACAGACATGTAAATGAATGGGTAGGTCAGTATCTTTTTTGATGATTGTTGAAAATGTATTGTTTTACTATAGCTACCTTTTAATATAAAAGCCATGTAAATGAATGGGTTGGTCAGTTGTTGTGTGTACCTGTGTCAGGTTGGGGAGTAAAAGATTGGTCAAAATATATATTTTTTTCTATTCCCTTAAATATAACATCCATGTAAATTAATGGGTAGGTCAGTAGGTGTGTGTACTTATGTCAGGTTGGGGATAAAAAAAAAACCTTTTTTGATGATTGTTCAAAATTTGTATATAATATAAAAGCCATATAAATGAATGTGTAGGTCAGTTGTTGTGTGTACCTGTGTCAGGTTGGGGAGTAAAAAAACTAATTTTAATGATTGGTCATAATTTATTTTTTGACTATTTTTATCCTTTAAGTATGGCTGCCACAGGAATGAAAGGGTAGGTTAGTAGGTGTCTGTACCTGTGTCAAGTTGGGGGGGGGGGTGTATGTGTTTTTGTTTTTATGAACATAAAACTAACTTTAATTGATGATAGATCAAGATTTGTTTTTGTACTATAATTACCCTTTAAATATGACTGCCAGGGAATGGAAGGGTAGGTAGATAGGTGTGTGTACATGTGTCTGTGTGGGGGTTGGGGGTATCAGTGTTTGCATTTTTACTGTTTTTTATCAAATGAACCTAAAACCTTGAAATATAAACATTTGAGGATTGTCCATAATAGTCTGTGGGGGAAAATATCCCAACATTTGCAGATAACAGAATATCACTTTCATGGTTTCTCTAGCATGAAAACTGTGGTATAGTTCAAAATAGCAGAAGAATAAAAGGGAAGAAGAAGATGAGAAAGAAGAAGAAATAGAAAGAACAGTAATTTGGCTTTTAAAGCCAAATGAAAACTAAAGCATTGTACCAAAGCCTTATGAGGAACGGAGGACATGGCCAGAAACATAAGGGGCCAAGAGAGAAGATAAGTAGGGAGGTGCAGTAGAGTGAAGGAATTTAAGGTTAAAAGATGGGTAGGGAATATGATTCTTTGATGGGAAGACAACTTATGGACTGAAGTATCGGGGTTGCAGGTTCTCTTTTGGAGGAGAGTGAGATGATCCGAGCTGACGAGTTTAAGATAGACAGAAGAGGAGAGAGATGAGAGGCCAGGAGTTCAAGTAGTAGAATGTTACAGACGGGAGATTATAAGGGCATGGATGAGCATTATAGTAGTGGAGCAAGAAAGAAAAAAGCGGATCTTGGCAAGATTGCGAAGGAGAAAATGACTTGTCCTAGCGACATTGTTAATGTGATGATGGAAGGAAAGAAAGGAGTCAAAGATTACTCCAAGGCAGCATGTAGATTTAACTGGGTTAATGACCATATTGTCAAAAGAGATGGAAAAGGGTGAACTAGGTCCTAGTTTAGGGTGGGAAATGATTACTTCCGTTTAAGATAGATCGAGTTTAAGGCAGCGGTGCGCCATCTAGGAGGAAATAGAGAGCATACATCTAGAGATTATAGATTGAACTTCAGGAGTTAGTGTGGGGTGGACAAATAAATTTGGTAATCATCAGTGTATAGGTGATACTTAAAGCCAAAATAACTGATTATTTCTCCCAGTGAGAGTCTATAAGGAGAACAGCAAGGGTCCTAAAACCTAGCCCTGAGGGACCCCCACACTAAGCCGAACTTTGCGAGGAAGACTTATTAGCAAAAGAGACAGAGAAAGATCTGTTAGAACGTAAGTATATTTACCTTTCACAAGATCTACTGCTGCAAAATCGAAAACCAATGGCCACTTCCTGGTTCTAATCCACTATAGCACACAAGCACAATAATGCGTGCTATTCCTTTAAAAAACGCTGCCCAGTACTGGAAAAAATACTGCTTGTAAAAATAGAAGGGCTTATATTGTTTTTGTACCTCATTAAACAAAGCGTGTGATAACCTAACATACATGAGATTAGAAAATACATTTGTTTGCCAAGTATTCGATCCTGAGATGGCTTTCTGAGCCTTCATTGAATATGTAATTTTCTATAAAAGATTCTACTTTATGGGAGTCTGCCCAATTTTGTTATAAAATTTGAAAGCAGTTTTACTCCACTTTGAAGCCATTTAATACTATGGTTTTTCTAATGACTCATAATGCAGCCCGGAGCCAACAATGATGGCAGGCTGTTTTGTTACAGGGCAGCTCAGTCTCCACTTAACTAGTCAGTAATACATGAAATTGCAGTAGAAGCTGTTTGGGAAAGACCATTAGTGTGTTTTGTTTTCCAGGGAAATCACTAATATACACAGTGAAACAGATCAGTGGTTCCTTTGGAAGACAATATTCTATACAATTTTAATTTACGATGTTCTAATTTGCAAAGTTCTCAGAAACAAAGATTGACAAAACTAATCCATGAAAAACATCCCGATATATTTCTCTGATAGAGAAGAGTGGCCAACTAAATAGCTTGAATCACTGGGAAAGGGTTAAAAGGGTGGTTGAGGTCTGAATTAGTCTTCAATGCAAAATTTATTTGGCTGAGTAAACTTTTTTGGGGGGATTATAATAAATTTAAAGGCCATGTTCACCCCTCAAATAAATAAATAAATATAGTTTAATCACTGCCAATCCCTTAAGCCACAATAGAAACACAATAGAAAGCTGACAAATGTAGATTATGCAGCATTCTTTTCCCCTTTTTTGCACCTCTGGGTATATAAGCCCGAGAAGCACCATGTACTCTGCAAATTGTAATACAGACCTATCTAGCCAAGAATATATTATAACTACCAATTGGCATTTCTTAAATCACATGCAAGCAAATATTTCAAACCAACTCTAAGTAGCCACCTTGCCTACTAAATGAGAGACAATGAAAATGGTAAAATACTTCACAAACAATACCCAATATTGTTATATACCAACGTGAATGACTGTGATCATCTGATCAGATCATCAATCAATATTGTTAAATTGTTAAACATGATTGGAAATTAAAGCATGGTATTACGATAGTTAGGTCAGTATTGTTAAATAAGTACTAACACAGGCGAGAATTAAGTATCGGTATCGTAAAACAATGTTGTGGCCTGGTATTGCAATAGTTGTCAGTATTCAAAAACTAAACTTTAAAGGCTTGTACACACGTGTGATTGCGGGTCCCGAACTGCCACGCACAATGTGTATGAATGAAGATTTCGGCCGATAATCGGCCCGTGTGTATGTGTTTTATCGGCCGAAACGGCTGTTCGTTCGGAGATCCGCCAAGTAGGTCATTCAACAATCCCCGAATGAACGACTGTTTCGGCCGATACAGCGCCAACACACAGGAAAATTATCGGCCGGAACTTTTGTTCGTACACATCATGCATTGCGGGTCGGGACCCGCGATTGCACGTGTGTACAAGCCTTAAGTCCTGTTGATCTAACAGAATACAATAGATATACCATGAACTGGATGAATGAGAACCTTCACAAGCATATTGGGTCAGTATTGTTACTTATGGATAAAGATGCTTCATAAATATGGCCCTAGGTTCAGGGGAAAATTCAATTAATCTCAAGTATTCAGAGTAAATTCTGTTAAGATTCTAAACTCCAACATGTACAGTACTTAGGCTGATGTCTTCCTATAAAGAGGGCCAATCAAATCATTCGAAAATGTTCATGGTGGCTTCTTCATTTTACTTTTGTCACTGACTTTAGTCAAATTGTTTTAGATCTTTCTGACCAGCAATGAAATAGTAGTAAAAATTGTAGCATTTCGTTGACATTTAAGAATCAATATGCTATATATGACATAATGACTAAAACCAATTATCTTAATCAAATAAAAAAATAATTTGAAGCATTTTGTTTGTACCTACATGTGCCGTGTTTATTTTAAGACATAATCAAATATTAGCCTCAAGTCTCATTTACAGATTCAAACCTTAGTGCTGGCCTGGTATTTTAAGTGGAGAGACTATTTGTAATTTCAGAAATTACCAATTGTTTGAGACTGTTTTCTTTGGCAAAATTGGTTGAAAGAGAAATATAGGAATTTTCTGACAAGGGGCATGTTAATATACATTTTCAACTGACTGGGTCAAAATATTTGTTGTACAATTTTCCATCCAACAGTTATTAAGTGGTAGTTATGTAATTTATGCAGACGGGGGTGGCGCTTTTAGTTGCCAATCTATTACATACTTTAAATCCATATAATTGAACAATGAACTTGATCATGAAATGATCAATGAAATTGATCATTTAAAGAAGAAAACCCAAAATGCAAAGGCAGCACCATAGATTATAATTGTCAGTAAAACCATTCATCTCACCTCTTAATTCAGCCTCTTTGTGTAGAATGTATCTGTAGAATATTTTAGATTACTGGATATCTACTATGATGTCACAGCTTTCTAGTGGGCACAGATCAAAAACTCCTTCTGCACATGCTAACTAGGTACCCGACAACCAGTGTACCTCAGTTAATTATCAGAGACAGCAGCAAATATGATTAGAAGATTAAAGGTGGCCATACACATGCGATTTGTACAGCATGTGTACCGACAGATCACATTGGTATCTGTCGGCACACATGCTGTGGGAACCGCATACACATACCCGACCGATCCCCATAGGCATTATGGTGATGGGTCGGTCATGCAGCCATACATGGTACAATCATATCGGCTCCCTTTACTAAAGTTGACCGCCAGAAATTTTCCATCTTTCCCGACCGACCGTAGTGGCGACTACGGTTGTTCACCGGCACTCCGGCGGTAGGGAAAAGCCCATAAACATGAATGATAATGGGTAAATCCCATTGCGGAACAACGGGATTTACCCATTATCGTTCGTATGTATGGCCACCTTTACTGCCCAAGCAGAGTTGTGCAAGGGGGAAGCTGTTAACCCTTGTGTATGTATTTATTTATGAAGCAACCCGTTAACCCTTTTCTGAAGAACAGGAGCCAGGATTGCAATGTTAAAACTTACACACAAGCACAGCAACCTCTGTCAGCTCTGTTTTTGGCATAAAACGTGTGTACTTTAGTATAGTATACACTCGACTTATCAGTTCTCACACAAATGATACCAGCAGGAGCTGTTACACGTAGCAAGTGCTCAAGCGGTCAGTCTTTAAATAATTGTTGCCCGCTTTGTCTGACATCTTATGTCTGTACAAAGCTTTAGTTCTGTATTAAACACATATATTTTTGTGTTGTTTAGCTATATATGATTCTAATTTGAATGACATTTGAATAGTAAACAAAAATTTTTGCAACTAGTTCTACCCTCTGTGCAGATCTTGATTTTGCAATGACATGCTGCCAACCATAGCAACTGCCTGGACTCTCAATGGAAAGGACCAGTCACAGCAAACATTTTAAATGAAATTAATCTCCTTTTTAAATAATTCTTAAAAACCAAGCAGCCTGTTCTGTTTAATGTAGAAGGGGGGGGGGGTTATGTCCTCTGTTGTTGCCCACCATAATTTAAATTCAAATAATTATGCAGCTTACACAAATATAATTAAGGTAGTGCACCTCTGACAAAATATGCAATGCTCTAGTCTACACCTATATCAGGCCAAAGGGGTTCTATATTGTGCCACCTTAAGTTGCAAGCATAAGGGATATACAATATGACGAATAGTTCGGGTGTCACAGGTACTATTTAATAACTTAAGTCTTATTACTGTAGCAATAATTTTATTTTATTGGAACCAGGCTGAAGATGAACTTATTGCAGATGAGGAAACAACAGAACCAAATTTGGACAATTAGCTGTGGTAGAAACTAGTGGCATTACACTCCAAATCACAGGCAGGCAAATTGTTACTCACAGATATCACACAGGACTAGTCTCTCCCTTTATAGTATCTTATCCCTTGCTGATATTTGTAGATCCTGTAGTCCTTCTCCTTTAATATCTGTTCTACTCAGCAGCTAGGCCTTTGCAGCTCCAGAAGTCTCCCAGCTACCCCCATGCATTCTGCCGCACCCTCTTCTTCCCCTTAAACTGATCCCCTCAAAACTGTTCTCAATAATTTTATTTCCTACTAAACCTGAGCAACATTAAGAAAATTGCCACCTAGTGGCCAGATAGAAAATGCAGTAAAACACAGACAAAAGGAACATTTTTAAACAGAGATGATACCTATACACCAGGTACCTTATGTAGGATTCCTCCCAAGTAGAATAGTATTTTTTTACAAATACAATGTAAGCTAAGACCCACACCCATAGAGGAGAAAAGCATTACCGTTCATTCATTATAAAATAGTGAATGTGTCCTTTGATAAAAAATGCAAACAGCTAATTTTAACAGAGATTATACTGAAAAGGGGACTTATTTGGTAGAAACTTTTTTTTTTCTATTTAAAATTAGCTTTTCAAAAGGAAAAATATATTTTTTTTGCTTACCAAAAACTCACTCTCAACTCGCTCTATTTAAATATTTAAAAATTGCTTTAAAATCCCCAGTAATAAAAAAAATCATTACTTTTAAGTGAAACTGCACTTTAATGCTCTCATTTTCCACACAAGGGACAAGCATTTGTATCCATACTAGTGTACTAAATTTAATTGTGTTGCAAAGGTAAATGATAAAAAAAAGTCTATTTGTGGTAACATTTTATCCAAACACCAGTGTAGAACACACAGTTCATTTTGTGTTGTCTGTGGTTTTCCTTTTTCAGGTCATGCTATACTCTTTGAAAATAGTTGGCAGTGTTTTCTAAGCCCCAAATCTCCAGTGTAGAAAAGTGAAAACTCAACATCATGTCTTATGGACAAAGGCCATGCAAACAGATGTTATTGAGGAAGAAAGGCAAAACCTGAATAGCTGAATTGTTCCATCTCCAGTTAGCTTAAACTGACACTGAAGTTAGTGGAGAAGCTGCCACATGACCAACAAAACCGTGCCATTCTGTTGGAATAACTAAATCCAGCTGAAACATTAATCTTGACGTTTTTCCCTTGAGACATTTTAGATTCAATAGCTATTTGCACAGCAGTTTTAGTGTAAAAAGAACATTATGTATGTACAGATGCACAAAGTACATTCAGCCTAGAAAACATTATATTATTCAGGACATTTCAGCTTTTCTTTAAGGCATTACAAACCCAGTAAAAGCATTTTGAGAATGGCACTGTACATAATGATCACTATATTTTCTGTCATTAAATTAATCGTTTTCAGCGTTAGGAAAACGAAGGACACATAAAAGTGCTTTTTTATTGTTGTTATTATCCTTTCTTCTTATTCTGCACTAAAAAATGTTCCGGATTGTTGGTTTCAACAAATATGTTTTGTTTCTTGTTTTCCAGACTATGAAGGTTTTGACTTTTTAGCCATTAAAGGCAAGGTTCTATTTCAATACAAATTCCACTAGCTAGGTATTGTACTTAAAAATCAGCAATGTAATTACAGTTGTTACCATAATTTAAAGTCCTACATCTCGTTCCCCAAAACTTCATGCATAATATATTTCAGATCACGGATTTGCATCTTTTTTTGATAAAATGGTTTTCATTTAGCTAATAGATCATTGGCAAGAAACCAAACAAACAAATTAGATTGCAAACAAGAGAAATACACTGTGAAAAGAAAGAAATTAGCTTATTTTAGCTTTCCTAAAATGATGTCAAGTTTACAACCCTCTCTTTAGTGCTTCATGTCAGGCCTGTAGGCATTTAAGTATAGACGAACGTGCCTCTTCCATTCATGAGCTTCTTTGACACTAGAACATCTTTTGTTCAGAGCTGAAAACCAGATCATTTTTTAGCCTTCCCTCAGCTGCCATATGGCATTATGGAAAGAGGCCCACAAAAGAGAAGAAGAAAAAAAGGATAGAAAAAGAAATTTAACTACCAGCAGATGAAACAGATTTATTTCCAGCACTAAACTATAGAGGTGGGGGTTGCCACAACCATTAAACTGCTAACAGTTCAAGCTATGGGCTGCTCATGTGACACTTAAGCTTACTTAAAAAAATAACATGTGGAGGGAAATAGTAGCGCCATTGTTTCTTTATTACTGTAATCAGTTTTATATGAAAATGGAATGCATGCATTTAAATGCAGTGCCTGCACAGAGGTTTATTTCTTCTAACCATTTACAAAGTAATTATTGTTACAGATGTGTGGAGGACATTTAAATACCTTTACCACTCTGCTAAATGTTATACTCCAGACAAAAAGACAGTGTTTTAGAATGTAAAAAGTAAAAGTGAAATCTGGCTAATGTTTCAAAACATAAATCAGACATTCCACAATATTTTCTTATTCTAACGCTACTGAGATCACTTCTATGTAAACGCCAGCTTTTTTAGACACATACGCGGGTGTATTAAATTTATGTTATTTCAACGAGGATGAAGATAGAAAAAAATCTTTACAAGGGGCTAAAATGCCCTTATTCCTTTTTGTAACAGGTCAAATCTAACATCAACAAACAAATTAAAAAATGGTTTCATATCAATGAAAATAGCCATTTGTAAAGTACTGATAATGAACTTAACTAAAAACAGTTGATAACTCACTACTATCATATATGGGATCTTAGGACTATTTCAGTTTTTAGCATGTTTTATCATGCCTTAAAGGAGAACTAAACTTAACGTTAAAGCTTTTCTCCCCAGCTTACCTATACATTGAAAGATTCTTCTCTAGTTATTTGCATTTAGTAGATATAAGTAATAGATTCTGTAACAAAGGAGGCTTCCATGAAATATAAACAGGGAGATTCAATAAAACTTCTTCAGGGAGATTCAATAAAAGTTCTTATCGTTTAAAATAGTGCTAATTTTGCACCAACCAATCAGAATTTATTTAACATTTGAAAGCTAAAATCTGATTGGTTGGGGCAAAATTATCACCATTTTAAACAATAAGAACTTTAATTGAATCTCCCTGTTTATTTTTCACTAGAAAGAGAAGTTAGAAATTCTGCACATAGAGACTGAATCCTGGGGTCAGGGGGCATAGCTCTTTGAAGCCAACATGTGCTATGAGTTGTACTGGTAACAACATGGAAGCTTCCTTTGTTACAGAATCTATTACTTATAACTACTTGCTGGTAGAGATGTCCGAACTTTGCAAAATCTGGTCCGCTCGAAAATTCGAAAATCCGTGAACGGACCCATTAAAATGAAAAATACCCTCGAAATGACGAGAACATTTTCGAAAATACGAGAAGACTAGTATTTTCGAAAATATGTATTTTCGAAAATACGAGTAATCCTCGTAATTTTGAAAATTTTCGAAAATACGTATTTATGGAAATAAGAGAAATCCTTGTATTTTCGAAAATTTTTGAAAATACGTGAAAACTCGTAATTTCGCAAATTTTCGAAAATACTAAAAATCCGCGAATCAGAAGTTCGGAAGGCGGAAAATCTGGAAAAATACGCCATTTGCGAACAGGATAAATCCGCGGCGGATCTGGGTTTGGATCCGCGAACCGGCCATCCCTACTTGCTGGTGGCATGCCATGTAAATGCTGAACTTTTTGGAACAAACAGACCAAGAAGTCACAAGTTCTAATCCCCTAGTTTACTTATAAATAATATAACATAGTCTACTGCCTACGTTTATTGCTTTTTGTTTGTTTGTTTGTTTCCATGTTTCTAGAAAAATATAAAGTTTCTACATATGTACAAACTTTATATATAGCAGCTCTGTTTTTAATTTACCAACTAGCGTGAATTGATGACAGTTTTCCAGTAGCAATACAAATGTACTTCTATTAACTGCAAGTTCACTGGTGGCGTGTCCTGCTAAAGTGCTGGGTTAGGAAAAAATTAGACTATTGGGACACAAGTTATATTCCTCATGCTCCCTTTTTTTTTTTTTTTATGTGTCTAGCAAAAGATTAAGACTCTACATGTATTAGTTATATACGTATTAGCTCTTGTGGCATAGAGGTAGAAAGCCTGCTTTTTAGAAAGTCACAGTATAGAAGGTTGCTGGTACAATTCCCCATACTTACTTTTATTTTTTGCTAAAATGTTACATTTTCTGTTTCTTTCATCCATGCTAGCAAAGACCTAAACTACAAAGATTACTTTTCTTTTTTGCATGAAAAGCAAAAGAATTTATCATTGTTAGGGATAGGAGCATTTGTAATGTGTTTACACAAAAAAAACTGTACTAAAATCTGTGTTCTGTGTCAGAGGGAGGGATCTCTGAACTGTAACATGATTGGCTGTCAGCTTCCAGGAAGCAAGACTGCAGTTTCCTGTGAAGTGTACTGCGTAAACTTAGCTGGGTGTTCCCAGATAAGGTGAATTATGGGAGCTGACCCCTAGTACCCATGGGTTATTTTCATAAATCACCCAGCATCCACAGCAAAGGGAGAGATGAGACACAGCTTGTTGTGTGTTTGTGAATGTGCTCTGTCTATTGAGACAATGTTGTCTTGGGACTTTTGTTCTGAAAAAGTCAACATTTGTACATTTATTCTATTTGAACAGGATGTCATTTCCCGTATCTACCAAAAACTTAAGCAATCATTAATGAATTTAATAAACATTTTATAAACCTACAAATAATATATTATAAGAACAGGTCTATGCCTACCAATACATTAATTCAAGTTATATCTTTGCTTTATAAATAGAATATAACATAACTGTTTTGTGTTGAAAAGAATTACTACTAGCTGCTGTAAAAAGCCTCATGGAGGGACAAAGCATGTCCGTCTGAGTCTTGCATGGCGTTCTCCTCCTCTGAGAATTTACACTGATCCAGGGCCGGATTTATACTTTTTTCTCCCCTAGGCCAGCTAATTTGTACTGCCTGTACACCTGTATGTGGTCATTTATTGGCTGAAGCAGAGTCTGGGGGAGGGGAGGGAACTGCTCCCCTAGTAAATCGGCAATCGCTGCCCATTTCTGATTTAACAAAGCTCTGCTGTGTGCCAACTAACATGTATTGTGTAAATTTAAAATGGGGGTGCACTGCTGCTTTACCCTTTTCTTTCTTTTTTTGCCGCCCCTAGTGGCTGTGCCACCCTACGGCCTAGGTGGCCTAGTGGAAAATCCGGCCCTGCACTGATCTTTACCTGGTGTTAATTCACCCAATCCTTGTTCTATGACAATAGACAGGGATTTGATTACTGTGTATAAATACATGAATGGGCCATGCAATAAATTGTCTGAGGCATTATTCACCCATGGAACATGTCCAAGGACATTCCTAAAAAACTGAAGGAAAAGAAGTTTAATATTCAAGTGTGGAAGGGGTTTTTCCTGTGATAACAGTAAAACTATGGAACTGTTTTCCATTGCACGTGGTGATGGCAGGTTCATTGGATATTTAAAAAACAAAATTGGATGTGTTTACTGGTAATGGTTATATGTTACTGGTAATGATACAGGGATATTTCTGATTCAGGAAATTATTTTTTCCCCCTTCATAATTCTGTATCTTTTTGCTTTACTTTCCTCTGGATCAACAGTTAGGCAGCCACTGGCTCCATTACCCTTGGCTCACCTGCTCTTTGCTTCTTAATTTTTTTCCAGCTTTAGTCAGCTATTTCCAGTATACTACTATTTCCAGCTCTAAACCATTATCCAGCTCATACTGGTAACCTGCACTATTCCTTCCTCCATCCAGAATCCTGCTATGTTCCTGTATCCAGTACATGTACCAGGATTCTACCACATGTTTTCTTGTGCAACTCTACCTCTTCTTGAACAACTTAGCCTCCTCCTGTAACACAGAACTTTGGGTCAGATTTGGTACATTTGGTAGGACTGTTATTAGTATTTATAGAAAATCTTTGTTTTCTTTTTATTAGACCAGGCAGCTATATAGCTTAAGGTGAGGTGGGCCAAAAGGAGCAAAAAGCCCCCACAGAACATAAAAATGCAACAAAGCCTTCTTGTAACAGAAGGTATCTTGCAGTCTCATGCTATATGCCTATAAAATCTAAGAAACAAGGAGTAATTTCTCACTCCACAGTATCCCAGAGTAAGGGACAGAGATATGCAAAATGTATCCTTTATGTCCTATGGCTAAAGCCATAAAGTCCAGAACTGCTGACTTAAAAACAACAATCTGACCTACAGACATGATATGTTTCGATCTTGTTAGAACTTGTCAGTGCAAGATACAGATTCATAGCTCTACGGGGTAGGACTTGGGAGCACAATATACCAGGCAGCTATTTAGCTTAGGTGAGGTGGGCAAAAAGGAGCAAAAAGCTCTCCACAAAACATAAAAATGGAACACAGCCTTTTTATAAGGTTTTTTATTAGCAAATGGTTTTAAAGATTTCTGAAAACCTAATTTTGCTGAGCATATAATTTTTTGAAATACATTTTCAGCACCAATTGTCATAACAGAAAAGGGAGGGTGGGTGGTCTTGTTGTTTTTCAGTATTTGATAATAAAGTACAATATGTATTAAAATGTAATATTATTGTTTAGAAAAGTATTTGGAATCGGTAAATTTGCATGGAGGAGATTTAATAGAAAATAGAAGACTTTCAGGTAGATTCAATGGAAGTTCTTATTTAAAATGGTGGTAATTTTGCCCCAAACATTCAGATCGTATTTAACATTTGAAAGCTGATTGGTTGGAGCAAAATTAACACCATTTTTAATGATAAGAACTTATATTGAATAATCCTGTTAAAAGTCCAACAACACCAGCCCAAAATAATATTTTGGAAATAAAAGCCCACTTTCGTTAACATCTGGGATTGACCAATCGTTGTGGCTAGTCATTTAGAAATATTTAACCGTGTGTACACAGCCTAAAGGCTCATATACACGTGCAATCCTGCACATGACTGCTGATGGCCAATGGTCGTACCGTATGTTAATCTTAAGTGTACGTCCCTTCTGTCAGGTGTCCGAACAGGCTGATCAACAAACGTCACTCTACTAAACACCCATAAACAGATAATTATAGTCCGGCACAGCCATTTGTCTGACACAGTTTGATTTACTGTGCCTCTGGACTGGAAATAAGCTGATGTGCTGGAAAACCACGGGCGATCTAGCGGTCCTCTATGAAATGTATGGCTATATATGCCTGGTTTTGAAAATTCACAAGTTTTCCAAAAATTTCAAAACTCAGAACTTTTCATCTAAAGTAGAAAAATTCCATTTGAAAAATTAAAAATTCTATTAAACAGGTAAGGGTTAAGTAAATTAGCAGCATTTTGACATTAATTGTTTTCACTTCATAAATATGTCTTTTGAAATTATAAAACAATGTTCAGACTTGCATAAAGTGTACTGATCACTGAAACACTGGAAGGCCTTATAGCATGCTAAGAATCAGTCAAGCATGGAGACCCCTAATATTTATGCCATAGGCTTACATTTACTGTAACTGTTACTGCACCCAATGGCATAACTTCATAATGGACTTTTTTTGTATGGCTTTAGTTACTCTTTAAATTACTTAATTAATCCGAGGCACATTTCATCAATCATACATGAACACAAGACACAGTCATATAGCTTTCTGAATGAAACAAGAACAGTTTGATATTTGTACCTTATAATTGGTTATAATAAATTTTAAAGCAAGGAAGAGCCACTGTATTAATAGTATTCATAGCACAATATAGAGAATACACAGACAACCTTATACATGCCAATCCCTTGCTTGATAAAGGAGTGTTAGCTCTGTAACATGTTGCAATTAATAAATAAGTTGCTGTTAACCTGTTTGGCATCCATGTACTTACTGTATTTCAAGAGTCCAGCACTAAAGTTACTAACATTATATGTTTATGTTGATGGTGATACATGCAAATTACGTATTTTGTCCAGTCATCCACCCGGCCACATATTTTGGTTGGAATGGGGAGTGATCAGCTGTGACCTAACAAATCAGCAGTTGGAATGTTCAGACATGTCCGTAAATACCAACCAATCATGTGGTCTATAATGTGCTTCACTAAAATTTGGGACAGAATAATGGTGGTACCACTTTTACCTAAAAAGTATATACTTCTACCTAATTCAAAAACTATTCAAAAAGTAATTCTTCCAGAAAAAAAATATTGAAAAACAAAAATTAATGATCACAAATTTATCACATACACAATCCTAATCAAGAATACATTTTTATAAATAAATTTAAAAAAAAAACCTGGGCAGCTAATTAGGGTTAAGAAATGCATGTATTTTATAAGATAATTAATTTACAGGGCATGTCTAGATTTTTGTTTTATGGGTTACATGCACTTTAATGCACAAAATGTAAAGTGATTAAAAAAAAAAAAAATAAATAAATAAAATATATATATTATATATATTATATATATATATATATTGGCTTTCAATTGTTCAAATTACAAGTGGATTCAATATATAGAAAATTGGGCAGTTGTACATCCATATTAAAGTGCAACTAGAGACCGAAATATAATACATACAAAAAATAGGATTCTAGTGCACAAACAATTCTAATTGCTTATTGGCTACCTCCATAAGGAGGTAGTTGTAGCAGCAACCTTATGGAGGTAGCCAATAAGCAATTAGAATTGTTTGTGCACTAGAATTCTATTTTTTGTATGTATTATATTTTCGGTCTCTAGTTGCACTTTAATATGCATGTACAACTGCCCAATTTTCTATATATTGTGTGTTACATTGAAGGTTTGACCAAGCCTTCTGGGAAATTGTACTCCACCCAGAGTTAGGTCATGTGCTCGTTTGAGATAAGTACTTTAAACTGGAGAGTCAGCTTCAAGCATTCAGGCCACACAGGAGAAGCTGTCAGCTCATGTAGCCAAAAAAGCAAGTACCAGTAGGATAGGACCCAGTTAAAGAAAGCAACCTTGACGTGGTGACTGGGCTTAAAATAATTTGGCCAACTTATTGAACTAATTGCTTTTATTTATCCAGGGTTTAGCAGACTGTTTGTAGTAGCAACCTTATGGAGGTAGCCAATATGCAATTAGAATTATTTGTGTACAAGTGGATGCAAACCTATTTGATAATTTTTTAAACAGTGGAGTCCTTGAAGGAAATAGATAATAGTATGTAATAATAGTCAGTCCTTGATAAATTCCCTGTAGAAGGACATGTATCAGTCCATGGTAAGCTTCAGCAGTGATGGCAGGGAAACTAGGAGAAGGGTTTCCCCCTCAGACTGTCCGCTTTCTTTCCCCACTGTCTAAGGGTAGATGTTATCCAGTACTCTGATTAGACTCTCCTACAGCTCGAGGACTCTACTGGTATGTAGAAAGTGAGTCCACTGCTGATTGTTACCTGCTGTTCTGGATTCCATGCTGTGATCTAGCTGTGCTGTGCTTAGCAATATTTAGAACTTTGTATCTGGGCATATCAATAAATAAATAAAGACTTCTGCTACATATTTCTCCAAATACCAAAGGCTTCTTCAGGCATGAATTATAAGTTTAATCATTCAGCTTTTTATCTGGTGTATAGGCCCTCCCCTGTTGCAGAGATAAAACAATAGATGTTCTATCAATTAAGGAAAAACCTTCTTCTACTGAACAGTTGGCCCACCGACACTGATACACGTGCTTAGTGTATGCCTGCTATTCTTTTTGGTAGCATGAATTATTACTTCAGTTATTTAGGTATAGAGGCATAGGACTGCCAATGAAAGGGCCGTGTTGGGGTAGTTTTACCATATGGAAGCTTAACCATGCTTACAAATAAATTCACATAATAGAAGGACTGTGGAAGCACTCATTAAGATTCGTACACACGTACGCGAACAAATGTGGCGTTGTCAGGGCTCAGTGCTCACACCGTACATGTATTGCTCCGGATTCCCAAGTATTCCTTCAGCCCAGATACCCCAATCTACAACCACTATCTTCACCAATAGACAAGCCCCCGTTTGCCGGGAGGCTTAATGCACCTCACCAAACATGGTTGCCCCCTGGAGTAAAAGGTATCCGAGCTGAAACGAGCAGGCAAGGCACAAGGAAGAGGAGAAAAAGAGGTCAAAGACCAAAATATGTGGTACAGAAAATGAGTTGGCAAGAGCAGAGTAAAAAAATAGAGCAAAAGGTCAAAGAACATGAATCAGGCCGCCAGGCATGGTACAGAGGGTTGAGCAAGAAGCATAGTAAGGAACGAGCAGAGGTCAGGGCAGGCAGATATGAATCAAGGTCCAAAAAACAGGCAAGGGTCAAATAACAGAGAATATACAAATAAATCACACCACCAGCAAGATAGAAAACTAACCACTATATCGGGCAAGGACCAATGGGCTGAGGGGTTTAAAAAGGTCAAAGGAACCAATAGGAGAGAAGCCAGGATGAAGATAAGAAGCGGATTGGATAATAGAAGAGTTTTGAAAAAATAAGAGAACTGTTACTTTAAGACCGGAACGCACCTACCCACAGTATAAGAAGAACTGGCCGCTCGCACACATTCGGAATTTCCCGAAAGTGGCCAAATCGGAAGCCGCGTCAAACGAGTCCCAAAGATCGAGGAGCAGGAGCTCGAAACAGGTACATGTTTTCTTACAGTACGTGTGTACGAACCTTAAGGCTCAATTACAACTACATTTTGCAGAAGTGCTACTGATCTAGTCAAACATTTATACAAACAAAATAAAAATAATCATTGCACATTCCTGGGCCCCATACAATTTCATACTATCTGCACACTGGCGTACATTATAAATAAAGGGGTTTTAATATACATTATTGTGATCAAATGAAAGAAAAGCCTTCCAACCACATCAAGGTAACCCCAGTCTAAAAGGTCCTAACCTTTTTTACTTTAATTATGATTAGCAATTGGTCCTATGCCTTTAATATAAGCACTAGATGGACAGCCTCTTCCCTCACTATAAAACACCAGGACCTTCCAGACTGGGGTTACCTTGATGTGCTTGAAAAATTCCCTGAGTGCATTGGACTCTTTCTGGATTATATGGATTGCAAACCTTCCTTTAGCAAAGGGGTAAAAAAAAGTGTGTATATATTAACTAAATTGTTACATAGTGAGTGCCCTCCCTTTATATACAGTCAGAGGAGTCGGAGCACACGTGGAATTTTTTAAAAGAATAACTTGGTTTATTACTGTGTAGATCAATGCGTTTTGGTCATGTGTCCAGAGAAGCTCCTTTAAATATCCCACAGCTTAGGGAGTCCCGAGAGACTGTTGGAGTCCAAGCTGTGGGATATGTAAAGGAGCTTCTCTGGAGATTCACCCTGGAATCAGTTCCCATATACCGTAATCTATCGTAGTTGCACTTTCAAGAGTTGGACTTTTATGTGACTGTGGCTACATTCTATTTTGATTCTATGTGATATTTATTAATTATATAACTTTTTTATGGTGTTAGGTAACGGTGAATTAGGTTTTAGACAATCAATTATTTTATTGCATTAGCACAGGATCAAGTGGCACAAGTGTGTGAGTGCTTTGTGGGGTACTGCTGCGGAGGAGGTCTGTCTACTCATTTTCGTCTGGTTTAAATATAGCTTTTAACTGGATCAGTACAGACCAGAAGATCCCATAAGTTCTTTATACCTACTAAATCCTACCAAAGGCCAAGGGGAATATCCCCTGGTATGATATTCCAATTATTATGCAATACTTTATGCACCTCACCTGAAAGTGTAATGAAGTTGGTGGAGCAGATAAATTTATCATTTAAAATCCCCTCTTTAGTGGGAGGTATTTTATTGACTGCTCTAGAAATTGCTTTTTGCAAACATCTGTCACTATATCCCCTATTTTTGAACCTCTGCCACATCTCGTCAATCTGCTGTTGTTTAATATCATCCCTTGAATTGTTTCTAATAACACGGCAGAATTGTGACAGAGGGAGGGATTGTTTAAGGGCTAGTGGGTGGAAGCTGTTGTTATGTAAAAGAGTGTTCCTATCTGTTTATTTGCGCAACAAACAGTAGTCCAACATATATTTTTCGTTTACCACGATTTGGACGTCCAGAAACTCAATACTATTTTGGTCCATGTTGTATGTCCATCTGATGGTAGAATCCAAGGCATTCAGGCATTGCAGCATATGCAGGCGCCATGGCCGCTCCCATAGCCGTCCCGGACACCTCTAAGTATAATGTTTTTTCAAAACGAAAGAAATTCAAATTTAACGTCAAATCAAGCAGTTCCAGTATAAAAGCACTATATCTGGAAAAGCCAAAATGTTCACTTTCCAACAGCTGTTTAACCACCATTAATCTCCCTCCATGGGGTATATTAGTGTAGAGGCTTATGACATCCATAGTCACAAGCCAACATTCAGTGTCTTTAGGTAATATAATATTTGACATAATCAACAAAAAGTCACTGGTGTCCTTGATAAAAGAAGGCAAGTTTTTAACAAATGGTTGTAGGATTGTATCCAGAAACTTTCTAATAGGTTCCACAAGACTCTCTTCCCAGCATCAATAAGACGACCTGGAGGGTGGTCCAAGGATTTATGAATTTTGGGCAAGGAATATACTATAGGGCATCTGGGATAGGCTTGTAACAGATAATCCCCCAGATCCTTTACAATTACATTAGTAGCCACATCAATGTCAATTACACCCTTAATTTTAGCTTTAAAGGGTTCAGTGGGATTTTCAGGGAATCCTCTGTATACATTACTATCATTAAGTTGCTTAAGAATCTCCATTCTATAGTCCATGTAGTTCAGAACTATACCCCCATGTAGTACTAACTATACCCCCTCCCTTGTCAGCAGGGCGGATAACAATGTTATGGTTATTACGTAAAGATTTAATTGCATTTTTCTCCTGCAGTGTTAAATTAAATGCATGTTTCTTACTTCTGGTGGCAATCTGTTTGAGATCCTCAATTGTTGTCTGTTGGAAGATCCGTAAAGCAGGATTAATAATAGGGGGATCATACGTGCTTTTAAAGGATAATTCCACCCTCATAAGAACATCTTTTAGAAAGAATGGCCTCTTTCTATCATTATATCATTATCATTATTATACTGTAATAATAATTCATTACAGTATGCCTGTTATGCTTCTGGATGCCTCATGGAAACTGAGCAATTTAGAAACCTGTACTGAGCTTGAGCATGCTCAGAAGAGGCACCCAGGGGATTAGCATTCAGTCATTGGCTGTGATGTCAACTGTCAAATTCATAACTGACAGTTGCTCACTGGAAGAACCAGGAAGCAGAAACTGGGGCAACAGGACATTGTGCAGGATTTCTGGCTAGACTTATATATTTCAGATTTCAAACTATTACAGTTTAAGGTTTTGGGGGGTGATTTACCTGTATGTAAGTTTTCATTTTGGGGCTGGACTTTCCCTTTAAGTTTCAGACCGTTTTGTCCAGGAGGTGTCACAGTTTTACCAAATTGTTCACGTAAAGCAATCAATCGACACATTTTATAAACATCCACTTCCCAATCAAATAAGCTGAAATTGGTAGTGGGAACATAGGATAAGCCCTTTTGTAGAATGGTGGTCTCTGCATCTGTGAGTGCATGTGACGATAAATTAAAAAAACGGAGATTAAACCCTCATAGTTTGTCTTATGGCCCCTACCCCTCCGGATTGGGTACCTTTTCTTCCTTGAACCGTAGGTGATTTCCCCCAAACCTTGTGTCTAAAAAATCAGTGTTGGGATCGGTGTTAGCGTTATCAGGCGCCATGGGTCCCCCATCGTCAGAGTCAGACCAATCAGAACTAGCATCAATGGAGTCTGTTGGCCGTGCAAACTTAACCCATTGTGCGGTGTTACGTCTCAGCACCCGACCCATTTACTCATGTGTTCCATTGAGCCACTGATACACATGGAGCTGTGAGTAATCCTCGTTAACTCTTCTAAGTTTTGTACATTTGAAGTGGATAAGATCCATCCGATATTTAATCATACTAATTTTAGATTAGTTAGGTGATCGGCGTTTTCCTCCATATTAAGAGTATCTTGGTGCTCTGTTTTGAAAACACTACTTAGAGGCTGGGCATGGGGTATCTGCTTTTCAATTTATGGCTATTGATTATGTCCCATTGCCTTGTAGGGGAGGCAACAGATCTAAATCACTACAGATCTAAATTAATACTGGATTAAACGTCTGGACACTATAAGCCCCAAAAGGCCTCAATGATCAATGTCCCCTTCGATGTTTCCTTGATGAAAGATAAGCTTGGCTATCATTTGTATCATTTTAATATAATCCTGTTCTTTATAATATGTAGTTTCTTGTATATATAAGCTTACCTTCTAGTGTACAATATAGTGTTTCTATATAGTGGACTGTGAGCTATTGAGTTTTCTTCCAGGTTATATTTATATTTATAACTAGATATTATCAATAGTCTGGTTCTTTACTTACTATGTTATTTATCCTTCAATCATATATAACCACTTTTTTCCTTTTTAATATGGAATATGATAGGCTCTAGAAACGAGACGAAATGTTGCCTTAAATGTGGAGCAATAAAAGTTTGAATTTTGTTTGAAAAATCCATGTGTGCACTGGACTTCCATAAATTCTCTCTCTCTCTCTCTCTCTCTCTCTCTCATGTATTTACTCTGATTAGCTACACATCTATTTTTCTAAAACCTTATTCTTGATAAGAATTGTGTATGCGATGAGTTATTACAATACATGTTTTAAAAATTTAGAAAATCAAACATTAAAACCTACATTCATACATAAAGAACTGCACACGCGTGGCCCTATAAGTCAGTAACTATACTGTATATGGTTAGAACATCCTTACTGTATTAAAGGGCATGTCCACCCCCAAAACTATAATCCCCCCAACTACTGGCCCCACCATGTAGTGTAGTTTAATCCTTACCTCACATCCCAGCTCCATAGTGTTCTCCTGTAAACCCCCCCCCAAAGTCCCAAAACTAACCACCAGGAGGATAGCAGGGCTCTGCCTGCTATCTTGCCTCCGGTAGATATTTGCCATGCGCACTGCAGCCCTTCTCCCCCCTCCCTCCACCTCCCTCTCCCTCCCTCTCCCTCCCTCTCCCTCCCTCTCCCTCCCGTTCTTCTATCCCTCCCCCTAGCATTAAACCCCCTTAATACTCTGCTCCCCCATGTCCCCCAGCCCCAACGCATGTTTTTTTTTTTTAAAAAGCTCCCCAAACTCTTACTTACCTCTCCGCTTTCCTCCGCTCACTAATTACCGAGCAGCCGCGTCCGTGATTGGCTGCCGCTCAGCCAATCACAGACGCGACTGCCGGTCCCGCCCCTCTGCGATTTTCGGGGTGGACATACCCTTTAATTATTAACTCTATCAATATTAAATCCTCCTAGGCAAGCTTAACTCCCTTTGCATGGTACTTACAGCTTTACATATTGTGTAGTCTGAAATTAAATGTGTGCACAATGCTATATCTAAAGGGTGGTCAATAATAACTTTAACGTGTGGATTAAATTAAATTTAATATGTGTACAAAATTAAGTTAGGACAATGGGCCATATTTATATAGGCATGGTATCGCTTTTTAGAATTTCTACGCCTTTAACAATCTGTTTAACAATCATTAATTTTCTATCGCATTATTGATTGTTAATTTACGATTATTATCTTAAATAGTTATTGATTTAATGATCATTGATATACGATCGTTATTATAAATTGATGATAACGATCGTAAATTAACAATAACATTTGTAAATCGACAATAAAGTGATCGTAGATTTACGATCCCCATAGAATACCATTGTGGTAGTTTATTACCGCGGTCGTACATTACCCATAACTCGCTGTATCACTTAATTGTGATACTGCACTTTATAAATATGGCCCAATATTACAAGTGAGCATAATATGACAGCTGAACTCCTGCCAGCATCTCTTAGCCATCCTATCACTAAGCACCCTGCCCTACTGTCAGCAGGAACAAATGGAATGGAAAGCACCCCTGAGGTATATCAGCAGGAGTGGTATATTAGCAGGAATAACTAGTACGAAGTAGCTTCAGAGTATTTCAATTTGAATTATTTAACATTTCCAATGTTTTATTTTGCAAACAAACCCCTAAAATCCTGATCAAAATTGTTATGGCCAACAGCCATTCATCCGTCTTTTCACCTGGCTGCTGCAATCAATGTTCACCATTTAGTGAGCGGTTGTCACTTATCCGCTCATTCGCCCCATGGTTCAGCAATGCACCGTCAGTGATCTCGCAATGGTGATGCCAATGGTTAATTAAACGTAGCATATTTAAACTCCCTGTCAGTTTCTCCCTTTGCTGTTTTGGCTGATCAGCTTCCTGGTTTGTACCTGCAATTAGTTAGTGATTCCTTGACTTGTGATTAATGTTGCTAACCCTTTTTTTGTTTTCTAGACTTCTGATTCTTCGCTGCCTGCCTTGACCTCTCAACTGTTCACTATATTCAAGGTTTAGACTCTGCACCGCATCTCTCTTTTAATCATGTGTGAGAAAAAAAATGATTGGTCAGTTTTCCAAAGTCCAATCTTATTAAACTTTTCTATAAAAAGGAGGTGCACACAGAAGCAGAGCTCAGAAAGCATGACCATCACCATCCCTTAATACCTTTAAACGTAACCTTAAAACCCACCTCTTCAGGCAAGCATATAACCTGACCTAAACGTTACTCATCTTACTACCCAATATGATCAAACCCGCCTTTCACACTCCACTGCCAATCTATTTACAGCCTACTGACTCCTGCAACCTTATGTCTCACCCCATATCCTCTAGACTGTAAGCTCTTTGGGCAGGGTCCTCTCTTCTATTGTATCACGGCATTGCTGTAAGAAACTCATCACGCTGTTTACTCATATTTTGTATTACCTGTGTATGTAATATGTATGACTTTGTATAACATGTATTACCCTGTATGTAATGTATGACTATGTAATTGTAAAGTGCCCCGGAAGATGTTGGCGCTATATAAATCCATAATAATAATAATAATAATAATAATAATAATAATAATAATAATAATAATAATAATAATAATCTAAGAAGAAAAATGTAAAAATATCTAGACAATGGGATTAATCAACAAGAAAGCAGATAAGAAGACAGTGTTAAAGTTTCTTTACCTACTTACCCGAAAGGCTTTTTTTTTTATAGCTGCAAGGCCTCATTTAAGAGCCTGGGTGGTAAATTGTTGGTCTTTAAGGATATATGCTTTAAAATTACATTTTAGAAAGAGTACAAACTTGATTATAGTTTTCAACTTATCCCAATATTATTCCATATCCAAATAACTCATTGTTTCAGGTATCCGAGTAGTAGCATGTGCAAAAAGACAACCTACAGTATGCAATGATGCTTAGTGTATTCTACATATATAAGAGGCACAGGGATCTACAACAAAATTATGGACGTTATAATATGTGTCAAGAAGAAAAGATATAATGATGTTTTGTGGGGCCAGCCTTACTGACATCAGCTGTCTGCACTTAGGTCCTAGCACATGAGAGTTCATTCCCAAGCTGGTAACAGTTTTTCAGACCCTGCTCTTCTTTATGCTATCTAGCTACAGTGCAAACAGCCCAACCTGTCTACCCCCCCCCCCCCCTCAAATATCAAGGGGTGCTCTGCTCTATCAAGAAAATGTGCAGGGGTGTCCACTAAAACCTTTCTGGGGGAATTGGCATTTAAATGGTGTGCATAACATGCTGCTGTGGGCATGGCTTTCTTCAATGGGCATGGCTTATTATCAGGCAATTTTAGAAACATTTAACTTTTTAAAATATAATTACAAATAATATTATTCAAAAAGTTTTTGATGGAAGGGTCATTTTGCCGATTACTTATAGTGACACTCGTGGTATCTAGCAAATGCTGGAGGCAACAGGTAAAGGGACACTGGTGACTAATGGCAAAGTGACAATTGTGGCAACAGGCACCATTGGTTGTAAATGTCAAAGTGATTCAGGTGGTAAAAGGCAAAGTGATACTGGTAATAACTGGCAGAGTAACACTGGTGGTAATGGGCAAAATAACAGTGTGGTGGAAACAGGCAAGGAGCCTGCGGTGGTAATAGGCAAAGTAACTTCAAAAACCTACCTTTGCTTGCACATAACATCTACTAGCACTGGAGTCAGTGGCACCACTGACAACTGGAACTAGGACCTCAATGAGTCAGTTGGCTCAAGTAAGGGATAGTACTTTAAATTATGCTTGTGAAGGTTCTCATTCATCCAGGTCATGGTATATCTGTTGTATTCAATTAGGTCAACTGGACTTGAAATGTAGTTCTTGAAGACGTTTCGCTAGTCATCCGACTGGCTTTCTCAATTCAGAATGACTTGTACAAGAATCTGTGGCAATTATGTACCCTGGAAAATCCCAATTAGCATATCACAGCCAGGTGTTAAGGGTGTGATTAGATAGTGGCTAAGAGGTGTTATAGGAACGCCCAGAGTAAGGTGTTAAAACAGCATTGTACATGGCAGACAGTTGGTGTCGAACCCCCCCACCTCTATTTAGGCTTGGTTTCTTTATTTTCACATAAATGGCCTCCTTAACACCTCTCTTGAACCAGTCACGTTCCTTCGCCAGTATGTTAACATTACAATCTTCAAAGGTATGTCCTTTATCCTTAAGATGCAGATACACGGCTGAGTCCTGACCCGAGGAATTGGCTCTTCTGTGCTGGGCCATACGTTGATGCAGTTGCTGTTTGGTCTCCCCCACATACAAATCAGAGCATTCTTCACTGCACTGCACACCAGTCTCCTGCTTGTTCTATTGAAGAACGGAAGGTAAGGCACAGCTCCTTTACCTCCCGTGCCTAAACCTTGAAATTATGAGTGGAGATACCCTTTAAGGATAAAGCACATACCGTTGAAGATTGTAATGTCAACATTTTGGCAAAGGAACATCACTGGTTCAAGAGAGGTGTCAAGGAGTCAATTTATATGAAAATAACAAGCCTGAATAGAGGTGGGGGGGTTCAACACCAACTGTCTGCCATGTACAATGCTGTTTTGACACATTACCCAGGACAGTTTCGATAACACCTCTTAGCCTCAATGCAATCTACACCTTGCATTCAGAAGGTCCCTAACTCCTGGCTGTCATATGCTAATTATGATTTTTCAGGATACTTTAGTGCCAAAAAGTTTCTTGTACAAGTCATTCTGAATTGAGAAAGCCAGTCGGATGACTTAAACTTTAAGTCCAGTTGTTCTAACGGAATACAACCAATGTAGTTTATATTAATTTTTACAAGCCCTTGCCCCCAATAAATGTGTGCTCAATTTAAAAAATCTGGGAGCCAGCTAATGTCTTTGTTAGGCCCTGGACCATATGAGCACATTTGGAATGTAGCACGGGGCTGTTTTTATATACATGTTGTATAAGACTACTGGTCTATACTGGACACATCACAAATATAAGACATCTAGATGTGGTATACTGGGCTGACATAGACCAGCTCGTAATAGTGGTATAGACTGGCCTCTGTAATACTTTCAGCATTTGTCCAATAGGAAGATGCATTTTTTAAGAAGCGCATCTTCCTATTGATCAGTGTGGGAACAATCCCAGATTGTGGTAGGGGACAGGTCTAGATCGGCATTACAGTCTTCTCTCTGACAGGCTGGTACTCCCCACCTAGATGTAACCAAGGGGTGGGAACCTAGCAATTCCGAATTCTGTGTAATATCAGGCAGTGGAGGGGTTATTTAGGGGAACATAACTGCCCTTTATGTTTCATTCTCCTTGAAACACATCACAGATATAGTAGCAGCAGAGAATGAAATAACTGCTAGCAAATATACATGGCATATATGGGGGTCATACTGTTTTCATTTTTTATTAGATTAATCCCAAATGTTGTGATTAGTATTCATTGGGTATCTTCACTGCTACTGACTCTTGATGTACATTTAATTTATAATTCTTTCCTATATGTTTTTTCCCCTTTCCATCTTCAGTATGTGAACAAACTAATCTTAAGATTTATTGCTAGATCATGATGCACCTGGTGTTACATACCTATATGCAGTCTCCAATCTGCATTTTTTTCTTTCTTTGTATTATATTTCTAGCCTCCATTATATGAGCACTTAGAAGCATAGCATTGATATACACAACCAAGACAAGAGAAAATAAACATCAAAGGAGGTAGGGACAATGCAAATTTCACTTTAGTCCTAAAAAAAGCCTTTCTGTGGAGTTGTTTTAGAGAATTCTGGGGGAAATTGCCTTTTTGTCCTTTGATTAACAGCCCTGATGTTTAAAAAAAAATTATAAACCTCATTTTATACCACAGATGTGATTACTTAAGATGTAACACTTAAATTATTATAAGCTGGTTAAAGTTGTTACATACAGTTAAAAAAAAGTCAAATGTAAAAATGTAATCAGTAATGCTTAAATGAGTATAAGAGAGACATCTACTGGTCAAAGACAGTCATTTCTTTAAACCTAACATTTATTTTGACAATAGCTATTTTGTGATGAAAGCTTCACATTAAGCTTATCATTTCTCATTTTTGCATCACCAGAATTAAAATAACTATACTATACATCTCAAAATGAACAGAAAACAAATGGAAATAATGTTTGTCAATAAAGCACACATCCACTGCAAACACTACTCCAGGAAAAGCTGAAGAATCATGGAGAATGGTATGGCTTTGATAGGTTTCTGAACATTATCATTATTAAAAAGAGAATACAGGGTGTAATGAAATTTCTGCAACTCTATGTTATTTGTAAATTGAAATTTAAATGTCAGAGTTAAGGAAATATTCACTGTGCAGTGGCATCAGTTGCTATGAATTAAATATTGTACTAAAGTCTTCCTGTTTCTAAAAGAATGATGGCATGTTTGTATTTTACCCGTGGCATAAATATTTCTATGGGTCTATTTCACGTGAGGCAAAGCAAGTGTTAATTAAGATATCAAGTAGTTTTTGTTAAAGGAGATATACAATCCTAATGTGAAAGCTTTACTCCTCAGTAACATTTCTTTAACAATTTTTTATTATTACTATTATGATGTTCCTAGTAAAAGATTCTAAATGTACCTATATTATTTAATTTTTCCATTATCGCCATTATTTTGCCAAATTTGGACTTTTCGCTATTTATAAAGTAGTGATAGCCAGTGACGAAAAGTCATTACCACTACTTTTTGATATTCCGCTTTTTGCCATACATCACTGCAGTAACTGCTCGATCATATTTATAAAATGGTGAAAAGTGTTTTATTATGTTAAATTCAGCCATTCAAATTTGCCCAGTCTGAGGTGGCAAAAATGCATAAATGCCTATTTATTTAGCCTGCCAGTGGTAAATAAATGGAAGGTGTCAGTACATTGTGGAGTGTTTCTCAATACTAATAAGTACTCAGGGGGTGTTAGACTATTTTCCAGCATTTATTGTAATACGATCTGCAATTTCCGATTTTCCTTAAGATTGGTATTTAAAGGTATATTTACCAATAAAGTCAAATGGTGGTCTAAGGGACAAAACCAATTGACCAGTTCTAATACATGTATTTATAAAGGGACATCCACCACAATTTTTTAAACTTTCAACCTTTCTTGTAAAGCTATTAAAAAAGCTACATCAAAGGCAAAAATGACAGTCAAAATTAGCACTAAAAATGGTGAAAGAGTTCAGCACATACGATGGTAAATAGGTAATACTCCCTGGTGGATTTTCAAAGTAGTATCACATTGGTTAATACACTCTGAACACCTATCTTTGTTATTTAAATACCCAGACCCCCCAATACGGCACTACCACACACCTCAAGTGTGACACTTGAGAAAGAACCTAGACTGTCCGAAACATGTCGTGGTGTGCACAATAAATGCACGTTTGTTTATAGCAATACCTGTGGGGTTGTCTGAGTTTTTGGTTGCTCTTTACTACACACTTTTATTTTGAATTTATGTCCAGGAACAGAATTTATGTCCAGGAACAGACATCGGGGCAACCAAAGTCTATAGGAGATGTGGTGAGCTGAATTGCATTTATTAACATATTAAAAAAATGGTTTATTGATTGCACATAGCACATAAATACCACACACCTAGTCAATATAAATATACATACTATTATTAAAAAAAAAAATGTGACCCTAACGAAGCCTGTGCGCTTACTGCTAGGTGAAATACGTGTCAGTCGATGGTGGCCCCCCAGGATTTTGCACGCTGCTTGTTCCCCCTGGAGGATCCGATGACTTTTGGATTACTGAACTTGCCGTTTGGACCGTACACTGGGTGAAGAGTGTGGCTGTCCGCGAATTATGACTGCGAAAGTCGGACCCGGCTTCCCCTGCTAAGTCCTGGTTTGCTCCTCTCATTTATCTGTAGTTGTGGGTACGGTGTAGAGGTAGGAACTGGTATATCGGGAGTGCTGCCTGCTTTTACCGGGGAAGCCTGGTGGGGTTTGTGCTTTTATAATAGTATGTATATTTATATTGACTAGATTATGGTAGTGCTGTATTGGGGCGTCTGGGTATATGGCATTGTTTCCAGTTTTCATTTTTTTGTGCTTTTTGAATTTCATTGATTTACCCCTCGGAGCACCACTGTATTTCAGTGATCCACGTATATTAAGTTGTGCACCTTCCTCTATTATGTTGAAATAGTGTAAAACTCACCTAGGCAAATTTTTTTTCACTTTTCCGTAAAAGCAAGCGTTTTTATAAATATGCTAAAAATAGCGCTCTTTGTCATTGCGATGTCCTGTGATAGCGAAATGACAATAATGATAATGATAAGCAATCGCTTATAAATATGCCCCATAGTTCCTACGTGTGCTATTGTTTCATATAGTATCTCTGTTTGGGATAGGAGATAAAATCTTTGCTTTTAGCAAGACAGAGTACACAAGGTTGCAAGGTTCAATTCCCCAGACTTTAATTGTTTCCCCAGAAACAGAAAAGAGAGATATGAGATACAGCTTAATGAATGTTTGTGTATGTTTGTGAATATGCTCTCTCTATTGGGGCAATGTTGTCTGGAGAGCTTAGTTCTCCTTTAAGCTTTGTACAGACATGCAATTGCAGGGCTGACACACTACTGTAGAAGAAACAGATGTGCAGTCAATCATTACTGTCACTGCTGATGATTGACTGCTGATCACCCTACTGCCTCCCCTGCACATGCTCATGCTTATAAATAGCTCATTGAGCATAGGGGGGAGGTGGATACCTTTCCCAGAATGGAAGAGAACTCTTCATTAAATGTCTGGTTACAAATACATGTAATAAACTGGTCAATTGGTGTTGCAGGCATTTAACAGACAAGTCAACAGTTTTTTTATGGACATGCACTTATATAATATATACGTATATGTCCATACAGTTTTTAACTCTCTATTGAGGAACCCCCTCAAAGGGACCCCAAATTTAGTGAGAAAGACTATTACAGAAAATATCCAAAGATTTTAGACCTATATTATATGTAAAAGTCCTCAACTAAAATACATGCACTTTTAGCATGCTAACCTGAAGATTGTTATTAACCCAAATAGAGATGACTGATATGAAGGTTAATTATATATGCAGATACCTGCACACAACTCATTTCCTAAGCACCAAAGATTTCTGAAGTTTCAAATCCTAAAGATACATTAGCAGTACATAATATTTGGTTTGGTGGCTCCTCCTAGAATGTTTACAAATGATCTATTGGTGGTTATGGTTTATCAAGAAGAGACAATGCACTTATTCTGATAATGAAAATAATCCACATGTCAAAATCAAACAGGACAAGGCATATAGAATTGTACCCTGATACACTTAGGGTATAATGCTTCTTAATCTATACCCACACTGGAAAAATGTATTTGAAACCATTGTTGTAATTTCATACTCTATTGGTACCCTGGCAGCTCCTTAATTATTTAGATATACTAATTAAGGCTGTAAGGCACATTTAAAAATGCCAATATTACAACATACAACAGCATAATGCATTTTGTTGGCAAGCTCCTATAGGATCCAGTGACAACATATTAATTACGTAAGCAAGTGATTGTCAAATTGGGCTATGATGCTACAATAGATAGATATACTTACATCAAATCTATCTAACATTTTACCTTCTAACTTTCCCTTGCATTGCAAAAAATGCTTGACAACGTGGATGCATCACAGGAAACTTCAGTAGGTAAGTTTGTAGTGTTTGGTTAGCACAAGATGTTATACAGAGAAATCTATGGGTTTACCTTGCACAGTTTCTGATTAGAGGTTCGAGGCAACCAGTGAAGCCCATGATTTAGTATAGTATAGTATTTGAGGTTGAATAAACACATACGTCCATCCAGTCCAACCCATCTAGCAATATCCTAATTTCCTGCCTAACTGTTGATCCAGAGGAAGGCAAAAAAACCCCCACCAACTTTATGAAGGGGAAAAAAATCCTTCCTGACTCCAAGTGGCAGAAATTTCCAGTAACCATTATCAATACCAGTAACTTGCAACATTCTTTGTTTGCAGAAACTCATCCAGCTTTTTTTTTAGACTGACCAATGAACCTGCCATAACAATGTTCACTGGAAGACCATTCCATAGCTTTACCGTTCTCACAGTGAAAAACCCTTCCGGAACTTAAAAAGCCTTAACCTTTTTTCTTCAAGTCTTAAGGGATGTCCTCATGTCCTCTGACATGCTCTACTAGTGAACATTGCCCCAGATAGTTTATTGTATGGCATGTTAATATATTTATACACAGCAATCATATCCCCACTAAGTGCCTTTTCTCCAGTAACTTATCCAGTCTCTCATCATATTGAAGCTCCCCCAATCCCCTTATTAATTTAGTTGCACTTCTCTAAACACTTTCCATTTTTAAAGATGTCCTTTTTGTAAACAGGATTCTAAAATTGCACTGCATATTCCAAATGAGACCTCACCAATGCCTTGTAAAGAGGGAGAATAACATTTTCCTCCCTTGAATCCATAACTCTCTTTATATAAGACAATACCATGCTGGCTCTGGCTGTTGATGCCTGTTTGCATTAGAACTAATAACCCAACAAATGAATAAGTATTAAAGGGCATACCCAACCCTCAGACAAAATTATATGCTTACCTTTTCCATCCCCGAAAACCCCAACACCATCAACTTTATTCACCCACTTCTCTGGCATTCTAAAGAGAGATACTCACCCAGTTGTCCTCTTCCATGGTCTTCTGGCTTACCCCAGGCTTCTCCATAGCACAGCAGTCAATAATTTCTGTAATAGATCAGAACATGACCAATGAATATGAATAACTAAAACGAAAGCTGGAACAACTGTAGGATGCTGTGAAGTGCAATCCAAAGTAAACAACAGGCAGTGGCGTAGCTACAGACCTATGAGCCCTGATGCAGACTTTGGACCTAGGCCCCCATACCCCACTGCCAACACAAATCAGCAACACATATACCAATAGTACAGTTCTGCCTCCAACAATCAACTATAATCCTAAAATGATTTGCACAGACACTGTAAAATCCTTGGCAAACTGGCACTGATAAATGGTTGCCACATAGACAATAGTAAAATCCATAGCAATTGGAACTAGCAAAATGGTTGGCACACAGAGATTGGTAAAATGGTTATCACAAAGATACTGGTAAAAAACCTGTCAAACCAGTTTCAGACTAGGCACACGGGGCAGGAAACTAGACATCAAGACCAAAACAACCTTTGAGATATGTATATACAGATACATATACACTGTCCCACACTACTGGGGAAAATGGAGGGAGAACCTGTGCAATGTTACAGTCTGTCCATCTTTCTGTCACTATCTGTCTTACTGTCTATCTATCTCTCTATCATCTATCTATATTTCTTTCTCAATCTGTGATTCTATCTAGCTAGAGAACCAATTTGTACTTTAGGCAAGCCTGCTGTTAAACAGAAGCCGGACGAGTTTGAAATTCCTTAGTCCCAACTCCTTGCTATGCTGCACTCTACAACTCCAATAGATGTGACCCCCTCATAATGTGATCACATGGACAGACCCAGCAAGGGAGGGATTGTAAATATTTAATTAGCTGATGGGGAGGTCCAGAGGGGAGTTTTCAGTCTGTTCTTTCTCTCCCTCTGTCTGCCACACCCCCAGGCTCCCAGTGCTGCTGCTGAGATTGGCCACAAATTAAAGTCACGCAAATACAGTTTTTTTAAGTCAACTGGCAGTCGGAACCTGCCTGTAGCTCTTGCAGGCCACCAGATTGTACGGGCCCGATCGCAATTGTGACTGTTGAAACCCTAGCTCCTATGCCAGTGACAACATGTTTTGGGTACAAACAACCTTTCTCAAGTGTAACAGAATGAGTATATCAGTTCAGGAAACCCAGGGAGGAAAGTAAGGTTTGTGAGGTCAGGTTTATTGCAAGTGGGCAAGTTAAGAATAACATTTTGGACCTGCTCTTTAAATACTACACATTAATGATACAGGAACTGTACTGTTTTATCATTTATTTATTTGGGTTATAGGGTTGTTTTACAAATAGACTGGTGCAGAGTAGAATCCTACTGTTCCCAGATCCAGGGGCCCAATGGATACCCATAACATAGTTATCTTATTAGTGGTTTGATACTATATATATTCATACATTTACCTAAAAGCCCTGCCTTGGCTAACCTATTCCCCACTGTGTTTTTCCAAGTTAGTCTTGCTGAGCTCACATACTTTTACTCCATAAAATCTGGTATTGGGTTTTTCTTAGATGTCAACTAAGCGATAAGACATTTGGCAGTGAGTTGTGAAGGGTTTGAATCTCAATGATTTGTGGTGTTTTACTGTCATGGTTTCCCCTGGGAGAAGTATGTCATTGTCTTAATTTTACTTAGTTTAGTTTTTCAATGTAATGATCATTCATTATTCCGATCTGGGAATGATCAGCAGAATTGCTTTAGGCAATAACAAGAGAAGCAGGTAGGAAACAATGGGATGCTCTAGGGACAGGTTTAGATGTATAGATCCTCCAGGGCTGCTCCTTACAGTGTGTTTTCTGGTGAGTGTGCAGTAAATAATATAGATTATTTTTAAGTCTATAAAAACATACAGAAATGAATACTAAGATCATTACAGTTTGATGGACTTTGTTGTAAATGTGTTCGTTAATAAAAAAAATAGCGAAAAAGAAATGAATTAGAATATCTAAATTTGGTCATTAACTAATTTAAGAAAAATACAATCACAGGGCTTCTTTAACTGTATCTATTAAAACTAAGAGCGTCAGAATGAAGCACAGCTTACAGGGACCTGTAATGTAAACCGAGACCAATTAACAGAGTATAATTTATTGGCAGACTTGTCAGTGAAGCTCCTAAAGCCAAGTACAGTTGAATTCAATTTAAGTTCAATTAATATGCTTCAAAAGATTTAAGATTTCCATCAGTTTACTTACAGGGCGGTGCACTGAGAGATGCAATGGCTCCTTATCTTCCTTATCCACATGCAGTAAGTCATTTGCACCTGATATTACATTCCTATTTCCAAATTACCCTTTGCATGTGTTAAAGACCCTTCCACCTGGATGAAATATCATTTGCAAAAGGCCAAAAAGGAGTTAACCTCAAGCTTCCCAATGTAACATCAGGTTAACATTGGTTTACCTCATTATTTGCGGGGCTTGCGCCATTTTCTATTCATGGCACAAGCACTTGATGCAAAATCTATTGTGTCAGTATGTATGTATAATTTTATTTATAAAGTGCCACTTGGGTACGCAGCACTGTACATTATAAAATACAGACAGGGTTATTCAATAAAAGTTCTTATCGTTTAAAATGGTGCTAATTTTGCCCCAACCAATCAGATGTTAGCTTTAAAATGTTAAATAAGATCTGATTGGTTTGGGCAAAATTAGCACCATTTTAAACAATAAGAACTTTTATTGAATCTCCCTAAGAGTATACAAACATGGGGAGATATATATATATATCATAGGATATAGGACCTTCCAGACTGGGGCTACCATGACGTGGTTGGAAGGCTTTTAATTCATGTGATCACAGTAATGTATACTAAAACCCCTTTGTTTATAAAGTATGCCAGTGTGCAGATAATATGATATTGTATGGGGCCTAGGAATGTGCATTGATTATCTTTTCTAATTATGTATAAATTTATATAAGTGCAGCTTGCCTTGACACATTAGGAATGAGATTCCTGTCCCAAAGAGCTTACAATCTAAGTGGGCAGGACAACATACAGATACTAGTGGGTTGGGGGGGTGGGAACAAAGTGCATAAAAGGGCTAACAATCATTTGTTGTGCTGATGTTCAGAAAGGTAGGATTTGAAAGTATTAATGGATGTCACCAGGCAAAGCAACAGAAGGAGAAAGTTCCAAAGGTAGGCAGCAGCAAGAGAGAATGGTTTAAGGTGGGAGGCAGCAGTGTTAGTTGGGGGTCTGTGGAGAAGATTTCCTTGCGAGAAACAAAGGGCACGGCCAGGAACGTAAGGAAACAAGAGAGAAGATTAGTTGGGAAGTGCAGTAGAGTGAAGGGATTTGAAGGTTAAAAGAAGGGAATTGAATATGATTCTTTGTTTGATGGGGAGCCACCCTATGGACTAAAGTATAGGGGTTGCAGGTTCTTTTTTGGAAGAAAGCGAGATGGTGCTACTTAGTAGCATGAAAAGGGACACCATTCAAATGCTGGCATTACTCTCCGCACTCCTTACGGGCTACCCTCCGCGCTCCTTACGAGCCTGGGTTCCTTATGAGCCTGGGTTATGCATCTGCATCACATGAACAGGAATGTGTAGGGTAAGTATTACACTGCCCTGTGTATCTGCTGTTGTTAGACATAGCCAAGATTTTCACTATACAGTTGCCTCCTGATTTACAACCCATTAAGAATGGATTAGCGTGACTTTAAGAAGGTGTCGGTTGCACAAATTTTCCAAACGTGGCCCATGTGAATTAGTACAAAAAGTTTTGTGTGACTTTATGTGCTGCCCCCAGCATGGGCCAGGTTGGGCACCTCTGGTCTAATAGGTGAGAAGTCCTGTACTGGCTATGCTAATAAACAAACACAAACAGGGGTGCAAGGATGCTGTACCTAGTTCCTAGTCCTAAAACAGCAAGTTGACTTAAGCATTTTGTATCCCTCTGAATACTTTACTGAATACTATTTCACAAGAATCAATTTAATGCACAGTATAATGGCCAGGTGTATTTTAGCTTTGGTTACAATGGAGAAGTGCTAGGAGACGCATTAACAGTGCTGATAAAGGATTCTCAAGATGCTAGTAAATCAACCATCTGTGTTTTGAGGAAGGGAAGTTGTTAATGGATGAACTGTTTATCTGTCTTTTGCAAACATAGAGTACAGTAATCATAAATCTGTCAAAGAGCTAACACAATTTTACCTTTTATAGAAAAAAACCCAACTTTACATTCTATTTATGGGTGTATTTTCCATTTAATATACACTTTATGATGTCATCAATAACATTCGAAACATAATTTTTTCAATAGAAGGATGTTTTATCATTTATTACTTACTAAATAACTTAATATTTAAAATACTTAAAATATAATTGTCTCATTGTTCCTAATACAAGAGAATTCACGTGGTAATCATATGGGGTATTTGTATGAATACCCCATGCCTGCTCTGTGTCACCTTGTACCAGCAAGCCTGTTTCTACATCTGTCTGCAGGAAAAGCAATTTATGGTTGTATTTTCCATTCATAGGCATTGTATGATGTGATCAATAAAACTCACAAAACATAAATCATATTTCAATAACAAGATACTTTTATGACTTGCGTGATATTTAAGTCTGTATAGCCTTAAAAATATATTGCTTAATTATTTCTACATACAAGAGAATACATGTGTTAGGCATATGGGTGAGGAGGGGGGTATGAGTATGAATTCCCTGTGCCTACTCTGTGCCACTTCTTGGCATTATCAGCTAGGCTGTAGCTATATCTGTCAGCAGTAGATGGGTCCAGGGGAAATGTGTCTTTATCCTGAGCAGATTCAATTAGTGTGACAATTATATGAACAAGGGAATACTCTGCAGTAAAATTTTAATTAAAAGGGAGGTGGGACCATGGGGGTAAAAGAACTTTATAATTTATATTCAAGGTTCAAATTAGGGGCTGTGTTACAGGTTTTATTTGTTTTGATACATTATAATTTATTTGTTTTTGATGCTTGAATGTGTCTAAACGGTAATTGTTGTTAATTTTGTAGAGGTAGCTCATCATCGGTTATGTTTATGCACACGTCTAATGAGTGCCTTAATTGCTTTCCATTTGATGGTGATTGCCTTTCTGGGCCATCATTTTAAAAGATCAAAATGAAAAATATGGGCCTATTTTGATAACTATCTATTAAATGCAGGTTTTCAATGAGTAAGAGAATTCTGACATGTGTCATTTAAATTGAATTAGAGAGGGAAAGATAAAAGTCTAGATAGTAAAAAATATGTAGAAATTCATATTAGTTAGCAGTAAGAAAAATACAGTACTTATTTTAACAAATGTAAAAGCTAGTGTTATGCTAACAGTAATCTACAATAATTCTGACAAACACAGACCTGAATAATCTCACAATAACTCAACTGTAATTGGGATCTGCCACAGTGACAACTGTAATTTACAGGAAAAAAAATTACTTATCTTATGACTTGCAGAGATGATCTGTTGAAAGCAGGATTGGTGATTTTGAAGGTAAATGCATGGCAAACCACATTAGGATCTGTTAGGATTTCCCTGTTATTGGGCAAGTAAATATCCAGTTAAAGTATTTGGTCTTTAAAGGGGAACTAAAGGGGAATTAAAAGGAGCACACTCCTACCTTTTATTACCTTTTACTCCTACCATTAATATTATGATTCTAGTTGCAGTCTATTCAAAGTTACAGCAGTATAAAGGGTGTTCTTGCTAGCAACGTAAGCTGTGACATCAGCAACACCATGCTCTGTCTCGGTCTGGAGCATGCCCACTGCTGGGACAGAGCTGCACCCAGAGCTCCGCCCCCGAACTTCTAAATTATTTGTAAAGCTAGCCGCATACCTGAACAAAAAAACACTTTTCTCTAGCCTGGAAATACATTATTTTACTTACTTACTTATGTCATTACATTACTATTGTTAGAAATTCCCATGGGTATGTTTCCCAATACACAAAACAATAAAGAGGTTTTCAGGAGGTGTTACATTATTTTACTAATGTTTTATGAAATTTCAACTGGGGGATATTGGGCTCGCCTGTCTGCTGAGTGTTTACACCTATTGTATTAACTTGTAAAGAAAGCCCTTCTACAGTATGTTACCTATTAGCAGTACCAAGGCCTGATCTAAAGTTACAGTTTTAGTTTCAGTTTTCTACTTTGCCACATTTTTAACTTAAATGGTATCTCCACTGCTAAATTTTTTTTTTTGCTATTCAGTTTTATTAAAGAATAGGAGGTAAAGGAGCTGTGTCTTACCTTCAGTTTTTCAATAAAACCTGCAGGAGGTGGGAGAGAAGGTAAGGTACTTACCCGATCACTTTCGCTGCATAGTTTGACAGGTCCCGACAGGCTCTGTATTCTATGCGCATGCACAAGTGGGATGTGCATAGAATACAGAGTCCGTTGCTGACTGATTCATTTGATTATCCCATGTATGGCCTCCTGTTCTATAGACTGCCTGGTGATGCAGTTTGTCACCCAGAAGCTGATCTAACCAGTTGGGAAATGTTATTTTGATCCCATTAGCTGCTAGGGCAGATTTCAAGCTAAGATCTGACAAAAATAGATGGTGCCAGGTGAAACTTCATCACTGGGTTTTGATCTGGAATTACCAATCAGCTGCACCATTGTGCAGCCATATACCATCTATTATTTCTAAATGTGGAAGTGTAAAGAGGTACAAAGCAGTTTATCAGTACTGTATATTACCCTATAAAGGGATAAGTTCACCTCTAAAAGCTTGTACTTACCACCAAACCGTTTGTATGTATTTGTCAATAGTGCTATATATTTTGCAGCATTTTACAATCCATTCACTCCAAGCACTGCCCCAAAAAGCTTACAATCTAATAATTTTTCTCCCACACACATCTACCACTATGTATCTATGTCTTCATAATTGTGTAAAAAAGGCATTCATTTACTATAGTTGTGTTGTGCGTTCATTTTACAATTTTAATCTACAATATGAAAAGAATTCAATGCACAAACAGCTCTAGCATTTTTAGTACATTGCTTTACAATAGTTATGCCTGTCATTGTCTATGTTTCTGCAGTAAATTACACTATATTTCTGAGGAAAGAGGTTTCATGCTAGATTAAGTGTAACCCTTTTTGTAATAAGGATATATCAATGGGATTCTTGTTCTGACTGAAAAAAATCATGTTGTGACCAATTAAATTCTGACTCCTGTTTATCCTCTAGAGCAATTTTACAAGCAGTTCTAGATGTACACATACAGAAGAAAACCAGGGGTTAGTATTAAAGCAAATTACTTTACCTTCTGCATTGGTGGTCTCAAGATTCAACACCTACTCTTGTGAAAGGCAAATGAAAAACCACAGGATTTAACTTTTCCAATATTAATCTTTCACATAATGAGAAGGCCTTATACACCTCATTACAGGACATTTAATTCTGATTAGGGAATCCTAGTGAGATCTGGCAAAAGGCATGGAAAAAGAGTAATTTAAGCGATTGTCAGTTACCACTGAGATGGAATGTGTTTTTATATTATAGGAACTATATTTTGCAAACATTGCTTTTATTTAAAGGAGAACTAAACCCAGTTTTTTATACTCCAGAATCTGAAAACAACCCCCCTAAAAACACCAATAAACTATAAAATGCCACTTTAGTAAACTCTGTTAAAGTAAATCAAAGCCTGTCAAGAACTGTATCCACACCTCCTGACCTCAGTCACATGCTTCCTTGCTTTATCTGTCCTGTAAAAGGATTGGCTAGATATAATTAATGGGTGTGACCAACTGTAACAAGTTTGTGCCATAGCAAAGACTGAGCATGTGCAGAACATAATGGTTGTTGACCAAACTGTCTGATACTAGAATGCTGAGAAGTAAAGCACAAACCATATGTTATTTAGGTAAATTTCCCAGCGCCTGTATCAAAATGAGAGGTATCCCCACCTGGGGATAGTGTGCATATAGACTTTTGTTACCTATTTGGATATTCTGCTAAGGTTTTGATTTTTAAGTAATTGAGTGCAACGTTTAATTCAGTTAAAGGGTAAATGAAAGGAAAAGGAAAAACTGCTTACCGTATGTGAGCTGGACTTCTATCCAATATAGGAAAGGCAGGGAGGCACACCCAAAATAGAATTTTAACAGCAAACTTTCATTTATTGAGTGCTCAACATGCAAGTCAGGTACACATTGTGTACCTGACTTGCATGATGAGCACTCAATAAATGAAAGTTTGCTGTTAAAATTCTATTTTGGATGTGCCTCCCTGCCTTTCCTATATTGACTTGATACTTACCTGATGTGGCACAGGCTTCAGGGAGTGCACCTTAAAACCTACCTGTTGAGAATCCACAATCTGTTGATATCTGGACTTCTATCCCTATGCTTGGGCGCGCACATTAGAGCCTGAATGTGCTCTGTGGTGGGATTAACATTGTGCATATGTGAAAAGATTGGAAGCCAGAAGTGAGAACTGCACCCCCTCTCTTCATCTATCTTGATTTTCATGAAATCTGCTCAAGATAAAGTGCCTGCTGATGAGATTGTTAGAACATTTTCCAACAGGTCATCAGTGGCCGAACCTCCTAAAGTTCAGTTGGTTTACAAAAAGTTCTAAAGTTCTATAGTTGGAAAACAAACCCATTAAAGTCTATGGAGGGAAAAAGTTTGGATTTCTAATAAAATACAGATAAAATAGCAATGGTAACTTACTGTTAATGGCTCTGGCACATGAGGAATAGTCTGGGGAACATGGCCATATCACTAAAACTTGTTAAACAGTAAATTTCCCCACAATCCGGCAATTGTTTCTGCATTGAGTTTTTGGTAAATTCAAGGGTTATCACAAAATAAAGGGTTACTGAATGCTACATTCAAGGGTTATCGCAAATTCAAGGTATGCTTTAAATTTGTGCTAACCCTTGAATGTAGCGTTCGGTAACCCTTGAATTTGCGATTACCCTCGAATGTAGCATTCGTTAACCCTCGGATTCCTGAATGTGTTACCACTGAACAAGCTCAGAAGGAAGTTCATGACCAAATACTTCCATATATTTTATTATATATAGATTATATAAAATAATATATATTCTCTACTTGCCATGATTATTATCACAGTTAGCCAATACAGATATTCCCTTTACTACACTTTTGATATAAAAGTAAATTATTTTTCCTTTTGTTTTAATTTCCGTTCTGAGAAATTCTCCTTCAAAGGGCATGTCCACCCTTCTTATAATCTAACTTTCACAGCAGCTTAAGCCTCTCAAACACAAATTTCTCTATACCAGTAACAAAAATGCTTCTATCATTACTTACACAGTCCAATCTGTCTCCTCGGCCAATCATTGAGCCATTCCCAAAACTGCAGAGGAGAGATCTCTTCTGCTACTGCATGTCATGTAGTTTACATTTGCAATTCATTATCATTAGAGACTTACAGGCGAACCTGGCACAAAATTTTAATGGCAAATTCACCTTCAGAACTTAATTATCCCCGCAACCAATTTTTCAATATACTTAACTTTACCAATAAATGCTTCAAGTTCTAAACTTTGTTTGACAGTTTGATCACCCACTCTTCTCTCTCTTCAGCAGCTTTTTGGTCTACAGTGAAAAATGTGTTGGGGTGCCTTAAGCAGTATGTAAAATGAAGCTTTGAGGGTGAAAATATATTTCAGTATGGAAATCCAAAGTCAAGGTAGGAATATGCATTCTTTACAAATTGTAATTGTAAGAACTTGTAAGAATTTACAAGAAAAAAATGGTTTACCTAGACATAATGAATACTGTATGTAAACCCAGTCTGAGCAATCACCTCGGGCAGCTTCAGGGTTAATGTTGTTACAGTTCTCTATGCTGCTGTCAATAACAGGGCAGATTGAAGGGGCCCTATTTTGTGCTAAGTTTCCAAAACTACCAGTCTGTGTGCCAACTGATTTACCAGTGGTCTGTATACAAAGTATTTTTGACATTGTCTGTGTGCCAAGCATTTAACCAGTGCCTGGCTGTGTGCACTGCCAGTTTCCCAACCAGTTTATCAGTGTCTGCATGCCAAGCATTTAACCAGTCTCTGTGCCAACTATTTTACCAGTAGTTATATACAAAGCATTTTACCAATGATTATTTGTTTTGTAGTGCCGATTTGTGTTTGCGGCAGTGTTGGGGGGCCCATGCCCAAATTTTGCATCAAAAGTCTGTAGCTACGCCACTGCTAAACACACCACAGATGTTACAATAATTTTGCCGAAAGAGTGCTCCCACAGGCCCCCCTTTTGCGTATGTTATGTAGCTCTGCAGGAAGATAGACCAAGCTTCCATGTGGTAGTAGCATAAGCAATACAGCCCTTTAATTGGAAGTCTAATAAGAATTCTTAAGCCTTGCATACTTATGAGGCCTCTTCCCTCCTTGTTAAAAGCCAGTAGTCACCAAGAAGTGATAGCCTTTAACACTAATCCAATGCAAGTTCAGGGAAATAATCTTCCCAAGAAAATGTAACCAAACAGGGGGTGTCAGCCGACTCAGCCCATATAAATGATCCAAAGTAATTAGTTAGGACCTTCCATACTGGGATTACATTGATGTGGTTTCACTTTTATACATTAAATTGTAACTAAAACCCCTGGTTTTTTACTGTTTTACTGTTTGCACTAGCACAGATATTATGATTTTATGTGGGACCCAAGAATGTGCATTGATCATCTTTTTCCTTGTTCAACCTCAATTACTATGTTACTAGGGGCCATATTTATAAAGGCGCGGTATAGCTTTTTAGCGCTACCATGCCTTTAACAATCAGTTTACAGATCGTTATCGCAAATTACAGATAACAATCGATAACGCGACTGTAGATTTACAATCCCCGTACTTTACTATTGAATGGTATTCTACAAGCAAATGTTTGTTAGTTAACCTTTACGGCCGCTGTCATACATTAATGATAACTTGCGATACCACATATTTAGGAATATGGCCCTATGTTCTAAGGTTTTGGTCAGATCAATAGCACTTCCACTTTATGTTACAGTAATTTTGCCTAAGGGGTGCTCTCACAGCCCACTTTTTGCGTATCCATTGTTAAACCTGTGACTGTGAGCTTTATCATTGGATTCAGTGTCACCACTGGGCTAAAACAAGACGCCTCTACTGCACCCCTGGGGTTATGTTTCTGTTAAAACCAGCAAACCCCCGATTCTTAAAAGAATCGCAGATCTACCACCACGCAACCGCCCCATTCCTCGGTGCTCCCCTAGTAAACTACTTCCACTGTTTATCAGATGGGTGACAGTTAATATACAGTAAGTTCCCCTCCACAGAGTGTTAATATACAGTAAGTGTCCCCCATAGAAAGTGTTAATACACATTAAGCATCCCCCACAGTGTTAATACACAGTAAGTATCCCCCACACTGTTAATATACAGTAAGTGTCCCCCACATAGAGTGTTAAGTGCCCCCACAGAGTGCCCATATACAGTAATCCCCCAATACAGTGTCCATATACAGTAATCCCCCAATACAGTGTCCATATACAGTAACCCCCCGAATACACAGTGTCCATATACATTAATTCCCCCAATACAGTGTCCATATACAGTAAGCCCCCCAATACACAATGTCCAGTGTCAGTCGATGGTGGCCCCCCAGGATTTTGCACGCTGCTTGTTCCCCCTGGAGGATCCGATGACTTTTGGATTACTGAACTTGCCGTTTGGACCGTACACTGGGTGAAGAGTGTGGCTGTCCGCGAATTATGACTGCGAAAGTCGGACCCGGCTTCCCCTGCTAAGTCCTGGTTTGCTCCTCTCATTTATCTGTAGTTGTGGGTACGGTGTAGAGGTAGGAACTGGTATATCGGGAGTGCTGCCTGCTTTTACCGGGGAAGCCTGGTGGGGTTTGTGCTTTTATAATAGTATGTATATTTATATTGACTAGATTATGGTAGTGCTGTATTGGGGCGTCTGGGTATATGGCATTGTTTCCAGTTTTCATTTTTTTGTGCTTTTTGAATTTCATTGATTTACCCCTCGGAGCACCACTGTATTTCAGTGATCCACGTATATTAAGTTGTGCACCTTCCTCTATTATGTTGAAATAGTGTAAAACTCACCTAGGCAATTTTTTTTTCACTTTTCCGTAAAAGCAAGCGTTTTTATAAATATGCTAAAAATAGCGCTCTTTGTCATTGCGATGTCCTGTGATAGCGAAATGACAATAATGATAATGATAAGCAATCGCTTATAAATATGCCCCATAGTTCCTACGTGTGCTATTGTTTCATATAGTATCTCTGTTTGGGATAGGAGATAAAATCTTTGCTTTTAGCAAGACAGAGTACACAAGGTTGCAAGGTTCAATTCCCCAGACTTTAATTGTTTCCCCAGAAACAGAAAAGAGAGATATGAGATACAGCTTAATGAATGTTTGTGTATGTTTGTGAATATGCTCTCTCTATTGGGGCAATGTTGTCTGGAGAGCTTAGTTCTCCTTTAAGCTTTGTACAGACATGCAATTGCAGGGCTGACACACTACTGTAGAAGAAACAGATGTGCAGTCAATCATTACTGTCACTGCTGATGATTGACTGCTGTTCACCCTACTGCCTCCCCTGCACATGCTCATGCTTATAAATAGCTCATTGAGCATAGGGGGGGAGGTGGATACCTTTCCCAGAATGGAAGAGAACTCTTCATTAAATATCTGGTTACAAATACATGTAATAAACTGGTCAATTGGTGTTGCAGGCATTTAACAGACAAGTCAACAGTTTTTTTATGGACATGCACTTATATAATATATACGTATATGTCCATACAGTTTTTAACTCTCTATTGAGGAACCCCCTCAAAGGGACCCCAAATTTAGTGAGAAAGACTATTACAGAAAATATCCAAAGATTTTAGACCTATATTATATGTAAAAGTCCTCAACTAAAATACATGCACTTTTAGCATGCTAACCTGAAGATTGTTATTAACCCAAATAGAGATGACTGATATGAAGGTTAATTATATATGCAGATACCTGCACACAACTCATTTCCTAAGCACCAAAGATTTCTGAAGTTTCAAATCCTAAAGATACATTAGCAGTACATAATATTTGGTTTGGTGGCTCCTCCTAGAATGTTTACAAATGATCTATTGGTGGTTATGGTTTATCAAGAAGAGACAATGCACTTATTCTGATAATGAAAATAATCCACATGTCAAAATCAAACAGGACAAGGCATATAGAATTGTACCCTGATACACTTAGGGTATAATGCTTCTTAATCTATACCCACACTGGAAAAATGTATTTGAAACCATTGTTGTAATTTCATACTCTATTGGTACCCTGGCAGCTCCTTAACTATTTAGATATACTAATTAAGGCTGTAAGGCACATTTAAAAATGCCAATATTACAACATACAACAGCATAATGCATTTTGTTGGCAAGCTCCTATAGGATCCAGTGACAACATATTAATTACGTAAGCAAGTGATTGTCAAATTGGGCTATGATGCTACAATAGATAGATATACTTACATCAAATCTATCTAACATTTTACCTTCTAACTTTCCCTTGCATTGCAAAAAATGCTTGACAACGTGGATGCATCACAGGAAACTTCAGTAGGTAAGTTTGTAGTGTTTGGTTAGCACAAGATGTTATACAGAGAAATCTATGGGTTTACCTTGCACAGTTTCTGATTAGAGGTTCGAGGCAACCAGTGAAGCCCATGATTTAGTATAGTATAGTATTTGAGGTTGAATAAACACATACGTCCATCCAGTCCAACCCATCTAGCAATATCCTAATTTCCTGCCTAACTGTTGATCCAGAGGAAGGCAAAAAAAACCCACCAACTTTATGAAGGGGAAAAAAATCCTTCCTGACTCCAAGTGGCAGAAATTTCCAGTAACCATTATCAATACCAGTAACTTGCAACATTCTTTGTTTGCAGAAACTCATCCAGCTTTTTTTTTAGACTGACCAATGAACCTGCCATAACAATGTTCACTGGAAGACCATTCCATAGCTTTACCGTTCTCACAGTGAAAAACCCTTCCCGAACTTAAAAAGCCTTAACCTTTTTTCTTCAAGTCTTAAGGGATGTCCTCATGTCCTCTGACATGCTCTACTAGTGAACATTGCCCCAGATAGTTTATTGTATGGCATGTTAATATATTTATACACAGTAATCATATCCCCACTAAGCGCCTTTTCTCCAGTAACTTATCCAGTCTCTCATCATATTGAAGCTCCCCCAATCCCCTTATTAATTTAGTTGCACTTCTCTAAACACTTTCCATTTTTAAAGATGTCCTTTTTGTAAACAGGATTCTAAAATTGCACTGCATATTCCAAATGAGACCTCACCAATGCCTTGTAAAGAGGGAGAATAACATTTTCCTCCCTTGAATCCATAACTCTCTTTATATAAGACAATACCATGCTGGCTCTGGCTGTTGATGCCTGTTTGCATTAGAACTAATAACCCAACAAATGAATAAGTATTAAAGGGCATACCCAACCCTCAGACAAAATTATATGCTTACCTTTTCCATCCCCAAAAACCCCAACACCATCAACTTTATTCACCCACTTCTCTGGCATTCTAAAGAGAGATACTCACCCAGTTGTCCTCTTCCATGGTCTTCTGGCTTACCCCAGGCTTCTCCATAGCACAGCAGTCAATAATTTCTGTAATAGATCAGAACATGACCAATGAATATGAATAACTAAAACGAAAGCTGGAACAACTGTAGGATGCTGTGAAGTGCAATCCAAAGTAAACAACAGGCAGTGGCGTAGCTACAGACCTATGGGCCCTGATGCAGACTTTGGACCTAGGCCCCCATACCCCACTGCCAACACAAATCAGCAACACATATACCAATAGTACAGTTCTGCCTCCAACAATCAACTATAATCCTAAAATGATTTGCACAGACACTGTAAAATCCTTGGCAAACTGGCACTGATAAATGGTTGCCACATAGACAATAGTAAAATCCATAGCAATTGGAACTAGCAAAATGGTTGGCACACAGAGATTGGTAAAATGGTTATCACAAAGATACTGGTAAAAAACCTGTCAAACCAGTTTCAGACTAGGCACATGGGGCAGGAAACTAGACATCAAGACCAAAACAACCTTTGAGATATGTATATACAGATACATATACACTGTCCCACACTACTGGGGAAAATGGAGGGAGAACCTGTGCAATGTTACAGTCTGTCCATCTTTCTGTCACTATCTGTCTTACTGTCTATCTATCTCTCTATCATCTATCTATATTTCTTTCTCAATCTGTGATTCTATCTAGCTAGAGAGCCAATTTGTACTTTAGGCAAGCCTGCTGTTAAACAGAAGCCGGACGAGTTTGAAATTCCTTAGTCCCAACTCCTTGCTATGCTGCACTCTACAACTCCAATAGATGTGACCCCCTCATAATGTGATCACATGGACAGACCCAGCAAGGGAGGGATTGTAAATATTTAATTAGCTGATGGGGAGGTCCAGAGGGCAGTTTTCAGTCTGTTCTTTCTCTCCCTCTGTCTGCCACACCCCCAGGCTCCCAGTGCTGCTGCTGAGATTGGCCACAAATTAAAGTCACGCAAATACAGTTTTTTTAAGTCAACTGGCAGTCGGAACCTGCCTGTAGCTCTTGCAGGCCACCAGATTGTACGGGTCCGATCGCAATTGTGACTGTTGAAACCCTAGCTCCTATGCCAGTGACAACATGTTTTGGGTACAAACAAACTTTCTCAAGTGTAACAGAATGAGTATATCAGTTCAGGAAACCCAGGGAGGAAAGTAAGGTTTGTGAGGTCAGGTTTATTGCAAGTGGGCAAGTTAAGAATAACATTTTGGACCTGCTCTTTAAATACTACACATTAATGATACAGGAACTGTACTGTTTTATCATTTATTTATTTGGGTTATAGGGTTGTTTTACAAATAGACTGGTGCAGAGTAGAATCCTACTGTTCCCAGATCCAGGGGCCCAATGGATACCCATAACATAGTTATCTTATTAGTGGTTTGATACTATATATATTCATACATTTACCTAAAAGCCCTGCCTTGGCTAACCTATTCCCCACTGTGTTTTTCCAAGTTAGTCTTGCTGAGCTCACATACTTTTACTCCATAAAATCTGGTATTGGGTTTTTCTTAGATGTCAACTAAGCGATAAGACATTTGGCAGTGAGTTGTGAAGGGTTTGAATCTCAATGATTTGTGGTGTTTTACTGTCATGGTTTCCCCTGGGAGAAGTATGTCATTGTCTTAATTTTACTTAGTTTAGTTTTTCAATGTAATGATCATTCATTATTCCGATCTGGGAATGATCAGCAGAATTGCTTTAGGCAATAACAAGAGAAGCAGGTAGGAAACAATGGGATGCTCTAGGGACAGGTTTAGATGTATAGATCCTCCAGGGCTGCTCCTTACAGTGTGTTTTCTGGTGAGTGTGCAGTAAATAATATAGATTATTTTTAAGTCTATAAAAACATACAGAAATGAATACTAAGATCATTACAGTTTGATGGACTTTGTTGTAAATGTGTTCGTTAATAAAAAAAATAGCGAAAAAGAAATGAATTAGAATATCTAAATTTGGTCATTAACTAATTTAAGAAAAATACAATCACAGGGCTTCTTTAACTGTATCTATTAAAACTAAGAGCGTCAGAATGAAGCACAGCTTACAGGGACCTGTAATGTAAACCGAGACCAATTAACAGAGTATAATTTATTGGCAGACTTGTCAGTGAAGCTCCTAAAGCCAAGTACAGTTGAATTCAATTTAAGTTCAATTAATATGCTTCAAAAGATTTAAGATTTCCATCAGTTTACTTACAGGGCGGTGCACTGAGAGATGCAATGGCTCCTTATCTTCCTTATCCACATGCAGTAAGTCATTTGCACCTGATATTACATTCCTATTTCCAAATTACCCTTTGCATGTGTTAAAGACCCTTCCACCTGGATGAAATATCATTTGCAAAAGGCCAAAAAGGAGTTAACCTCAAGCTTCCCAATGTAACATCAGGTTAACATTGGTTTACCTCATTATTTGCGGGGCTTGCGCCATTTTCTATTCATGGCACAAGCACTTGATGCAAAATCTATTGTGTCAGTATGTATGTATAATTTTATTTATAAAGTGCCACTTGGGTACGCAGCACTGTACATTATAAAATACAGACAGGGTTATTCAATAAAAGTTCTTATCGTTTAAAATGGTGCTAATTTTGCCCCAACCAATCAGATGTTAGCTTTAAAATGTTAAATAAGATCTGATTGGTTTGGGCAAAATTAGCACCATTTTAAACAATAAGAACTTTTATTGAATCTCCCTGAGAGTATACAAACATGGGGAGATATATATATATATATATATATATATATATATATATATATATGTATCATAGGATATAGGACCTTCCAGACTGGGGCTACCATGACGTGGTTGGAAGGCTTTTAATTCATGTGATCACAGTAATGTATACTAAAACCCCTTTGTTTATAAAGTATGCCAGTGTGCAGATAATATGATATTGTATGGGGCCTAGGAATGTGCATTGATTATCTTTTCTAATTATGTATAAATTTATATAAGTGCAGCTTGCCTTGACACATTAGGAATGAGATTCCTGTCCCAAAGAGCTTACAATCTAAGTGGGCAGGACAACATACAGATACTAGTGGGTTGGGGGGGTGGGAACAAAGTGCATAAAAGGGCTAACAATCATTTGTTGTGCTGATGTTCAGAAAGGTAGGATTTGAAAGTATTAATGGATGTCACCAGGCAAAGCAACAGAAGGAGAAAGTTCCAAAGGTAGGCAGCAGCAAGAGAGAATGGTTTAAGGTGGGAGGCAGCAGTGTTAGTTGGGGGTCTGTGGAGAAGATTTCCTTGCGAGAAACAAAGGGCACGGCCAGGAACGTAAGGAAACAAGAGAGAAGATTAGTTGGGAAGTGCAGTAGAGTGAAGGGATTTGAAGGTTAAAAGAAGGGAATTGAATATGATTCTTTGTTTGATGGGGAGCCACCCTATGGACTAAAGTATAGGGGTTGCAGGTTCTTTTTTGGAAGAAAGCGAGATGGTGCTACTTAGTAGCATGAAAAGGGACACCATTCAAATGCTGGCATTACCCTCCGCACTCCTTACGGGCTACCCTCCGCGCTCCTTACGAGCCTGGGTTCCTTATGAGCCTGGGTTATGCATCTGCATCACATGAACAGGAATGTGTAGGGTAAGTATTACACTGCCCTGTGTATCTGCTGTTGTTAGACATAGCCAAGATTTTCACTATACAGTTGCCTCCTGATTTACAACCCATTAAGAATGGATTAGCGTGACTTTAAGAAGGTGTCGGTTGCACAAATTTTCCAAAAGTGGCCTGTGTGAATTAGTACAAAAAGTTTTGTGTGACTTTATGTGCTGCCCCCAGCATGGGCCAGGTTGGGCACCTCTGGTCTAATAGGTGAGAAGTCCTGTACTGGCTATGCTAATAAACAAACACAAACAGGGGTGCAAGGATGCTGTACCTAGTTCCTAGTCCTAAAACAGCAAGTTGACTTAAGCATTTTGTATCCCTCTGAATACTTTACTGAATACTATTTCACAAGAATCAATTTAATGCACAGTATAATGGCCAGGTGTATTTTAGCTTTGGTTACAATGGAGAAGTGCTAGGAGACGCATTAACAGTGCTGATAAAGGATTCTCAAGATGCTAGTAAATCAACCATCTGTGTTTTGAGGAAGGGAAGTTGTTAATGGATGAACTGTTTATCTGTCTTTTGCAAACATAGAGTACAGTAATCATAAATCTGTCAAAGAGCTAACACAATTTTACCTTTTATAGAAAAAAACCCAACTTTACATTCTATTTATGGGTGTATTTTCCATTTAATATACACTTTATGATGTCATCAATAACATTCGAAACATAATTTTTTCAATAGAAGGATGTTTTATCATTTATTACTTACTAAATAACTTAATATTTAAAATACTTAAAATATAATTGTCTCATTGTTCCTAATACAAGAGAATTCACGTGGTAATCATATGGGGTATTTGTATGAATACCCCATGCCTGCTCTGTGTCACCTTGTACCAGCAAGCCTGTTTCTACATCTGTCTGCAGGAAAAGCAATTTATGGTTGTATTTTCCATTCATAGGCATTGTATGATGTGATCAATAAAACTCACAAAACATAAATCATATTTCAATAACAAGATACTTTTATGACTTGCGTGATATTTAAGTCTGTATAGCCTTAAAAATATATTGCTTAATTATTTCTACATACAAGAGAATACATGTGTTAGGCATATGGGTGAGGAGGGGGGTATGAGTATGAATTCCCTGTGCCTACTCTGTGCCACTTCTTGGCATTATCAGCTAGGCTGTAGCTATATCTGTCAGCAGTAGATGGGTCCAGGGGAAATGTGTCTTTATCCTGAGCAGATTCAATTAGTGTGACAATTATATGAACAAGGGAATACTCTGCAGTAAAATTTTAATTAAAAGGGAGGTGGGACCATGGGGGTAAAAGAACTTTATAATTTATATTCAAGGTTCAAATTAGGGGCTGTGTTACAGGTTTTATTTGTTTTGATACATTATAATTTATTTGTTTTTGATGCTTGAATGTGTCTAAACGGTAATTGTTGTTAATTTTGTAGAGGTAGCTCATCATCGGTTATGTTTATGCACACGTCTAATGAGTGCCTTAATTGCTTTCCATTTGATGGTGATTGCCTTTCTGGGCCATCATTTTAAAAGATCAAAATGAAAAATATGGGCCTATTTTGATAACTATCTATTAAATGCAGGTTTTCAATGAGTAAGAGAATTCTGACATGTGTCATTTAAATTGAATTAGAGAGGGAAAGATAAAAGTCTAGATAGTAAAAAATATGTAGAAATTCATATTAGTTAGCAGTAAGAAAAATACAGTACTTATTTTAACAAATGTAAAAGCTAGTGTTATGCTAACAGTAATCTACAATAATTCTGACAAACACAGACCTGAATAATCTCACAATAACTCAACTGTAATTGGGATCTGCCACAGTGACAACTGTAATTTACAGGAAAAAAAATTACTTATCTTATGACTTGCAGAGATGATCTGTTGAAAGCAGGATTGGTGATTTTGAAGGTAAATGCATGGCAAACCACATTAGGATCTGTTAGGATTTCCCTGTTATTGGGCAAGTAAATATCCAGTTAAAGTATTTGGTCTTTAAAGGGGAACTAAAGGGGAATTAAAAGGAGCACACTCCTACCTTTTATTACCTTTTACTCCTACCATTAATATTATGATTCTAGTTGCAGTCTATTCAAAGTTACAGCAGTATAAAGGGTGTTCTTGCTAGCAACGTAAGCTGTGACATCAGCAACACCATGCTCTGTCTCGGTCTGGAGCATGCCCACTGCTGGGACAGAGCTGCACCCAGAGCTCCGCCCCCGAACTTCTAAATTATTTGTAAAGCTAGCCGCATACCTGAACAAAAAAACACTTTTCTCTAGCCTGGAAATACATTATTTTACTTACTTACTTATGTCATTACATTACTATTGTTAGAAATTCCCATGGGTATGTTTCCCAATACACAAAACAATAAAGAGGTTTTCAGGAGGTGTTACATTATTTTACTAATGTTTTATGAAATTTCAACTGGGGGATATTGGGCTCGCCTGTCTGCTGAGTGTTTACACCTATTGTATTAACTTGTAAAGAAAGCCCTTCTACAGTATGTTACCTATTAGCAGTACCAAGGCCTGATCTAAAGTTACAGTTTTAGTTTCAGTTTTCTACTTTGCCACATTTTTAACTTAAATGGTATCTCCACTGCTAAATTTTTTTTTTTGCTATTCAGTTTTATTAAAGAATAGGAGGTAAAGGAGCTGTGTCTTACCTTCAGTTTTTCAATAAAACCTGCAGGAGGTGGGAGAGAAGGTAAGGTACTTACCCGATCACTTTCGCTGCATAGTTTGACAGGTCCCGACAGGCTCTGTATTCTATGCGCATGCACAAGTGGGATGTGCATAGAATACAGAGTTCGTTGCTGACTGATTCATTTGATTATCCCATGTATGGCCTCCTGTTCTATAGACTGCCTGGTGATGCAGTTTGTCACCCAGAAGCTGATCTAACCAGTTGGGAAATGTTATTTTGATCCCATTAGCTGCTAGGGCAGATTTCAAGCTAAGATCTGACAAAAATAGATGGTGCCAGGTGAAACTTCATCACTGGGTTTTGATCTGGAATTACCAATCAGCTGCACCATTGTGCAGCCATATACCATCTATTATTTCTAAATGTGGAAGTGTAAAGAGGTACAAAGCAGTTTATCAGTACTGTATATTACCCTATAAAGGGATAAGTTCACCTCTAAAAGCTTGTACTTACCACCAAACCGTTTGTATGTATTTGTCAATAGTGCTATATATTTTGCAGCATTTTACAATCCATTCACTCCAAGCACTGCCCCAAAAAGCTTACAATCTAATAATTTTTCTCCCACACACATCTACCACTATGTATCTATGTCTTCATAATTGTGTAAAAAAGGCATTCATTTACTATAGTTGTGTTGTGCGTTCATTTTACAATTTTAATCTACAATATGAAAAGAATTCAATGCACAAACAGCTCTAGCATTTTTAGTACATTGCTTTACAATAGTTATGCCTGTCATTGTCTATGTTTCTGCAGTAAATTACACTATATTTCTGAGGAAAGAGGTTTCATGCTAGATTAAGTGTAACCATTTTTGTAATAAGGATATATCAATGGGATTCTTGTTCTGACTGAAAAAAATCATGTTGTGACCAATTAAATTCTGACTCCTGTTTATCCTCTAGAGCAATTTTACAAGCAGTTCTAGATGTACACATACAGAAGAAAACCAGGGGTTAGTATTAAAGCAAATTACTTTACCTTCTGCATTGGTGGTCTCAAGATTCAACACCTACTCTTGTGAAAGGCAAATGAAAAACCACAGGATTTAACTTTTCCAATATTAATCTTTCACATAATGAGAAGGCCTTATACACCTCATTACAGGACATTTAATTCTGATTAGGGAATCCTAGTGAGATCTGGCAAAAGGCATGGAAAAAGAGTAATTTAAGCGATTGTCAGTTACCACTGAGATGGAATGTGTTTTTATATTATAGGAACTATATTTTGCAAACATTGCTTTTATTTAAAGGAGAACTAAACCCAGTTTTTTATACTCCAGAATCTGAAAACAACCCCCCTAAAAACACCAATAAACTATAAAATGCCACTTTAGTAAACTCTGTTAAAGTAAATCAAAGCCTGTCAAGAACTGTATCCACACCTCCTGACCTCAGTCACATGCTTCCTTGCTTTATCTGTCCTGTAAAAGGATTGGCTAGATATAATTAATGGGTGTGACCAACTGTAACAAGTTTGTGCCATAGCAAAGACTGAGCATGTGCAGAACATAATGGTTGTTGACCAAACTGTCTGATACTAGAATGCTGAGAAGTAAAGCACAAACCATATGTTATTTAGGTAAATTTCCCAGCGCCTGTATCAAAATGAGAGGTATCCCCACCTGGGGATAGTGTGCATATAGACTTTTGTTACCTATTTGGATATTCTGCTAAGGTTTTGATTTTTAAGTAATTGAGTGCAACGTTTAATTCAGTTAAAGGGTAAATGAAAGGAAAAGGAAAAACTGCTTACCGTATGTGAGCTGGACTTCTATCCAATATAGGAAAGGCAGGGAGGCACACCCAAAATAGAATTTTAACAGCAAACTTTCATTTATTGAGTGCTCAACATGCAAGTCAGGTACACATTGTGTACCTGACTTGCATGATGAGCACTCAATAAATGAAAGTTTGCTGTTAAAATTCTATTTTGGATGTGCCTCCCTGCCTTTCCTATATTGACTTGATACTTACCTGATGTGGCACAGGCTTCAGGGAGTGCACCTTAAAACCTACCTGTTGGGAATCCACAATCTGTTGATATCTGGACTTCTATCCCTATGCTTGGGCGCGCACATTAGAGCCTGAATGTGCTCTGTGGTGGGATTAACATTGTGCATATGTGAAAAGATTGGAAGCCAGAAGTGAGAACTGCACCCCCTCTCTTCATCTATCTTGATTTTCATGAAATCTGCTCAAGATAAAGTGCCTGCTGATGAGATTGTTAGAACATTTTCCAACAGGTCATCAGTGGCCGAACCTCCTAAAGTTCAGTTGGTTTACAAAAAGTTCTAAAGTTCTATAGTTGGAAAACAAACCCATTAAAGTCTATGGAGGGAAAAAGTTTGGATTTCTAATAAAATACAGATACAATAGCAATGGTAACTTACTGTTAATGGCTCTGGCACATGAGGAATAGTCTGGGGAACATGGCCATATCACTAAAACTTGTTAAACAGTAAATTTCCCCACAATCCGGCAATTGTTTCTGCATTGAGTTTTTGGTAAATTCAAGGGTTATCACAAAATAAAGGGTTACTGAATGCTACATTCAAGGGTTATCGCAAATTCAAGGTATGCTTTAAATTTGTGCTAACCCTTGAATGTAGCGTTCGGTAACCCTTGAATTTGCGATTACCCTCGAATGTAGCATTCGTTAACCCTCGGATTCCTGAATGTGTTACCACTGAACAAGCTCAGAAGGAAGTTCATGACCAAATACTTCCATATATTTTATTATATATAGATTATATAAAATAATATATATTCTCTACTTGCCATGATTATTATCACAGTTAGCCAATACAGATATTCCCTTTACTACACTTTTGATATAAAAGTAAATTATTTTTCCTTTTGTTTTAATTTCCGTTCTGAGAAATTCTCCTTCAAAGGGCATGTCCACCCTTCTTATAATCTAACTTTCACAGCAGCTTAAGCCTCTCAAACACAAATTTCTCTATACCAGTAACAAAAATGCTTCTATCATTACTTACACAGTCCAATCTGTCTCCTCGGCCAATCATTGAGCCATTCCCAAAACTGCAGAGGAGAGATCTCTTCTGCTACTGCATGTCATGTAGTTTACATTTGCAATTCATTATCATTAGAGACTTACAGGCGAACCTGGCACAAAATTTTAATGGCAAATTCACCTTCAGAACTTAATTATCCCCGCAACCAATTTTTCAATATACTTAACTTTACCAATAAATGCTTCAAGTTCTAAACTTTGTTTGACAGTTTGATCACCCACTCTTCTCTCTCTTCAGCAGCTTTTTGGTCTACAGTGAAAAATGTGTTGGGGTGCCTTAAGCAGTATGTAAAATGAAGCTTTGAGGGTGAAAATATATTTCAGTATGGAAATCCAAAGTCAAGGTAGGAATATGCATTCTTTACAAATTGTAATTGTAAGAACTTGTAAGAATTTACAAGAAAAAAATGGTTTACCTAGACATAATGAATACTGTATGTAAACCCAGTCTGATCAATCACCTCGGGCAGCTTCAGGGTTAATGTTGTTACAGTTCTCTATGCTGCTGTCAATAACAGGGCAGATTGAAGGGGCCCTATTTTGTGCTAAGTTTCCAAAACTACCAGTCTGTGTGCCAACTGATTTACCAGTGGTCTGTATACAAAGTATTTTTGACATTGTCTGTGTGCCAAGCATTTAACCAGTGCCTGGCTGTGTGCACTGCCAGTTTCCCAACCAGTTTATCAGTGTCTGCATGCCAAGCATTTAACCAGTCTCTGTGCCAACTATTTTACCAGTAGTTATATACAAAGCATTTTACCAATGATTATTTGTTTTGTAGTGCCAATTTGTGTTTGCGGCAGTGTTGGGGGGCCCATGCCCAAATTTTGCATCAGGGCCCATAAGTCTGTAGCTACGCCACTGCTAAACACACCACAGATGTTACAATAATTTTGCCGAAAGAGTGCTCCCACAGGCCCCCCTTTTGCGTATGTTATGTAGCTCTGCAGGAAGATAGACCAAGCTTCCATGTGGTAGTAGCATAAGCAATACAGCCCTTTAATTGGAAGTCTAATAAGAATTCTTAAGCCTTGCATACTTATGAGGCCTCTTCCCTCCTTGTTAAAAGCCAGTAGTCACCAAGAAGTGATAGCCTTTAACACTAATCCAATGCAAGGTCAGGGAAATAATCTTCCCAAGAAAATGTAACCAAACAGGGGGTGTCAGCCGACTCAGCCCAGATAAATGATCCAAAGTAATTAGTTAGGACCTTCCATACTGGGATTACATTGATGTGGTTTCACTTTTATACATTAAATTGTAACTAAAACCCCTGGTTTTTTACTGTTTTACTGTTTGCACTAGCACAGATATTATGATTTTATGTGGGACCCAAGAATGTGCATTGATCATCTTTTTCCTTGTTCAACCTCAATTACTATGTTACTAGGGGCCATATTTATAAAGGCGCGGTATAGCTTTTTAGCGCTACCATGCCTTTAACAATCAGTTTACAGATCGTTATCGCAAATTACAGATAACAATCGATAACGCGACTGTAGATTTACAATCCCCGTACTTTACTATTGAATGGTATTCTACAAGCGAATGTTTGTTAGTTAACCTTTACGGCCGCTGTCATACATTAATGATAACTTGCGATACCACATATTTAGGAATATGGCCCTATGTTCTAAGGTTTTGGTCAGATCAATAGCACTTCCACTTTATGTTACAGTAATTTTGCCTAAGGGGTGCTCTCACAGCCCACTTTTTGCGGATCCATTGTTAAACCTGTGACTGTGAGCTTTATCATTGGATTCAGTGTCACCACTGGGCTAAAACAAGACGCCTCTACTGCACCCCTGGGGTTATGTTTCTGTTAAAACCAGCAAACCCCCGATTCTTAAAAGAATCGCAGATCTACCACCACGCAACCGCCCCATTCCTCGGTGCTCCCCTAGTAAACTACTTCCACTGTTTATCAGATGGGTGGCAGTTAATATACAGTAAGTTCCCCTCCACAGAGTGTTAATATACAGTAAGTGTCCCCCATAGAAAGTGTTAATACACATTAAGCATCCCCCACAGTGTTAATACACAGTAAGTATCCCCCACACTGTTAATATACAGTAAGTGTCCCCCACATAGAGTGTTAAGTGCCCCCACAGAGTGCCCATATACAGTAATCCCCCAATACAGTGTCCATATACAGTAATCCCCCAATACAGTGTCCATATACAGTAACCCCCCGAATACACAGTGTCCATATACATTAATTCCCCCAATACAGTGTCCATATACAGTAAGCCCCCCAATACACAATGTCCATATACAGTAAGCCCCCAATACACAGTGTCCATATACAGTAAGCCCCCAAATACACAGTGTCCATATACAGTAATCCCCAATACACAGTGTCTATATAAAGAAGTAAGGCCCTTAAAGTGTCAAACCACAGTAAGCCCTGAATACAGTGCCATACACAGTAAGCCCCCAATACACGTGTCCAATACAGTAACCCCCTATAGTGACCAATACAGTAAGCCCCTTATACACAGTTCCATATACAGTAATTCCCCAATAAAGTGTCCATATACAGTAATCCCCTAACGTGACCATATACAGTAAGATTCCCCAATGCACAGTGTCCATATACAGTAATCCCTTTATACAGTGTCCATATACAGTAATATGCTAATACAGTGTCCATATACAGTAATCCCCAATACAGTGTCCATATACAGTAAGCTCCTCCAATGCACAGTGTCCATATACAGTAATCCCCTAGTACAGTGTCCATATACAGTAATCCCCTAGTACAGTGACCATATACAGTAAGCTCCCCCAATACACAGTGTCCATATACAGTAATCCCCCAATACAGTGTCCATACACAGTAATCCCCTAATACAGTGACCATATACAGTAAGATCCCCAATACACAGTGTCCATATACAGTAATCCCTTATACAGTGGTCCATATACAGTAATAGCTAATACAGTGTCCATATACAGTATCCCCAATACAGTGTCCATATACAGTAAGCCCTTCAAGCACAGTGTCCATATAGAGTATCCCCTAGTACAGTGACCATACAGTAAGCTCCCCCAATACACAGTGTCCATATACAGTAAGCCCGTAATACAGTGTCAATATACAGTAAGGTCCCCAATACACAGTGTCTATATTCAGTAATCCCCTAATGCAGCGCCCATATACAGTAAGCTCCCCCAAGATACAGTGTCCATATACAGTAAGCTCCCCCAATACACAGTGTCCATATACAGTAAGCTCCCCCAATACAGTGTCCATAAACAGTAAGCTCCCCAATACACAGTGTCCATATAGAGTAATCCCCTTATACAGTGTCCATATACAGTAATCCCCTAATACAGTGTCCATATACAGTAATCCCCTCATACATCCCATGTCTAGATCATCCAAGTAGTTTCCTAAGTATTTTGGATATACACAGTGTCCATACACAGTAAGCCCCCCAATACCCAGTGTCCATATACAGTAAGCCCCCTATAGTGACCATATACAGTAAGCCCTCTATATAGAGTGTCCATATACAGTAATGCCCTAATACAGTGTCCATTTACAGTAAGCCCCCAATACACAGTGTCCATATACAGTAAGCCCCCAATACACAGTGTCCATATACAGTAAGCCCCAATACACAGTGTCCATATACAGTAAGCCCCCAAATACACAGTGTCCATATACAGTAATCCCCAATACACAGTGTCTATATAAAGTAAGCGCCCTATACAGTGTCCAAACACAGTAAGCCCTGAATAAAGTGTCCATACACAGTAAGCCCCCAATACACAGTGTCCATATACAGTAAGCCCCCTATAGTGACCATATACAGTAAGCCCCTTATACAAGTGTCCATATACAGTAAGATCCCTCAATACACAGTGTCCATATACAGTAATCCCTTTATACAGTGTCCATATACAGTAATATGCTAATACAGTGTCCATATACAGTAATCCCCAATACAGTGTCCAATACAGTAAGCCCTCCCAATGCACAGTGTCATATACAGTAAACCCCTAGTCAGTGTGCATATACAGTAATCCCCTAGACAGTGACCATATACAGTAAGCTCCCCAATACATAGTGTCCATATACAGTAATCCCCCAATACAGTGTCCATATACAGTAATCCCCTAACACAGTGGCCATATACAGTAAGCTCCCCCAATACACAGTGTCCATATACAGTAAGCCCCTAATACAGTGTCAATATACAGTAAGCTCCCCAATACACAGTGTTTATATTCAGTAATCCCCCAATACAGTGTCCATATACAGTAATCCCCTAATACAGTGTCCATATACAGTAAGCTCCCCCAATACAGTGTCCATATACAGTAAGCCCCCCAATACAGTGTCCATATACAGTAAACTCCCCCAATAAACAGTGTCCATATACAGTAATCCCCTAATAGTGTCCATATACAGTAAGCTCCCCCAAGATACATTGTCCATATACAGTAATCCCCCAATACACAGTGTCCATATACAGTAAACTCCCCCAATACACAGTGTCCATATACAGTAAGATCCCCCAATACAGTGTCCATTAGAGTAATCCCTAATACAGTGTCCTATACAGTAATCCCTTAAACAGTGTCCATCTACAGTAATCGCCTCTACATCCAGTCTAGATCATCCAAAGTAAAGTTATCCTAAGTATATTGGAGTTTAACAAGGGAGTTCAACAAGGAGATCAACAACAGAGAATTACAGAGGAGCCGAGGATCTAGTTTCACCTAAGTCTTAATATCTGCCTAATCTGATTGGAATCATTATGTATCCAAATATATAGAGATAGTCCATATGCACACTAATCCCCTGTGGGTGCAAAAAGTCCAATATCCCTACTTCACGGGAACCAGGCAATCAAATAGAAAAAAGATGGACGCACTCCAAAGTTGAACGTTTTATTACAAGCCAAACATCAAACAGCAATACAATGTTTCGAGGGTAACACCCCCCTGATGAAGGGGTGTTACCCCGAACGTTGATTGCTGTTTGATGTTTGGCTTGTAATAAAACGTTCAACTTTGGAGTGCAGTCCACCTTGTTTCTATTTGATTGGAATCATTATGTATATACTGTAGCTGGGTCTCACTGTTTTCTGCAATGTTCCCTAATTAGTATTTTCATTCCACCCTCCTTACCAATCTCCAACTCTGTTTATATCTCTCCATCCCTCCTCTCGCCCCCTTACTACTCCCATATGCTAATAAGCTCCTCGCTAACACTGCTCTTCCTTCTAGTTCAAATGCAAAAAGAAAAACACTTACAAATCCTCCTCCCACCTTCTGTCTCTGTTCTCCTCCTACTTCTGTCGCTGGGGATGTGTCCCCAAATCCTGGGCCATGTAACATCTCTGTCTGCATTCGTCGTTGCCTGTCTCACTTTTGCTCACCCCTGTCGTGGTTCAATTCCCTCAAACTTCTATCTATCCTCTGATTCCGCCATCTTGTCTGGTTCTCCCTGTGCTCTGCTTAATGTTTGCTCGCTAGTTAACAAATTTACCCTCATTCATGATCTCTTCTGCTCTAACAATTTTCACCTTCCTGCCCTTACCGAAACCTGGCTTTCCCAACATGACTTGGCTATTGAGGCCTCCCTTTCTCATGGTGGGCTCCACATTTCCCATTTGCCTCACTCCTCGGGTCGTGCTGGGGGTGTTGACCTTTTACTTTCCGCCTGTTGATTTACTAACACTGACTTTTCATTCACATCTTTTGAAGCTCATTCAATTTAGCTCTCCCACCGCATGTCCCTACAAGTAGCTGTGGTGTACAGACCACCATCTACAGCATCTCCGTCTGCATTTCTCTCTGACTTTGAAACTTGGCTTACTTTCTTCCTCTCTGCTGATTGTCCTTTTCTAATTCTGGGGGATTTTAACTGTCACATTGATGACTCCTCCCTCTCCTGGCCCTCTCGCTTGATACAATTAACCTCCTTGTTTGATCTTCAGCAATGGACTAACACTAGTACTCACAAGGATGGCCACTTCCTGGCCCTAGTGTTCACTAAAAACCCTCAGTCTTGTTTTTTCAATCTAACCCCTTCCCCTTTCTGATCACCATCTTATCACATTCAGGTCAACACCCTTACTTCCTCCTGTCCTCCATCTTGTACATCTGTCGTAATACTAGATCCATAGATCCGGCACCGCCTATCCCTGTCCTCTAGTCTCTCTCCTTGACAGTTGATGACACTGACTCGCTTGCTAATTCCTATAACTGGATCCTGACTAACATCATAGTCTCTTATGCATTCCCTCAGCGAGGAACCTCTAATGCTTGTCCGTGGCTCAACCCTACTTACGTTTTATACGCAGATGCGCGTGTTGCTGCTGAACGTGCATGGAGAAAGCCCCATTCAAAGGCTGACTTCTCCATTACAAGTTCATGCTGCAATGCTCGGCTCTGGGCTCCTGTGGCAAAACAGAACTATTCGGAAACTCATAAATGACGACAAATCGAACCTACGTCGCCTGTTCTCCATCTTCAACTCCCTTCTGCGCCCCTCTCCATTGAACCTCTCCTTCTCCTCAGGACTTTGCCCATTACTTTCAGCATAAAGTGGAGTCCATCCATGTGCAGATATCTGGCCTTAGGGATGACTCTCAAATTTTGTTGCCCTCTCTTCCCTCAGCTATTCTTGGATCTTTTGCTCCTGTGACACATTTAGAAGTCTCTTGCCTGCTTCTATCATGTCCTCTTGATGCCATGCCCTCTGTATTACTGAAGCACTGTAATCATGTGCTTACCCCCATACTCGCCCATATATCAACCCTCCTTACATCTGGAATTTTCACTTCTGTCTTTAAGCATGTCCATGTTAAGTCCATACTAAAAAAGCCCCCGCTGGACCCTCCTGTTTAGCCAAACTACCGCCCGCTCTCTCTCTTACCGATAATCTCTAAACTTCTAGAACATTTAGTCTTCTCCCGTATTCTGCCTTCATGCTCATAACCTATTGGATCCTTTGCAATCTGGATTCTGTCCTGCACATCCCACTGGATGGCTCTGTGTAAGGTTGTAAATGATCTGCAGGTTGCAAAGGCCTAAAGGTCACTTTTTATTCTTATCCTCCTGACTCTCCTCTGCTTTCGACACAGTCGATCATTCCCTCCTCTTATGCGGATACTTCACTCTTGGGCATTCAGAATGAAGTGGCATCCTGGTTTTTATTCCTATCTCTTGACAGAACTTACTCTGTATCTTATGCTAACAATACCTCTTCTCCGGTTCCTCTTGGTGTCTGGTTCTTGGACACTTATTGTTCTCCTCTACACTATTTCCTTGGGAGATGGTTCTCTTTGGCTTTAAATATCATTTATATGCAGACGATACAACAAATCTATTTGTCCACCCCTACGCTAACTCCTGACATCCAATAAATGTCTCCGACTGCCTCCTTGCCACTTCCCCTGGATGTCTCAACGCTACCTCAAATTAAATCTTTCTAAAACTGAACTGATCATTTTTCCACCAAACCTGGTCCTGTCCCATCTTTCTCCATCTCTGTTGACAATACCCCCATTTCCCCTATCCAATTGGCACGCTGCCTAGGAGTAATTATTGACTCCTTCTTTCCTTTTAACCACATACTAGTGTGCAAAAACCTGCCGCCTCGTCCTTCGCAATATAGCCAAAATTTGCAGGTTCCTTTCTCTCCCAACCACCGCTATGCTTAGTATGCTCTCGTCCTATCGCGCTTAGACTATTGTAACCTACACTTTCTGCTCTCCCCTTCAGTTATAATTAACCCCACCACAAGTATTGTTTCCTTCTAATAAACCGGATCCCAAATCGCCTCTGTACCAGACAACAACCTGGCTCCCTGTTAAACAGCGCATTGTATACAAATCCTTCTCCTAACTTTTAAATCCTTTCACTTGTCTCCTCCTTATATTTCCTCTCTAGTCTCCCCATATGTTCCTGTCCGTACCCTCCACTCTTTTCTGTACAGACCACCCCCACGTGTACTGGCTCCATCCTCTGGAATTCTATTCCCCTCTCTCTATGTCAAGAAACCTCTATTACGAAGTTTAAATCTATCCTTGCATCCTACCTATCTGGTAACCAGCACAGATATGATTGTTTTATTTGCACTGCATAGTCTCACCAGCACTTATACCCATTCATTGTATCTGTATCTTACCCACCATAACTAAAATGTAAGCTCTATGGGGCAGGGACCTCCTTTCTTCTTGTGGCAAAGCTCTGCACTCCATTTATATAATTCATATATTTATGTACTGAACTATCTATGTATTTATCCCCTTGTATGACTTTATTGTATCTGTACAGCGCTGCGTCCCCAAGTGGCACTTTAAATAAACTATACATACAGTGACCATATACAGTAAGCTCTCCTATACAGTGTCCATAATACAGTAATACCCCCCTCCCCAATACAAAGAAAATGTTAACATATTTGTGTTATGCTTCTGTACTTAAACAAACTAAAGTTTAGACAGACCGAGTTGTTTCTATGTTTCTTCCACAGTCCGGTAACTTAGTGCACATTCCCACATTCCTCTCTCATGCTGGTAAACAACTACTACGATTTCAGATTTGGTCAAAGTGAGGTACTGCAGGGAGGGGGGAAATATCTTTTTTAATTCCAGAAAAGAAAGTGGGCAGGGCTACTGCGTGAGCAAATGGGTCCAGCATCCACCAACTGTGGTTAGTATATTAGATTACATAGTCTTTACTCTTACCAAAATAAACTACAACACCTATTTAAAGGAAATACAAGATCAGAAATATTTTTACGGTGCCTAAATTTCCTGATTTTGAAAATGTGTTTTATCATGGCAGGGTAGCATTTTTGTTCAACCTACGAGAGGGTGTGTTTTTAGTTTTCTGGTGCATTTATTTGCATATTTAAAAGTTAAACATCTGTTTTGTCCCAAGCAACAGTTCCTTGCTAATGGTAAACTCTAATCCGTCGTCGATACAATGAATCAGGGGACCCACAATTAGTGGTATAAATGTGTAAAATAGAGATAACTTTTATTCATTAGCATGTTCTGATTTTGAATTAAAATTGTATGCATATAAAATAAACATACTGTTAAAATGAATAAGTTACAACATAACCCCATCTAAGTTTTAAATTGTAATGCGTTTCTGTGTAATGACGGAGGGTACGCTCGACAAATTAGAAACATCACCTCATCATTGCTTTCCGAATGTGACTGGAGCCTGTTGGAAGTCGTGTTCACTTGAAGTGCAAACAGCTTATTAAATAAAATAATCTATCATTGCTTTCTATGAAAAAGTCATTTTACCATTTGCTTACTAATACACAATGATAACAAAATGAATGCAGAAAAACCACACACTTACATACACCCACTATTTGTTCCTTATTAGGCTTTACATCTTATTTAATATGTCAGTATGTATGTCAAGAACTAATCATCATTGGTATGTTAGAATAATTATAATGGAAACAACAGATATTTTGCTAGTTTATAATAACATTATTTTATACATATTGGCAACCTGAAGGCAGTTGTACAGTACTTGCTTTCTGACAGTGTTTTCACCATTGGGGAGGGCTTTTTATTTTATTGAAGCGACCATGAGGGGGATATCTGCAAAAGTTTTCTGTCAAAAACTAAGACAAAACTAAAACACAAAATTCATCCGTTTGTGCATCCCCAGTCAAACATTTACAACACTTTATATGAACATTACCCTATAGGTATACGATATATAAACGTAGAAAAGATAATCAATGCACATTCCGGCCCCATACAATATCATATATCTGCACACTGCATACTTTATTAACACAAGGGGTTTCTATACATTACTGTGCTACATGAATGAAAAGTCTCCAATCATGTCAAGGTAACCCCAGTCTGAAAGATCCTATGATGTTGATTGAAGCATATGGGCGCACCACTTCTTTTCTGGATTTTAACCCATGTTATATGGGTTAGCGTGACTCCTTCATGTGGCAGCTGCATGGCTAATGCGGAAGTTAACAGCGCAGCCGCCACAAGTGATGCCGAAGGGGCATAGGCATTCTATTGCAACGCCAGCTAATAGCTGGTGTTAAAAGTTTAGCGATGCACTGAGAGACGCTATTGGCATATAGCAGCACCGGATGTTTGCACCGGCTGTTTGCTGATAGTGTCTCACAGTGCATCGTGCTGAAAGTGTTTTTTTTTTTTTAATGAAATATTAAAAGATTACACTTGACATTGTATGGTTGTACATATAGTTTATTTATAATTGCACTTTACTGCTTCAAGTTTTCTGGCGTCTCCTCCACTGTAATTCTGTTTGTAGCTTGCCCCCACAAGATTCTCCAAGTCTCAACATTCCTTTACCACAAAAAAATGTGGCCATCTGAAGAGCATGCGTGTGAAGTTAATTCGCACGTGACATTTCAATACGCATGGTGCAGTTATTATTTTCTTTTAATGTGATAACTGCCTTCCAATGATTTACACCCATATGCTGATCACAAATCATGATCCATCTGAAAGTTGCCAGAAAACGTTGCCACTCTTGACAGGGTTAAGGATTAAGCCATTAGACAAAGCAGGAAATGTTTAATTACTAGAAATTATAATAAAAATTGTAGTAGTATTGTCAGTGCAACAGCCTCCATCTAACATGTCCCTGTACCTGTCAATAGAATTGTACATAATTCCGCTCAGCAGGTCCATATTTCCCTATTTCAACAGAATTGTCCCAATTACAGGAACAAAATCCTGAGTCCGCAGTCAGGGCTGAAATCCCAACCACCCCTTAGCACCACCCCTGGAATACCACTACTACCCCATACACCCCTACCTAGCCTCTGTTGCTGCTATGCCTAGTTCTGCATCCACCCCGCTCAATATCATCATAACACTTGTGACTTCAACACCCACACACCCCTCCCACGGGTGTGCCAAAAATCGACAATCCTGCCCTACCCCATCAATTTGTCAGAAAACAGGGATTCCTGTACTCTGTCATTTAAGGGGGGTTAGAGTAAGCAGCAAAGGATTATTTATGTTATTCACAGGGCCGGATGTCTCACTAGGCCTGGGCGGCAAAGCTGTTTAGGGGTGGAATTAAAATGTAAGGCAGTGCCCCAACCTTCCATCTAGCAGATACTGTAAAGGAGAATTTTGCCTTCCTCACTGTCACTTGAATTCTATACTTCTTGTACAGGAAGAAATTTTATTAAAGGGTATGTGCATCATAATTTTAAGTTTCTTTTAACTGTTTACTGAAGAACGGGAGGTAAATGCACTATCTCTTACCTCCCGTTCTTCAGTAAATCTTGCAGGAGACACTTACTGCATCGTTCCAGCGCTGCAAGAGAGCAGCTGACAGCCTCCGACACCCCCGACGCATCCAGTCTTTGCAATGAGCGCGCATGCGCACATAGTGCAAAGGGGCGTGGACGGTCGAAGACTGTCGAGAAGCGCCGCTGGAGCGGGTCCGCAGGTAAGTGTCTCCTGCTCTCCTGCAGATTTACTGAAGAACGGGGGGTAAAGAGGCTTTACCTCCTGTTCTTCAGTAAAACAGTAAAAAGAAACTTAAAATACGATGGACATATCCTTTAAGTGCCTGACACATACTTAAAGTTACTAAAGGTACCCATACACTAGCTCTTTCTTGCTACATTCCGGACAATCATCTGGCCCGAACTTATCACTGATGTTACAGACATAGCGTTAAAAAGAAATTCGCAGAATTCTTTTCACACATAACTGTAACCCCGAAACGCACACATGCAGAAAGTCTTATTATATTAAGGCAATAATTGACGGCTAAAAGTTAGATGCTTCAGATTCAATATTTAAAGAAATATTTTCCAGTTTAGGTACCCTAGTATCTTTCTAAGTCAACTCCCAATACATTCTATTTAGGGCAGGGATGCCAAACTTGCACCCTTCAGGTGTTGAAAACTACAACTCCTAGCATTCCCTGGTTACAGGTGTTGCAAGGAATGCTGGGAGTTTTCAAACATCTAGAGGGCTACAAGTTTGCAAACATGTGATTTAAAAAAAACATTACCTTTCATCATGTATTCCCCCAACGCTATAGTAAAAAATAGAGCCCCATAATAAATTGTACTCTCACCCCCATACTAAAATAGTAACATAGTAACAGTAATGAATTACATTTTTTTTTAACCACTACCTAACAGTTGATCAGGCAAAACTAAAAAAAAGGGGGGGGGGATTCCTTCCTGACTCCAAAGGCAATTGGAAAGTATCCCTGGATCAACCAGATCTACAGTATAGTATTAATACCAGTAAACCATCCAGGCATTTTTTAAAGCTATTCAATGAACTTGCCATTATCACATCTGCTGGAAGACAGTTCCACAGTTTCACCGTTCTCACTGTAAAGAAACCTTTCCTAACTAAAGATGAAACATTCTATTCTTCCAACCGTAAAGGATGTCCACGAGTCCTCTGATATGCCTATTAGTGAACAATGCACCAGAGAGTTTATTGTATGGCCTATAATATATTTGTTGAAGGTTATCCTATACCCATTCAAATGTCACTTTGCAATGTAAACAGCGTAAACAACTTGTCTAATCTGCCGCATATTTAAGCCCTCCATTCCCCTTATTATTAGTTGAACTTCTCTGAACTCCTTTCATTTACAAGATGTCCCTTTGTATATGGGATTCCAAAACTGCGCTCATATTCCAAATGAGGCCTTTCCAGTGCCTTGAAAGAGGGAGAATAATATTTTTCTCTCTTGAATCTATTCCTCTCTTTATAGAATACAATGTCTGCTAGCTCTAGCTGTTGCTACTTGGCATTGTTTGCTACAGCTAAGTCTGTTATCTACCAGAACCCCCAATCTTTTTCCATTACAGATGCACTTAACACAGTTATTTGGTGTAGGTGGCACAGGGATTATTAAATTCCAAATGCATCACCTTACATTTATCAACATTGAATCTCATCTGCCATTCTGCTGCCCATTTGATAATCTATTTAGGTCTGCTTGCAGCACTTGCACACATTAAAGTTCCAAAGCTCTGCATAATTTAGTATCATCAGCAAACATGGAGACCTTGCTCTCAATGTCCCCTTCTAAGTCATAGTAAAATTAACACTCTCCTACCCTTCTGTAAAAACCCCACCCCCATAGTAAATAAAAATTGCACTTACCTCATATAAAATAGCAATTTATCCCATCCCCTTATTAAAAATGATGGACTCAGTCCTCCCCACCCCTCAATAGTATAAATGGCACTCTCCCATCATAAAGCACTCTTTCTTACCTCCAATTACAGTGTAGCTGTTCCACCCTCCATAGAGATGTTATTCTTCTCCACCCCATAGTAAAAATGCCATGCTCTCCCTCCATATTAAGTAATGTTACCCTCCACTCCCATGGTAACAAATATCACTCTCCCTCCCATAATTAATAATGCCACTACAGAGAGTTGTCGTTTTAATAAATGTTCAAAAATAATTGTCTATAGTCCTGTAATTGCCATTGATCACACTGACTGTCATCCTCTGCAGTCTGCTCAACTGGCAGACATTTTTCGCTCCAAATAACAGTTGAACTCGGTTTTACAGCTGCCTGCCGAGCCAGTATCAGTGTAGAGAATGTCAGTCAGCGATATGAGGCTAAAAGAAGCAGGAAGGGGTGAAGGTAGATTAGCTGACCGTGGTACTTTTCTGAAAACCATTTGGGCTATGCCACACTTGCTTAACAGAAGTGTGGCCAGGCCTATTTTAAATGGTTACTACCACAATAACACCACTTAGAAATAAAACTATCCAGTTTGTCTGTTTCTAGTGCGTCCTGACGTGAATGACATCTTAACCTTTCTATGGCACGCCCGCCTGCTAATCCAGTTTTAACCCATGTGAAAGACAGAAATTGCATGTTAAAAAGTGCATGTATTGTTGGCCAATTGGTCTGTTAAAGAAATGTCCCACCCTTGTGAAAAAATATTATGTTATGCAAGACCCCCTAAACCTAAATTTTGTTTTGTTTTCAATGTTTAAATCTGCTTCCAGCAGAGATCTCATACTAAGCTCGCGACTTCATTCTCCACTTCCGGGTAAGGCAGCAGTCTCGGCCATGACAGTGACGTCACAGCCAATCACTGACATGCCAATCCTGAAGCAGCCTCCATTACGGCTGCTCGGAAAAAAAAGAACACCAGCAGCCACAGTGGAGAGGGAGTGCAGAGTCAGGAAGAGGGCGGTGTATTGCGAACTAGTAAGTAAGATTTCTTAGCTGGAAGCAGATTTAAACATTGAAACACAACAAAGTCTAAGTTTAGGGGTTACTGTACTCATTTTTGGACATTCCCTTTAACCAATTTTGGAATCCCTTATAAAAAAAAGGGCATCTAAACAAAAAAAAAAAAAAAGGCAACTAATGCAGGGGGTGTTTAACTGGGGTGCAAGATTGTAAATCAGACTGGGGTTTCTGACCAAAACAGAACTTCATGGAAATATTGTGGCCATACTCAAAGCCATACTGTAAATAAGGCCAATTGGCTCAACCATGCATGAAAGCCTTAGAACCCGGGAGCAGAAAAATGGCAGCAGGTGTTAGACAGTCAACATTAAAAATGGTGGAAGTTCCTTGCAAGTTTGGGGCTGTATGTTGGTTTTTCAAGATGTTTTTAAAACTAGTAACATTTTGTTAAAGCAATCTTAATTACAGCTCTTTTCTTTCCTGCACCGTGTGTGTGTAGTGTTTATATAAAATATTTACTTACGTATAATACTTAATTTAGATTTAAATCCTTTATTGAATTGACATTACCATTTGATTACCAAGTATACCACAGTAGCTATACAGATGTTAAATGAAACTAAAGAAATATTTTTTTCTTTAAGACTGTCCATCATTCATTGATATTTTCTGTGTTTATGAATCAGTGGACTCTATTGATTTGAAACAAGAAAAGCCTATTTACATTTCTGGATAGTTATATCCCCACTCTGAGTCACACTACATCAAGCTGACACTCCAAGCAAGATTGTATTGTCATTAATGTCTTGATTTTGACTGTGATATTTTCCTATTTAATATCAAAAATATGACGGTAAATGTTACACACTGCAGACATGTAACAAAAATTAGAGAAGCAGAAAATTTGTGATAAAATTTAAATCCCATTCCAAAGGATTTTCAGACCACTGAGCAACGAACACCAAAAAATCCAAGTCAAGATACTATTATCTTCCACAGAACAAAAATGCTAAACACGCACTGTCATTGTACTGCGCCTTTGTTAAACTGATTGTTAGTTTCCAATTGGTTTAATGATCATTAATTTACGATCGTTATTGCAAATTAACGATCTTAAATTACGATCATTAAACTGATCGGTAATTAATGGTCGTTTAACGGTCATTAAACAGTTTGTTAAAGGCAATACCACACGTATATATATAAAAATAATAAAGCAGGAACAATCCAATGCACTCACAGGTTTGTTCAATAAAAAAATTTATTCAAACATCAGGTGCAGGCAACGTTTCGGTACCTCTAGGTCCCTTTCTCAAGCCAAATAAACAACAGTGTATTATAGTAGTGAGTAACAATTTAAAAGATAAACACGCCTTCAACTGTGACTCAATCAAAGTGGATAATTGCCTCATTTAAAGTGCAACATTTAACCTTTTCAGTGCCAGACAGTTTTGCAAGTTGCCTACCCTTTTTTGCCAGAAGAATTTTCAGGATTTTGCACTTCAATGGTTTAGTGAAGTGTTGCGGTATGAAAACTCACAGGAATCAGGGCAAATATAATCCTTTTGTCGGCACAATATGTACTTTAAAAGATAACAGACTTTTGCAACTTATCTGGAGATTTCAGAAAATTTTGGGTGAATGAACAAACTGTCGAAAAAACTGTAAAATTTGCAAATTTACTTTTCTTGCATTTCTATTTGGGAAAAATAAATACTATTTTTGAGTTTACACATGAAAATCTTATTGTTTCTAAAGCTCTGATTCCCAGAGTACAACGATACCAGATATGTATAAAGTACCCCAAAAAATTTCTGTCCAGGAGACCCACCTCGAAACTAAAATAGCACATTGAAAAATTTTACACCAAATTGAAAGTTAAAAGCCCATCTAACAGTCATTGCAGAATAACATCCAAATTAACTAAAACATCCCCACAAATGAGATAATTTTAGAAAACTACACATCGTAATGCAATACCGGACAGAACAGCTCATCAAATGGAAGATTTTTCTCATATTTTCCTTTTTTCCTTCAATACCAAATCATCGACAAAGTCGAAGGTAAATTTCACAGAAAAATTGTGGGGGGGGGGGGAGTGAAAACCAAAACACAATATGAAAGCCTAACCCCTCCTGAATAAAATGGTATACCACATGGGTGGGTACATACAGAGACATGGCTACCAACTAGCCCTGAAGGCAACCAGTGCTAAAAGACAAATTACACATACAATCAGTCATCTTGGCATTTTGAACTGCTTTTGTTTTTTCAAACTAAACACCCCCCAATCTCAAAAATACCCCCACAAACTATATATTTTGGAAAGTACAGTTTCAGCGACCATTAATGTCATTGTGTCATGCATACAAGCAGAATTTGGACGCAGTCCTTACATAGAATAGCATGCTTTTAGCAGATTTTCTGAAAAAATTAAAAAATGCAGTTTCAAAGTCAGAAAATCATGCCTAAATACCATGACAGGTAAAAAAAACCACCTAAATATCAATCCCCCAAATGTCCTGAATCAAACGGTATGCCATATGCGTGGTTACCACACGTGCACGTAGAAGCGAATAGCCACAAAGTGAGACAATGCATGAGGCTCAGGAACAGCACCAATATCCGATTTGAACAGTCTGCAGTATTTTCCAGAAAGAAAACACCCCCCTACTCAGAATACCCCCACAAGCATATATTCCTGAAATCTACACACCTTCAGCTATGTAAGCTTGAGTTGTTCATTCATACCATCAATGGTGTTTGCGCAGTTCGTCGGAGAAGTTCGCACTTTTCACAGATTTTCTGAAAAAATGAACAAAAATCATTTCGAAGGTAGATATCATGCCAAAAAACTCAGGAATGTAAAAAAAAGTTACCAAATGCAATCCCCCAAATGTCCTGAATCAAACGGTATGCCATATGTGTGGGTACACACGTGGACGTGGAAGCGAAAAGCCACGAAGTGAGACAATGCAGACTGCTCAAAAACAGCAAAATATTCAACCAACTCTGAATTTCAACAGTCTGCAGTTTTTCCACAAAACCACCCCCTAACCAGAAACAACCCCCACAAACTATTATTCCTGAAATGGACACACTTCAGCTATGTAACACTGTAGTTAGTTCATTCATACCATCAATAGTGTGGGGCACACGTTTTCGGTAGAAGGTCGCACTTTTCTGAATAAATAAACAAAAAACAACTTCAAAGGGTAGAAATATGCCAAAACCTCATGGAATGTAAAAAAAAGTTACCAAACATCAATCCCCAAAATGTCCTGAATTAAATGGTATGACATATGCATGGTTACACACGTGGACGTGGAAGCTACTAGCCACGAAGTGAGACAATGCACGATGGCTAAAAAACAGAAAACTATTCAGTCAAATCCAAATTACCACAAAACAACCCCAAAACTCAGAAATACTCCCCATACACTATATATTCTTGGAATCTACACACCTTCAGGTATGTAATGCTTTAGTTTGTTCATTCATACTTCAATGAGTTGGAGCAGTTCTTCGTAGAAGTTTGCCAGTTTAGCGATTTTCTGAAAAATTAACAAAAAAACACTTTCAAAGTTAGAAATCATGCCAAAACCCCAAGTAATGTAAAAAAGGGTTACCAAATATCAATCTCCCAAATGTCCTGAATCAAACAGTATGCCATATGCGTTACACACGCAGACGTGGAAACCGAGTAGCCACAAGGAAGCCACTGCCACAGTGACCAATACAGCAACTTTCAGATTTGTCAGATTAAACACCCCTCTTTATTGAAATATCCCCCCAAACTATATATTCTTGGATCTACACACCTTCAGCTACGCAACGGTGCCATCTTTTATGCTACCACCAATGGTGTGGGCACCGTCTGCCTAAATTCACACTTGTACCAGATTTTCTGGAAAAATGTACAAAAATAAATTTCAAAGTTAAAAATCTGTCAAATTCCCATGCAATATAGAAAAAAAACTTGCAAGTATCAATTCCCAAATGCCCTGATTCAAACGGTTTGCCATATACATGGGTACACCCATGGAGGTGGAAGCCACTAGTCAAAAGTGAGCCATGCACAAGTGCCGTTACAGAAAAAAAAAATCAAAGTGCTCTGTAATTTTGAACAGGCTGAACCTTGGAAATGCCGCCCACAATAAAAAACCCACTAAATGTCAATTCCACAATTCCTGAATCAAACGGTAACCCCGTATAGTGAGTGCAACAGAGATGTGGTCACCAACTAGCTCAAATGGGACACATGCACAAGCGCAAATACAAGAAAAAAACCAAAGTGCTCTGTAATTTGAAAGGTTTACCCCCTTTCAAAGGAAACAGTCCAGAAACTTGGAAATATCTCCCATGGACTATATATTCTTGGAAACTACTCACCTTCAGCTACATAAACGTGCCATACTTTCATACATACATGAAGAATTCAAGACGCGAGTAATCCATAGAAAATCCATGCTTTTTGGAGATTTTTGTGAAAAATAAAATAAGATGTAAAATATTAAAATAAAAAAAACCCAAATGTCAATCTTCCACTGTCCTGAATCAAACGGTATGCCATATGCATGGGTGCAAACAGACACGTGACCAAACTAAATCAAATGGGAAGCATGCCCAAGTGCAATTACAAGAAAAAATCTAAGTGCTCCTTTCTCATAGGAAACAGACCCCAAAACATGGAAATACCCCCGCAAACTATATATTTTAGGAAACACACACCTTCAGCTACATAATGGTGCCTGCTTACATACATACATGAAGAATTCCAGACGGCAGTAATCCATAAAACTCCATGTTTTTGGAGATTTTTGAAAAAATAATAAGATGATTCAAAGATTGAAATCCTACCTAAACCTACTTGACAAGTAAAAACCCCCACTAAATGTCAATCTTCCACATGTCTTGAATCAAACAGTATGCCATATGCATGGGTGCAAACAGACAGTGGCAAATCAACTAACTCAAATAGGAAGCATGCACAAGTGCAAATACAAGAAAAAAACATCTAAGTGCTCCTTCTCATAGGAAACAGACCCAAAACGTGGGAAATACCCCTCGCAAACCATATTTTTAGGAAACTACACACCTTCAGCTACATATGGTGCCTGCTTATACACAGAAGAATTCCAGAGCAGAATCCAAAGAAATTCTGTGTTTTTAGGCGATTTTGTGAAAAATAAAATAAGACGATTACAAGGTTGAAATTCTACATAAACCCACTTGACAAGCAAAAAAACTCACTAAACGTGAATCTCCACATGTCCTGAATCAAACGGTATGCCATATGCGTGGGTGCACACAGAGGTGTGGCCACGAACTAGCTCAAATGGGACGCATGCAGAAGTGCAATTACAAGAAAAATCAGGGTTCTGTAATTTGAACAGCCTATTCAACTTGGAAATACCCCCCAAAAACTATATATTTTTGGAACTACACACCTTCAGGACGATGTAAAGGTTGTCATGCTTTCGTATATATATGAAGAATTCCAGACGCTGTTATTCATAGAACTCTGTGCTTTTAGGAAATTTTGTGAAAAAAAAAAGAGGTCTCAAAGGTTGAATCCTACCTAAACCCAATTGGCAAGAAAAAAATGGCAATCTCCCAATGTCCTGATCAAACAGTATGCCATATGGGTGGTGCAAACAGAGACGGGGCCACAACTAGTCAAATGGAACCCATGCGCAATTGCAATTACAAGAAAAAAATTTAAAACCGCCACAAACCGACACATAGATGATTCATCAGATATCTTAGGGAATGAAAACGTACTTGGAAACGGCATAAACGCCCGTTTTCCAATTCGAAATCCGATCGGAAAAATCACTTCCCGGAAATCATTTTCCAGGAAGTGATTTTTCATCATTGGCACAAGATCAATAAATTGGTGATCAGAAGTGATCACCAAATTTTGATCTCTGTCCCCATTTTTTCTAAGTCTTTGCTAAGTACAAAACTTAGAAAAAAATCCTATTTGTGAATGGAACTTTGAGTTCCATTCACAAAATGTATAGTAAAAGCTGTCAGCATGACAGCTTGTACTATACAGGTACGCAGCGTGATCTGAATGGAGATCACACTGCACGTACCTCCACTAGACCACCAGGGGCAGCAGAAGCACTTGTAAGTGAAGACCCCGGTGGAGGAAAAAGCCTGTGATGTCACCGGGGTCTCCCTTACCGATCGTAGCAAGAGGCAGCAGAGAGTACCAGCAATAGGGAGGGGGCCACACTTCAGGCACTGCTATCCCGATCCCCCCAACGGATTTTTATGAAATGAGGGGGCTAGGGGGGGCACCTGAATGCTGCCCCGATCGCCCCTAGCAGTAGTTACATTTTTTCGTATGCGTATAGCAAGCAGGCACATAGTGCTGCTGCTATACTTCGGTAGTAAACTGAGATCGGAACCGATCTCAGTTTACTAGTCCACTAGACCCAGGCAATATGGGGGGAACACCAAAGGGAAGAGCTCCGGACGTCCTGTGAGTCACAGGACTTCCCTTCTCCTGCGGCTCTGCAATCAATGAAGAGTACACGGGAGGTGGGAGGGATTCCCTACGATCCGGCACTTAGGGGTTAATTCTTGAGATCCCCCATCGGTTTGGTTCCTCCGAGGGAGAGGGGGGGAACTTGAATAGTGCACTCGATCACAGGGGGAGGCTGCGGGAGGGATTTAAAGGGCCACTGCCACCAAGTAAATTTTACCAGCTTGGCAAAAAAGGAAGGAAATAGAGCCGCCGTAAAATTTACCATTGTGGCAATGAAAGGGTTAAAGTGCTAGTGGCCTTGTGAATTATTAAAACAATGATTTTTTCAAATATTTTATAAAGTGCTATATATGGGCTATATAGAAAGTGTTATAAAACAGGTATTATAGAAAGTGCTATGTGGCCAATACTATAAACCCCATAATTAAAATACCGTGTCTAAGCATTCTTTCTAACACCAATTGACTTCTGATTACCATTGTAAATAATAGTGATAAAAAAGAAATCAGACTAGTGATAAAAAAGATAATACAATCATTAGTCAAACAATACTATGCTATACTATGGTACCAATCTATCAATACCGGCCAATTATAGTACATCTCACAATATCTTAATATATATAGGTAAATCCAACAAATCAAAAAATGAGCTTTGGGATATATAGATCAGAATAAGCATAGTAGATTGTATACAAGATCTATCTTAGCTTTCATTAAGAAAGCACTTAAATGAGACTGATTATTAAGTCCCAAAGGTGTCCTCGTCTGCAGTCTTACATCAGAGTGCTTCTCTTTGGGAAACATTTTAGCCCTATCACCCCCCCCCCCCCTCCTTGGGGTTGGGATCTGGTCAATGCAAATATAATTTAGTGTTGATACATCATGTTTTAGCTCCAGAAAATGATTGGCAACCGGTTTTAGGATGTTTTTATATCCCGAAATGCCGTTTTATAGCGGATCTGTGTCCATCATTTTTAATCTTACTGTTTAATTCAGTTTTTCCCACGTATGGTGATTGCTTCCGACATGTGATTGAGTAGATAATGTGCTGTAGTTGAGTAAGTACAAGTTATACAATGTGATGGTAAATTCTTCTCCTATATTTGAATGGAACGTAGTTCCTGGGTCTATGGCCTTACATGATGTACATTTATAACACTAAAACACCCACTTTTTTGTGTCAACCAAGTAGGTGTGTTTTGATATGAGTCCACCGGATCTGTCTTAACCAGTACATCCTTAAGATACGTCCCTTCTAAATCCATTATGGGTTATGTGGGGGAAGTAACTTTTTAGTTTTTCATCAGCACTAATAAAATGTTCCATTTTTAATGAGGTTTCTTTGTATCTCATTGCCTAGTGTTTAGAATAGTGCCTACACTTAACCATAAAGCATATCCATGGGTTGTATTCATTCCAGGCTGTTTATAGGGCTTTGTCAAGGATTAATGGCAATATGCCCTTTGTAAGAACTTATTTTCGTTTCCTGCGAATTTGTTTAAAATTGGTGTTTACTTTGAATTGTGCGGAACACGGCAATAAAGGCTGCAATTCGTAAAGATTTTTTAATTTTCAGGTTTTGCTGACTGGGTGAAGCTGTTTAAAGTGCTGTAGTGTCATTGCAGTCAGCACTTTTGATATAATGAGTAGCAGAGGTCCTAGGATGATCAATCATGATTAAAATCATCTAAAAACTTCAATACTTCTTTGGTACACTTACATGTGATTGATAGGAAGTCCGGGAGAGGCATTTAACTTAATCCAACCATGCCATGATTGTTCAATAGTGCCACGCAAAAATTAGAAAGAGTGGCGTACATATATCTGTAGATAAAGTAGAAAAAAAGATGAGTAAAAGAATTCATCAAAAAATATGGTGTTCAAATGTTGCATATAGCAGTTGGCATATGCCGGCACCATGGCCGCACCCATGGCAGTGCCGTTGTGTGTAAATAGTAAAACCTTTTCAAATCGGAAAATATTACCTTTAGAGTTATTGTTAACTAGTCGCATATATACATTTCGGAATTAGGTGGCTTATCTCCAAACTGACTATTGTTGACATAATGGTATCTATGCCCAAAAATCATTGGTATGTGGTATATAAATTCACAACATCCAGTGGGCTAACCATATGTTGTTTTTATCATCTGATGAATAGTAACTTCTCGTATAATTTGAGTAAAATGCGGGGAATCTCGGAGGTAAGAATCCATCTTTTGGACATATGGTTGCAGTATGGTATCTATATTTACCAAGGGTTTCCAATAATCTACCCCTAGCATATATTAGGGGCCGTTCTGTGGGTATTTTCGGATACCATACAAGATGGGCAGCTGGATGTTTGATACAAAAAATCTTTGGTGGATTGATCAATAATACCTAGACCAACACAATGTGTCAATATTTCTAAGATTGTCGTCTGGGTCTGTACGTGGATTTTCCTTAAGTATAGTATAGAATTAACTCACTTAATTGTTCCAACAGATCCCGTCTATATCCTCTAATTAGCAAAACGACTCCTCCTCCTTTATCAGCTGAAGGATAACTTTGTTGTTGTCACTCTTAGGATTTAATAGCCAATATTCACCTTTAGAGAAGTTGTTCCTAATAGTTGTTTGCGTAATCTCTGCTTTCCATCACATGTGTGAATGACTTAATAGTGGGTTAGTTACCAGGGTTCAAACTTTTCAGCTTACATTCATTGGCTATATATATTGTTTACCCGGTTTCCCAACTATCTCTAAGTTTTAATTTGTCTCTGTATTTTGTATAGTCTACATCATATTCAAATTCATTAAACTTATTTGTGGGTACATAAGACAAACCTTTTTGAGTAACTTGGTCTCAGTCTCAGTAGTGGGTGATTAGGGTGTTAGATTGAAGATCGGAAATTACATCCTTTGGCGTGACCTTGTAATGGTCCCCCTCCCCGTCGGGTATCTACCTTCTACTTGTGGTAGTCTTTTTCCTTTTCCTAGCGGTGTATCCATTGTGATGTTGCCTTTTCCTAAAAAATCATTTTGATCGCGTTCTCCTTGCCTTTCCGCGGTTACTGTTACACCTTCCTGTCCTCGTGGCTCCACATTTCTGTAGTATGCGCTTTTGATGAGTGTTTGTGTTGCGTCCTCAGCGATCGAGTTTCCCAGTCTGAGTCTAATGTCCCGTGCGGCTCTGAACCTCACGCGCGATCTAGAACGGCTCTATTCCTGGGATTACCGTATTCTGTGTAATTGCTGAGCCATCGATACACTCGGGACTCATCATAAATCCTCTGTGACTCTTTCTGTATCGAAGTAAGTAATTTCGATGTTGTTCCACTTGTATGTTGATCTTTCCCAAAGCTTCTCCATTAATGTCTTGTGCCAGGGCCTCTGCATATCCTTGTTTCAAATGTGGCCAAGTTTGCCTGAGCCTTTTTTAACTCTTGTACATGGCAGACAGTTGGTGTCGACCATGTACAATGCTGTTTTGACACACTTATCTCTGGGCATTCCTATAAACACCTCTTAGCCCTCACTCCAATCACGCCCTTACACTTGGCTGTGATATGCTACTTGGGATTTTCCAGGGTACTAATAAAGTCATTCGAATTGAGAAAGCCAGTCGTGATGACTAGCAAAACGTCTTCAAGAACTAAACTTCAAGTCCAGTTGATCTAATTGAATACAACAACTATACCATGACTAGGGATGGCCGGTTCCGGATCCGAATCGGATCCGCCACGGTTTATCCCGTTCGCGAACGGCGGATTTTTCGGATTCGCCTTTCCTTGAACTTTCCGATTGCGGATTTTGTATTTTCGAAAATTTTCGAAAATACAGAAAACACGGATTTTCCGAAATTTTCGAAATCAGGGGTTTCTCTTAATTCCATACATACGTATTTTTCGAAAATTTTTGAAATTACGAGGATATTACTTGTATTTTTTCGAAAATACAATTTTCGAAATCACTGAAAACTCGTAATTTCGAAAATTTTCGAAACATACGAAAAAACTCGTCATTTCAAGGTATTTTTAAATTTTAATGGGTCCGCTTGCGGATTTTCGAATTTTCGAATTTTTCCGAAAATTCGCGGATCCTCGACGCGGACCGGATTTTGCGAAGTTCGGACACTCTAACCATGACCTGGATGAATGAGACCTTCACAAGCACTTATAAATATGGCCTTTTATGGTAAGAACCAATGTTTTATAGAGAAATTCATAAATAATTGCTTTGGTGCAGTTGTTTGGGCTGGTGTAAACCCAATGCACCAGCTAAATGGTTAATTTTTGTTTTTTTGTAAAAAGACAAAGTCCATGATGTTCAGTCTTACCACGGAAGCACTCCCCAAGACCAATTTAAAAGTAATTTTCTTCCACCAATAAAACTGAATTCTAACTTAATACCCCAAACATAGTGATACTCAACCAATCACACCGGGAAGAGAACAAAAGTCTAACAAGGATAAGTGCAACATTTTCTTGAAGTCCATGCTTCAAATACAAAAGGATTGCAATGGGCGGTCTTGGAGAAAATATCTATGGCATTCGAGGTGGTGACAATCAATAAGCAGCTTTTAATATGTGGTCGAAGTGGATCTACAACTTGGGCACCAGCATCCACGACGGTTTGAATGAAGACGGATTTATTACTTCATGTGGACACCGGCATGCCATGGACATGGCACATTGGGATTATGTTTTCACAGGGACAAGGTACTTTGAATAAGCCTTTATCTATCTATCTATCTCTCTATTATCTATCTTCTATATTTTATCTATCGTCTTCTATATCTCTCTCTATCAATCATCATCCATCCATCATCTCTCATCAAGCTGCTGCCTGCTTAGTGCTAACTCTGTCACCTCCGGGCTTCAATTGCTGCTGTTCTGATGGGAGAGGATTTTAAGTTACAGACTTCACACTTTTTTCGGTAATGGTCTGCTTACACACCACTTCCTTCCAGCACTGGTGCAGCCCCTGACCTGTGCAGAACTCCAATAATTCTCCTACTGGCCAGACAGGTTTTAGGGCTTTTTAAAGTTTTTTTAATTAAAGAAAAGAACTTTATTTAGAATTTACACTTCCCAGCCAGCACAAGGGGGGCACTTTGGGGGCGGCACGCATCTGTGACTGGGGCTCATGCCCTATCGTGCCCAGTTTAGTGCCGCCATGGAGGAAGACCGGACCCGAACTTCAGGTTCCGGTCCAACCTTTAAACAGCTGATCACGTACTGTATGTTTCCTTCATTTGCGCGATTAGCTGTTTAAAAACTCTAATGCAGAGGTTGTGGTGGGCCCTCCTACCCTCCAGGCCCCCACTAAGCATAGATAGCTTTCTCCTAATGATTTGAGTTATAGAGTAACAACTGCTTTGCTATGAAGGTAAGTAGCACCTGGCAGCTGTAATCACTGCTTGAATCAAAGACTGTTTTCATTTAGCTTGTAGGAGTTTAAAGGAGACTGTAGGGGAGAGCATGGATTCTCTAGTACAGTCCTACTTTGGAACATAGACAGCACAAACATAGCGTACTACAGGATTGGATGTTAGATGCAGGCACAGAAAGGCACAGAGCAACTGATAATGTTTATCGTTTTTATGATCTTAAGGATTCTTACCTTTATTCTATGCTCCACGGTGAGTTATTAGAACTTACAGAACATGGATCCCATGATGGTCTTCTCTCTTTCCGGGTAATGACTGTCAGTCATGGCCGCGACAGTGATGTCACGCCAATAGCTGACAGCTATACCGATCGACGGTTGCAAGCGCACTCTAAGCAGCTTGCAACAAGAGCAGAGGATGAGGGAGTTCTGGCACGGGATCTTGGTCTGTAACTACTAATAATTCTCCCTCAGATGACGGTAAGGTAAGAATAAAAACACAACTGGGGGTTTGGGGAGAATCCTTTCAATATACAAAGTTTTTTGATGACTGGAGTTACCCATTAATCTGAATCAATTAGCCATGCAAAGACAGAGAAATAAGCTTTACTTTATAGATGGATATGGAAGTTTCTATGTATAATATCTGTTGTATCTGTTGTATTAGAGTATTAGATCAACTGGACTTGAAGTTTAGTTCTTGAAGACGTTTCAAGATAAAAACTTCAAGTCCAGGGATCTATTGAATACAACAGATTACCATAACACGGATGAATGAGAACCTTCACAAGCATACTTCTGTGTCTAATGTAACAGGGGGAGGGCTAGGAGATGGGATTGACAGTTCTTTATGACTAGCTGTAAACAACCCCAATGCTAAAAAACAAGTGATAGGAAGGTCAGAGAAGAAAAAAAAAGCATCAATTTAAGATTGATGGTAAATAAGCTTTAGTAATGTGATTATTTGAAAAAGGTTTGGCACAGTTTCCATTCCCTTTAATGAGTAGGCTATAAGGTGGTACTAGATGGACCTATGTCTTTACTAACATCCATTACTATGTTACTTTGTAACTGTAATGTTACAATATATTAGTACCTCTTTAAAAGCAGACCACTCTAGTGACCTGAAAGGGTTCTTTTATAGCATAAAGTTTGCTGCTTAAAGGGTATCTCCACCCCAAAATATATTTTTTTTCTGTAGGTTAGGAGAACCACTCTAGACCCTAAGGTTTTAAGTTAAAAAAGTGCACAGAACAGAACTTACCCACCTTACTCCCTCGGTCCGATCTGCCCTCTATTACTACTTTGGGAGGACAGGGAAGGTTGGTACGATAACCTTATTATCACAGACAGCTTCTACTCTTCAGTTTCCTGACTTTCAAAGACACTGCAGACAAAACCAGAGCAGATGAGAAGGTAGAATTAGGAATTTTCTTTACACTACACAGGGGGTCAGTGGTGGGGCACTTTTTGTTTGGGGTGGAACATGCTTTTTAAAGTTGATGTCACCCCTCGAACCTCCAGCCAAGCCAAAATTGCCCACATTATTAGGGACCTCCCCACCGTAAACATTCATATTCAAATCTTTAAAATCAGAACACAATTGTACTTACTCACCTTCGTTCCCTTGGCCTGAGCATCTATGTTTACTTCCTGGAATGGAACATCGGAAGAGGTGACGACCGGCCGCTGAAATCACCCAATCATGTATGCGGTTTGCGTCTTCACAAGGAGCAGAGGGAACAAAGGTGTGTAAGTAAATTCCGGGACTCCATTCAAAGATTTGAATAAGGCGTTTAGTGGTTGGGGGGGGGGTGGTTGGCTACAGTGCGGGACTTTTTTTTTTTTAATCGTAATAATAGCAGCGCCACTGGGATACAGAGGGAGGAGCCGGCGATTGGTGGGAAGGAGTCTCACAAAGCATGCCAGACCTCTCTATCTGCAAACCCCTTTTTCAGAGAGGCTCCCATTTCTTTAGTTTTCGTCTGGACAATGGACCATTGCAGGACAACATTTGGTGCAGATAAGAAAGTTAGATTTTTCAACATTCATCACTGGGGCAGCCAGCAGTTGGGCCACTTTTCATAGTTTTTGGGGGGACATGCTTTAAAACCAGTGTAGGTGGTTATAATATACAGATACAACAAACATTACTAGGAGAAACGTTTACATCGATGACAGAAAATGCTCTATATACTGTAGCAATTTGGACTTAATACCATTTTTACGGTGTTAGCAGTCCCCTACTTCAATCAAATGCTCAGTTTAAGATTGAACATCCCATATGACTCTCTTATGTTCGCCCAACCTGCAGCTTTGCCAACTGCATATTAAGGTGAATTGGTTCCTCTTACTATGCTGTTTTGTAACAATCAATTTACCAAACTTTCAGCTGTTCTGTGCATCAATTCTTCATATATTGACTTCAGTGTTTGAGTTCATCACCCTTTGTTCATTCATTCAACGCTTGTTTAAAATAAATACATAAACCCCACCTCTGTTCTCATTATGTCTAACAAGGAGTAACCTTCAATTTTCTGCCCAGTCGGTGAATTGTTTTAGCCTGTTCTGTTATAGATATTTGTAGGGTTTTCTAAGTCTTTGGTTTTAGTGAGGCAAGCATTTACAGATATTGTGATATAACCAAATTGAGATGCTGCAAAACTGAACTAACGAGCAATCACCTTTGCTCATCTGATGGTATGATAATAGGTTGGGTTTCCATCTGATTACAAATATATATTGTGGCTCATTGTTTATATGTATTTATATTCTTAAATGGATTGGGAAAATTGTAAAGAAAAAAGTAACACCCCACTCTTTTATAATACCTTCGCAGTTATTAATAAAATGTCCTATGGTAGCAGCCAATAAAATGACTAACATAAACCAAACGCTAAACAAGTTTCATATCAAAGTTGTCAGTTTTTATCCAGAGGGAGATGAGGTTGTATGGACTATTGTACTTACAACTGTTCATAAAGTCTGATTAGGTACAATATCATAATATATGTCACTAAAATAAAATGTATTTGTAATTCCATGTTAATAAATATTCTACTCCTTTTGGTGTGTCCAGGATACATTTTGCATGCATAGCTTTGTATATTGCCAAATGCGTCGTAAGTCAATGTTTTTGCATTCATATAATAGCGTCAGCAGCTACCGAGTAATCAATCATTTATTAAAACATAGAAGCCTGACTTTATACTCAATAATGAAAAATTACTTTTACCCTGCAGGTGGTTTGGTGTGGCAACAGCAGATTAAATGTCATCCTATACAGTTTATGCATAGTAATATAAAGATATCTGTATTTGTCCAGCATCTAAATTTTTTTTTTGAAAACAAGCATGTGGAGCTCTAAATCCAATGACATTTTGGTTTGCCGATAGCAATGATATTAAAGGAAATTGTTCCACCCAAAAACACGACAGCCCTATAGCTAGATCCACAAAAGGTTAATTAAGGGAGATTTAACTCTCAACTTCCCATGGCGTTGTGTTCAGAGATCTAAGTAGAAAACCTTTGTCTTCTTTCCATTAATGATGGACTCCCTTCCTGTCCCCCACCTGTCACAATTGCATAGCAGCCCGGATTTCCAATGCTTTTCCTAGCATTAAACACCTTCCAATGTTCAGTAAATATGACAGCCTGTAGGGAGTGCGTAAAGCTTGAAGTTGCAGTGGATTTACTGATAGAAGCTATTTAAGATCATGTTGTCTTGCTCACTTTTTGTCATCAATGAATATGCCATTTATGATGCTTGTGTGTGATTGGCCAATATGTAAAGGGTGGGGCTTTCATTAAAAACACATAAACCGAAAATATTTTGTCAGCTATATTATCTCTAGAAGACCATAGCTACATAGAAGGTGCGTGAGATCTATTTAATAACCGTCTCTGTGGCCTACTAATAGATTACTGAGTTGGTTTTTTTGGGATTTAACTTTCTTTAAAATTTACTAAATCCACAAAAAACACATCTTGCATGTATTTTGCATATTTGCATGCTTTCCAGTTGGTGCTTACTCTACTAGATGTGTCTGCTGCAACATACATGCCCGCTGATGTAGACATGCCTTAGCAAGTTACGACAGAGCTAAAAAACTGCTAAACATGGCAGTTTCAGACATCCATATAGCTTTGTGCTACATCAACCATTGTAATGCACAGGCCAGGGAAAATGCCAACGCCAATTTTCATCCTAACCACTATTTTCTGCCTGCACACGTGCAATCCCCCCATGATCACTCCCAAAAACAGAACTCATGATGACATGCTTGTTTATTGAACTGCCTATAAACATCAAGCATTTTTACTCCTTTAATCCGAAACCATAATGACCATTAACATAGAATATTTTCTCAATGCGTCCATGGAATGGGTGCGCTGCCCACCATCTGTTGCTTCCAACTAACTGCTCTTCGTCTCCCACACTCATAGGATCCCATACCCACACGCACAATGAGTGTAATTACAAGTCCCCCTGTTTCAATGATGGCAAACGGGTTTAAAAAAAAAGCCACCTGACCCCAACTTGCGACCCTGACCTCCTTCTACTTTCCCTACTTACCCACATTGGCTTGTACAACCCACCAACCCTTACTCTATACTGGCCAGCATTAAGCTCAACCACAAACTCCCAGAAGCAACCCATGAAAAATTTAAAATTTTTTCGTTAGAGTACCTAAAAAAAAAAATATAAAATCTTTGGGAACCGCTTACTTAGCTGCTCTCTCTAGAAACTGGTACAGTTTTCACTTTCTCCTACCTTAAACATGACACTCCACTCAATTTATTCTTGAACCCCTCCCAGCATGCCAGTCCCCACCCTTCCTAACAGTTCTCTTTTAACCCTGTCTTGCATTTTGACCATGCCATTTGTTCCTCCCTGCTCACTAACTGACGCCCTTTTGTTCTCTATAGACTCTCATAAGCTTCTGCGTGTGTTTAAAGGAAAGTATATTTGCCAAAAAAAAAAAAACCTTAATAACACTTTTGCAAATACTTAGGTACTATTTACCAAGAGCCCCCAACTTCAAGTTTGATATAAGTGTTAAAGTCACCCTGATCATTCAAATATCCTGCTCAGTGGTGACTTACTTTCTATTGTTCTAGTGCTGTGTGTTTGCAGAAAGACACGTGTGGGCAGTACACAACAATTTATTACCTTTATTTGGCACTAGATTAGCAACACTTTTTGGGCCAGCAATATTGCCAAAACTGCAAAACATATAATTAAATTGATTTACCCAGAGCGATATTTGACAGGAATTGCACACGTCCGTGGAATGTTCCTAACAGTAATTTGATGATTGGGTGGGTGGGTCAACATGCTCAGACTTCTACTAAGCAACCTAATAGTACCAAGTGGGTGTCAGTCGATGGTGGCCCCCCAGGATTTTGCACGCTGCTTGTTCCCCCTGGAGGATCCGATGACTTTTGGATTACTGAACTTGCCGTTTGGACCGTACACTGGGTGAAGAGTGTGGCTGTCCGCGAATTATGACTGCGAAAGTCGGACCCGGCTTCCCCTGCTAAGTCCTGGTTTGCTCCTCTCATTTATCTGTAGTTGTGGGTACGGTGTAGAGGTAGGAACTGGTATATCGGGAGTGCTGCCTGCTTTTACCGGGGAAGCCTGGTGGGGTTTGTGCTTTTATAATAGTATGTATATTTATATTGACTAGATTATGGTAGTGCTGTATTGGGGCGTCTGGGTATATGGCATTGTTTCCAGTTTTCATTTTTTTGTGCTTTTTGAATTTCATTGATTTACCCCTCGGAGCACCACTGTATTTCAGTGATCCACGTATATTAAGTTGTGCACCTTCCTCTATTATGTTGAAATAGTGTAAAACTCACCTAGGCAATTTTTTTTTCACTTTTCCGTAAAAGCAAGCGTTTTTATAAATATGCTAAAAATAGCGCTCTTTGTCATTGCGATGTCCTGTGATAGCGAAATGACAATAATGATAATGATAAGCAATCGCTTATAAATATGCCCCATAGTTCCTACGTGTGCTATTGTTTCATATAGTATCTCTGTTTGGGATAGGAGATAAAATCTTTGCTTTTAGCAAGACAGAGTACACAAGGTTGCAAGGTTCAATTCCCCAGACTTTAATTGTTTCCCCAGAAACAGAAAAGAGAGATATGAGATACAGCTTAATGAATGTTTGTGTATGTTTGTGAATATGCTCTCTCTATTGGGGCAATGTTGTCTGGAGAGCTTAGTTCTCCTTTAAGCTTTGTACAGACATGCAATTGCAGGGCTGACACACTACTGTAGAAGAAACAGATGTGCAGTCAATCATTACTGTCACTGCTGATGATTGACTGCTGTTCACCCTACTGCCTCCCCTGCACATGCTCATGCTTATAAATAGCTCATTGAGCATAGGGGGGGAGGTGGATACCTTTCCCAGAATGGAAGAGAACTCTTCATTAAATATCTGGTTACAAATACATGTAATAAACTGGTCAATTGGTGTTGCAGGCATTTAACAGACAAGTCAACAGTTTTTTTATGGACATGCACTTATATAATATATACGTATATGTCCATACAGTTTTTAACTCTCTATTGAGGAACCCCCTCAAAGGGACCCCAAATTTAGTGAGAAAGACTATTACAGAAAATATCCAAAGATTTTAGACCTATATTATATGTAAAAGTCCTCAACTAAAATACATGCACTTTTAGCATGCTAACCTGAAGATTGTTATTAACCCAAATAGAGATGACTGATATGAAGGTTAATTATATATGCAGATACCTGCACACAACTCATTTCCTAAGCACCAAAGATTTCTGAAGTTTCAAATCCTAAAGATACATTAGCAGTACATAATATTTGGTTTGGTGGCTCCTCCTAGAATGTTTACAAATGATCTATTGGTGGTTATGGTTTATCAAGAAGAGACAATGCACTTATTCTGATAATGAAAATAATCCACATGTCAAAATCAAACAGGACAAGGCATATAGAATTGTACCCTGATACACTTAGGGTATAATGCTTCTTAATCTATACCCACACTGGAAAAATGTATTTGAAACCATTGTTGTAATTTCATACTCTATTGGTACCCTGGCAGCTCCTTAACTATTTAGATATACTAATTAAGGCTGTAAGGCACATTTAAAAATGCCAATATTACAACATACAACAGCATAATGCATTTTGTTGGCAAGCTCCTATAGGATCCAGTGACAACATATTAATTACGTAAGCAAGTGATTGTCAAATTGGGCTATGATGCTACAATAGATAGATATACTTACATCAAATCTATCTAACATTTTACCTTCTAACTTTCCCTTGCATTGCAAAAAATGCTTGACAACGTGGATGCATCACAGGAAACTTCAGTAGGTAAGTTTGTAGTGTTTGGTTAGCACAAGATGTTATACAGAGAAATCTATGGGTTTACCTTGCACAGTTTCTGATTAGAGGTTCGAGGCAACCAGTGAAGCCCATGATTTAGTATAGTATAGTATTTGAGGTTGAATAAACACATACGTCCATCCAGTCCAACCCATCTAGCAATATCCTAATTTCCTGCCTAACTGTTGATCCAGAGGAAGGCAAAAAAAACCCACCAACTTTATGAAGGGGAAAAAAATCCTTCCTGACTCCAAGTGGCAGAAATTTCCAGTAACCATTATCAATACCAGTAACTTGCAACATTCTTTGTTTGCAGAAACTCATCCAGCTTTTTTTTTAGACTGACCAATGAACCTGCCATAACAATGTTCACTGGAAGACCATTCCATAGCTTTACCGTTCTCACAGTGAAAAACCCTTCCCGAACTTAAAAAGCCTTAACCTTTTTTCTTCAAGTCTTAAGGGATGTCCTCATGTCCTCTGACATGCTCTACTAGTGAACATTGCCCCAGATAGTTTATTGTATGGCATGTTAATATATTTATACACAGTAATCATATCCCCACTAAGCGCCTTTTCTCCAGTAACTTATCCAGTCTCTCATCATATTGAAGCTCCCCCAATCCCCTTATTAATTTAGTTGCACTTCTCTAAACACTTTCCATTTTTAAAGATGTCCTTTTTGTAAACAGGATTCTAAAATTGCACTGCATATTCCAAATGAGACCTCACCAATGCCTTGTAAAGAGGGAGAATAACATTTTCCTCCCTTGAATCCATAACTCTCTTTATATAAGACAATACCATGCTGGCTCTGGCTGTTGATGCCTGTTTGCATTAGAACTAATAACCCAACAAATGAATAAGTATTAAAGGGCATACCCAACCCTCAGACAAAATTATATGCTTACCTTTTCCATCCCCAAAAACCCCAACACCATCAACTTTATTCACCCACTTCTCTGGCATTCTAAAGAGAGATACTCACCCAGTTGTCCTCTTCCATGGTCTTCTGGCTTACCCCAGGCTTCTCCATAGCACAGCAGTCAATAATTTCTGTAATAGATCAGAACATGACCAATGAATATGAATAACTAAAACGAAAGCTGGAACAACTGTAGGATGCTGTGAAGTGCAATCCAAAGTAAACAACAGGCAGTGGCGTAGCTACAGACCTATGGGCCCTGATGCAGACTTTGGACCTAGGCCCCCATACCCCACTGCCAACACAAATCAGCAACACATATACCAATAGTACAGTTCTGCCTCCAACAATCAACTATAATCCTAAAATGATTTGCACAGACACTGTAAAATCCTTGGCAAACTGGCACTGATAAATGGTTGCCACATAGACAATAGTAAAATCCATAGCAATTGGAACTAGCAAAATGGTTGGCACACAGAGATTGGTAAAATGGTTATCACAAAGATACTGGTAAAAAACCTGTCAAACCAGTTTCAGACTAGGCACATGGGGCAGGAAACTAGACATCAAGACCAAAACAACCTTTGAGATATGTATATACAGATACATATACACTGTCCCACACTACTGGGGAAAATGGAGGGAGAACCTGTGCAATGTTACAGTCTGTCCATCTTTCTGTCACTATCTGTCTTACTGTCTATCTATCTCTCTATCATCTATCTATATTTCTTTCTCAATCTGTGATTCTATCTAGCTAGAGAGCCAATTTGTACTTTAGGCAAGCCTGCTGTTAAACAGAAGCCGGACGAGTTTGAAATTCCTTAGTCCCAACTCCTTGCTATGCTGCACTCTACAACTCCAATAGATGTGACCCCCTCATAATGTGATCACATGGACAGACCCAGCAAGGGAGGGATTGTAAATATTTAATTAGCTGATGGGGAGGTCCAGAGGGCAGTTTTCAGTCTGTTCTTTCTCTCCCTCTGTCTGCCACACCCCCAGGCTCCCAGTGCTGCTGCTGAGATTGGCCACAAATTAAAGTCACGCAAATACAGTTTTTTTAAGTCAACTGGCAGTCGGAACCTGCCTGTAGCTCTTGCAGGCCACCAGATTGTACGGGTCCGATCGCAATTGTGACTGTTGAAACCCTAGCTCCTATGCCAGTGACAACATGTTTTGGGTACAAACAAACTTTCTCAAGTGTAACAGAATGAGTATATCAGTTCAGGAAACCCAGGGAGGAAAGTAAGGTTTGTGAGGTCAGGTTTATTGCAAGTGGGCAAGTTAAGAATAACATTTTGGACCTGCTCTTTAAATACTACACATTAATGATACAGGAACTGTACTGTTTTATCATTTATTTATTTGGGTTATAGGGTTGTTTTACAAATAGACTGGTGCAGAGTAGAATCCTACTGTTCCCAGATCCAGGGGCCCAATGGATACCCATAACATAGTTATCTTATTAGTGGTTTGATACTATATATATTCATACATTTACCTAAAAGCCCTGCCTTGGCTAACCTATTCCCCACTGTGTTTTTCCAAGTTAGTCTTGCTGAGCTCACATACTTTTACTCCATAAAATCTGGTATTGGGTTTTTCTTAGATGTCAACTAAGCGATAAGACATTTGGCAGTGAGTTGTGAAGGGTTTGAATCTCAATGATTTGTGGTGTTTTACTGTCATGGTTTCCCCTGGGAGAAGTATGTCATTGTCTTAATTTTACTTAGTTTAGTTTTTCAATGTAATGATCATTCATTATTCCGATCTGGGAATGATCAGCAGAATTGCTTTAGGCAATAACAAGAGAAGCAGGTAGGAAACAATGGGATGCTCTAGGGACAGGTTTAGATGTATAGATCCTCCAGGGCTGCTCCTTACAGTGTGTTTTCTGGTGAGTGTGCAGTAAATAATATAGATTATTTTTAAGTCTATAAAAACATACAGAAATGAATACTAAGATCATTACAGTTTGATGGACTTTGTTGTAAATGTGTTCGTTAATAAAAAAAATAGCGAAAAAGAAATGAATTAGAATATCTAAATTTGGTCATTAACTAATTTAAGAAAAATACAATCACAGGGCTTCTTTAACTGTATCTATTAAAACTAAGAGCGTCAGAATGAAGCACAGCTTACAGGGACCTGTAATGTAAACCGAGACCAATTAACAGAGTATAATTTATTGGCAGACTTGTCAGTGAAGCTCCTAAAGCCAAGTACAGTTGAATTCAATTTAAGTTCAATTAATATGCTTCAAAAGATTTAAGATTTCCATCAGTTTACTTACAGGGCGGTGCACTGAGAGATGCAATGGCTCCTTATCTTCCTTATCCACATGCAGTAAGTCATTTGCACCTGATATTACATTCCTATTTCCAAATTACCCTTTGCATGTGTTAAAGACCCTTCCACCTGGATGAAATATCATTTGCAAAAGGCCAAAAAGGAGTTAACCTCAAGCTTCCCAATGTAACATCAGGTTAACATTGGTTTACCTCATTATTTGCGGGGCTTGCGCCATTTTCTATTCATGGCACAAGCACTTGATGCAAAATCTATTGTGTCAGTATGTATGTATAATTTTATTTATAAAGTGCCACTTGGGTACGCAGCACTGTACATTATAAAATACAGACAGGGTTATTCAATAAAAGTTCTTATCGTTTAAAATGGTGCTAATTTTGCCCCAACCAATCAGATGTTAGCTTTAAAATGTTAAATAAGATCTGATTGGTTTGGGCAAAATTAGCACCATTTTAAACAATAAGAACTTTTATTGAATCTCCCTGAGAGTATACAAACATGGGGAGATATATATATATATATATATATATATATATATATATATATATGTATCATAGGATATAGGACCTTCCAGACTGGGGCTACCATGACGTGGTTGGAAGGCTTTTAATTCATGTGATCACAGTAATGTATACTAAAACCCCTTTGTTTATAAAGTATGCCAGTGTGCAGATAATATGATATTGTATGGGGCCTAGGAATGTGCATTGATTATCTTTTCTAATTATGTATAAATTTATATAAGTGCAGCTTGCCTTGACACATTAGGAATGAGATTCCTGTCCCAAAGAGCTTACAATCTAAGTGGGCAGGACAACATACAGATACTAGTGGGTTGGGGGGGTGGGAACAAAGTGCATAAAAGGGCTAACAATCATTTGTTGTGCTGATGTTCAGAAAGGTAGGATTTGAAAGTATTAATGGATGTCACCAGGCAAAGCAACAGAAGGAGAAAGTTCCAAAGGTAGGCAGCAGCAAGAGAGAATGGTTTAAGGTGGGAGGCAGCAGTGTTAGTTGGGGGTCTGTGGAGAAGATTTCCTTGCGAGAAACAAAGGGCACGGCCAGGAACGTAAGGAAACAAGAGAGAAGATTAGTTGGGAAGTGCAGTAGAGTGAAGGGATTTGAAGGTTAAAAGAAGGGAATTGAATATGATTCTTTGTTTGATGGGGAGCCACCCTATGGACTAAAGTATAGGGGTTGCAGGTTCTTTTTTGGAAGAAAGCGAGATGGTGCTACTTAGTAGCATGAAAAGGGACACCATTCAAATGCTGGCATTACCCTCCGCACTCCTTACGGGCTACCCTCCGCGCTCCTTACGAGCCTGGGTTCCTTATGAGCCTGGGTTATGCATCTGCATCACATGAACAGGAATGTGTAGGGTAAGTATTACACTGCCCTGTGTATCTGCTGTTGTTAGACATAGCCAAGATTTTCACTATACAGTTGCCTCCTGATTTACAACCCATTAAGAATGGATTAGCGTGACTTTAAGAAGGTGTCGGTTGCACAAATTTTCCAAAAGTGGCCTGTGTGAATTAGTACAAAAAGTTTTGTGTGACTTTATGTGCTGCCCCCAGCATGGGCCAGGTTGGGCACCTCTGGTCTAATAGGTGAGAAGTCCTGTACTGGCTATGCTAATAAACAAACACAAACAGGGGTGCAAGGATGCTGTACCTAGTTCCTAGTCCTAAAACAGCAAGTTGACTTAAGCATTTTGTATCCCTCTGAATACTTTACTGAATACTATTTCACAAGAATCAATTTAATGCACAGTATAATGGCCAGGTGTATTTTAGCTTTGGTTACAATGGAGAAGTGCTAGGAGACGCATTAACAGTGCTGATAAAGGATTCTCAAGATGCTAGTAAATCAACCATCTGTGTTTTGAGGAAGGGAAGTTGTTAATGGATGAACTGTTTATCTGTCTTTTGCAAACATAGAGTACAGTAATCATAAATCTGTCAAAGAGCTAACACAATTTTACCTTTTATAGAAAAAAACCCAACTTTACATTCTATTTATGGGTGTATTTTCCATTTAATATACACTTTATGATGTCATCAATAACATTCGAAACATAATTTTTTCAATAGAAGGATGTTTTATCATTTATTACTTACTAAATAACTTAATATTTAAAATACTTAAAATATAATTGTCTCATTGTTCCTAATACAAGAGAATTCACGTGGTAATCATATGGGGTATTTGTATGAATACCCCATGCCTGCTCTGTGTCACCTTGTACCAGCAAGCCTGTTTCTACATCTGTCTGCAGGAAAAGCAATTTATGGTTGTATTTTCCATTCATAGGCATTGTATGATGTGATCAATAAAACTCACAAAACATAAATCATATTTCAATAACAAGATACTTTTATGACTTGCGTGATATTTAAGTCTGTATAGCCTTAAAAATATATTGCTTAATTATTTCTACATACAAGAGAATACATGTGTTAGGCATATGGGTGAGGAGGGGGGTATGAGTATGAATTCCCTGTGCCTACTCTGTGCCACTTCTTGGCATTATCAGCTAGGCTGTAGCTATATCTGTCAGCAGTAGATGGGTCCAGGGGAAATGTGTCTTTATCCTGAGCAGATTCAATTAGTGTGACAATTATATGAACAAGGGAATACTCTGCAGTAAAATTTTAATTAAAAGGGAGGTGGGACCATGGGGGTAAAAGAACTTTATAATTTATATTCAAGGTTCAAATTAGGGGCTGTGTTACAGGTTTTATTTGTTTTGATACATTATAATTTATTTGTTTTTGATGCTTGAATGTGTCTAAACGGTAATTGTTGTTAATTTTGTAGAGGTAGCTCATCATCGGTTATGTTTATGCACACGTCTAATGAGTGCCTTAATTGCTTTCCATTTGATGGTGATTGCCTTTCTGGGCCATCATTTTAAAAGATCAAAATGAAAAATATGGGCCTATTTTGATAACTATCTATTAAATGCAGGTTTTCAATGAGTAAGAGAATTCTGACATGTGTCATTTAAATTGAATTAGAGAGGGAAAGATAAAAGTCTAGATAGTAAAAAATATGTAGAAATTCATATTAGTTAGCAGTAAGAAAAATACAGTACTTATTTTAACAAATGTAAAAGCTAGTGTTATGCTAACAGTAATCTACAATAATTCTGACAAACACAGACCTGAATAATCTCACAATAACTCAACTGTAATTGGGATCTGCCACAGTGACAACTGTAATTTACAGGAAAAAAAATTACTTATCTTATGACTTGCAGAGATGATCTGTTGAAAGCAGGATTGGTGATTTTGAAGGTAAATGCATGGCAAACCACATTAGGATCTGTTAGGATTTCCCTGTTATTGGGCAAGTAAATATCCAGTTAAAGTATTTGGTCTTTAAAGGGGAACTAAAGGGGAATTAAAAGGAGCACACTCCTACCTTTTATTACCTTTTACTCCTACCATTAATATTATGATTCTAGTTGCAGTCTATTCAAAGTTACAGCAGTATAAAGGGTGTTCTTGCTAGCAACGTAAGCTGTGACATCAGCAACACCATGCTCTGTCTCGGTCTGGAGCATGCCCACTGCTGGGACAGAGCTGCACCCAGAGCTCCGCCCCCGAACTTCTAAATTATTTGTAAAGCTAGCCGCATACCTGAACAAAAAAACACTTTTCTCTAGCCTGGAAATACATTATTTTACTTACTTACTTATGTCATTACATTACTATTGTTAGAAATTCCCATGGGTATGTTTCCCAATACACAAAACAATAAAGAGGTTTTCAGGAGGTGTTACATTATTTTACTAATGTTTTATGAAATTTCAACTGGGGGATATTGGGCTCGCCTGTCTGCTGAGTGTTTACACCTATTGTATTAACTTGTAAAGAAAGCCCTTCTACAGTATGTTACCTATTAGCAGTACCAAGGCCTGATCTAAAGTTACAGTTTTAGTTTCAGTTTTCTACTTTGCCACATTTTTAACTTAAATGGTATCTCCACTGCTAAATTTTTTTTTTTGCTATTCAGTTTTATTAAAGAATAGGAGGTAAAGGAGCTGTGTCTTACCTTCAGTTTTTCAATAAAACCTGCAGGAGGTGGGAGAGAAGGTAAGGTACTTACCCGATCACTTTCGCTGCATAGTTTGACAGGTCCCGACAGGCTCTGTATTCTATGCGCATGCACAAGTGGGATGTGCATAGAATACAGAGTTCGTTGCTGACTGATTCATTTGATTATCCCATGTATGGCCTCCTGTTCTATAGACTGCCTGGTGATGCAGTTTGTCACCCAGAAGCTGATCTAACCAGTTGGGAAATGTTATTTTGATCCCATTAGCTGCTAGGGCAGATTTCAAGCTAAGATCTGACAAAAATAGATGGTGCCAGGTGAAACTTCATCACTGGGTTTTGATCTGGAATTACCAATCAGCTGCACCATTGTGCAGCCATATACCATCTATTATTTCTAAATGTGGAAGTGTAAAGAGGTACAAAGCAGTTTATCAGTACTGTATATTACCCTATAAAGGGATAAGTTCACCTCTAAAAGCTTGTACTTACCACCAAACCGTTTGTATGTATTTGTCAATAGTGCTATATATTTTGCAGCATTTTACAATCCATTCACTCCAAGCACTGCCCCAAAAAGCTTACAATCTAATAATTTTTCTCCCACACACATCTACCACTATGTATCTATGTCTTCATAATTGTGTAAAAAAGGCATTCATTTACTATAGTTGTGTTGTGCGTTCATTTTACAATTTTAATCTACAATATGAAAAGAATTCAATGCACAAACAGCTCTAGCATTTTTAGTACATTGCTTTACAATAGTTATGCCTGTCATTGTCTATGTTTCTGCAGTAAATTACACTATATTTCTGAGGAAAGAGGTTTCATGCTAGATTAAGTGTAACCATTTTTGTAATAAGGATATATCAATGGGATTCTTGTTCTGACTGAAAAAAATCATGTTGTGACCAATTAAATTCTGACTCCTGTTTATCCTCTAGAGCAATTTTACAAGCAGTTCTAGATGTACACATACAGAAGAAAACCAGGGGTTAGTATTAAAGCAAATTACTTTACCTTCTGCATTGGTGGTCTCAAGATTCAACACCTACTCTTGTGAAAGGCAAATGAAAAACCACAGGATTTAACTTTTCCAATATTAATCTTTCACATAATGAGAAGGCCTTATACACCTCATTACAGGACATTTAATTCTGATTAGGGAATCCTAGTGAGATCTGGCAAAAGGCATGGAAAAAGAGTAATTTAAGCGATTGTCAGTTACCACTGAGATGGAATGTGTTTTTATATTATAGGAACTATATTTTGCAAACATTGCTTTTATTTAAAGGAGAACTAAACCCAGTTTTTTATACTCCAGAATCTGAAAACAACCCCCCTAAAAACACCAATAAACTATAAAATGCCACTTTAGTAAACTCTGTTAAAGTAAATCAAAGCCTGTCAAGAACTGTATCCACACCTCCTGACCTCAGTCACATGCTTCCTTGCTTTATCTGTCCTGTAAAAGGATTGGCTAGATATAATTAATGGGTGTGACCAACTGTAACAAGTTTGTGCCATAGCAAAGACTGAGCATGTGCAGAACATAATGGTTGTTGACCAAACTGTCTGATACTAGAATGCTGAGAAGTAAAGCACAAACCATATGTTATTTAGGTAAATTTCCCAGCGCCTGTATCAAAATGAGAGGTATCCCCACCTGGGGATAGTGTGCATATAGACTTTTGTTACCTATTTGGATATTCTGCTAAGGTTTTGATTTTTAAGTAATTGAGTGCAACGTTTAATTCAGTTAAAGGGTAAATGAAAGGAAAAGGAAAAACTGCTTACCGTATGTGAGCTGGACTTCTATCCAATATAGGAAAGGCAGGGAGGCACACCCAAAATAGAATTTTAACAGCAAACTTTCATTTATTGAGTGCTCAACATGCAAGTCAGGTACACATTGTGTACCTGACTTGCATGATGAGCACTCAATAAATGAAAGTTTGCTGTTAAAATTCTATTTTGGATGTGCCTCCCTGCCTTTCCTATATTGACTTGATACTTACCTGATGTGGCACAGGCTTCAGGGAGTGCACCTTAAAACCTACCTGTTGGGAATCCACAATCTGTTGATATCTGGACTTCTATCCCTATGCTTGGGCGCGCACATTAGAGCCTGAATGTGCTCTGTGGTGGGATTAACATTGTGCATATGTGAAAAGATTGGAAGCCAGAAGTGAGAACTGCACCCCCTCTCTTCATCTATCTTGATTTTCATGAAATCTGCTCAAGATAAAGTGCCTGCTGATGAGATTGTTAGAACATTTTCCAACAGGTCATCAGTGGCCGAACCTCCTAAAGTTCAGTTGGTTTACAAAAAGTTCTAAAGTTCTATAGTTGGAAAACAAACCCATTAAAGTCTATGGAGGGAAAAAGTTTGGATTTCTAATAAAATACAGATACAATAGCAATGGTAACTTACTGTTAATGGCTCTGGCACATGAGGAATAGTCTGGGGAACATGGCCATATCACTAAAACTTGTTAAACAGTAAATTTCCCCACAATCCGGCAATTGTTTCTGCATTGAGTTTTTGGTAAATTCAAGGGTTATCACAAAATAAAGGGTTACTGAATGCTACATTCAAGGGTTATCGCAAATTCAAGGTATGCTTTAAATTTGTGCTAACCCTTGAATGTAGCGTTCGGTAACCCTTGAATTTGCGATTACCCTCGAATGTAGCATTCGTTAACCCTCGGATTCCTGAATGTGTTACCACTGAACAAGCTCAGAAGGAAGTTCATGACCAAATACTTCCATATATTTTATTATATATAGATTATATAAAATAATATATATTCTCTACTTGCCATGATTATTATCACAGTTAGCCAATACAGATATTCCCTTTACTACACTTTTGATATAAAAGTAAATTATTTTTCCTTTTGTTTTAATTTCCGTTCTGAGAAATTCTCCTTCAAAGGGCATGTCCACCCTTCTTATAATCTAACTTTCACAGCAGCTTAAGCCTCTCAAACACAAATTTCTCTATACCAGTAACAAAAATGCTTCTATCATTACTTACACAGTCCAATCTGTCTCCTCGGCCAATCATTGAGCCATTCCCAAAACTGCAGAGGAGAGATCTCTTCTGCTACTGCATGTCATGTAGTTTACATTTGCAATTCATTATCATTAGAGACTTACAGGCGAACCTGGCACAAAATTTTAATGGCAAATTCACCTTCAGAACTTAATTATCCCCGCAACCAATTTTTCAATATACTTAACTTTACCAATAAATGCTTCAAGTTCTAAACTTTGTTTGACAGTTTGATCACCCACTCTTCTCTCTCTTCAGCAGCTTTTTGGTCTACAGTGAAAAATGTGTTGGGGTGCCTTAAGCAGTATGTAAAATGAAGCTTTGAGGGTGAAAATATATTTCAGTATGGAAATCCAAAGTCAAGGTAGGAATATGCATTCTTTACAAATTGTAATTGTAAGAACTTGTAAGAATTTACAAGAAAAAAATGGTTTACCTAGACATAATGAATACTGTATGTAAACCCAGTCTGATCAATCACCTCGGGCAGCTTCAGGGTTAATGTTGTTACAGTTCTCTATGCTGCTGTCAATAACAGGGCAGATTGAAGGGGCCCTATTTTGTGCTAAGTTTCCAAAACTACCAGTCTGTGTGCCAACTGATTTACCAGTGGTCTGTATACAAAGTATTTTTGACATTGTCTGTGTGCCAAGCATTTAACCAGTGCCTGGCTGTGTGCACTGCCAGTTTCCCAACCAGTTTATCAGTGTCTGCATGCCAAGCATTTAACCAGTCTCTGTGCCAACTATTTTACCAGTAGTTATATACAAAGCATTTTACCAATGATTATTTGTTTTGTAGTGCCAATTTGTGTTTGCGGCAGTGTTGGGGGGCCCATGCCCAAATTTTGCATCAGGGCCCATAAGTCTGTAGCTACGCCACTGCTAAACACACCACAGATGTTACAATAATTTTGCCGAAAGAGTGCTCCCACAGGCCCCCCTTTTGCGTATGTTATGTAGCTCTGCAGGAAGATAGACCAAGCTTCCATGTGGTAGTAGCATAAGCAATACAGCCCTTTAATTGGAAGTCTAATAAGAATTCTTAAGCCTTGCATACTTATGAGGCCTCTTCCCTCCTTGTTAAAAGCCAGTAGTCACCAAGAAGTGATAGCCTTTAACACTAATCCAATGCAAGGTCAGGGAAATAATCTTCCCAAGAAAATGTAACCAAACAGGGGGTGTCAGCCGACTCAGCCCAGATAAATGATCCAAAGTAATTAGTTAGGACCTTCCATACTGGGATTACATTGATGTGGTTTCACTTTTATACATTAAATTGTAACTAAAACCCCTGGTTTTTTACTGTTTTACTGTTTGCACTAGCACAGATATTATGATTTTATGTGGGACCCAAGAATGTGCATTGATCATCTTTTTCCTTGTTCAACCTCAATTACTATGTTACTAGGGGCCATATTTATAAAGGCGCGGTATAGCTTTTTAGCGCTACCATGCCTTTAACAATCAGTTTACAGATCGTTATCGCAAATTACAGATAACAATCGATAACGCGACTGTAGATTTACAATCCCCGTACTTTACTATTGAATGGTATTCTACAAGCGAATGTTTGTTAGTTAACCTTTACGGCCGCTGTCATACATTAATGATAACTTGCGATACCACATATTTAGGAATATGGCCCTATGTTCTAAGGTTTTGGTCAGATCAATAGCACTTCCACTTTATGTTACAGTAATTTTGCCTAAGGGGTGCTCTCACAGCCCACTTTTTGCGGATCCATTGTTAAACCTGTGACTGTGAGCTTTATCATTGGATTCAGTGTCACCACTGGGCTAAAACAAGACGCCTCTACTGCACCCCTGGGGTTATGTTTCTGTTAAAACCAGCAAACCCCCGATTCTTAAAAGAATCGCAGATCTACCACCACGCAACCGCCCCATTCCTCGGTGCTCCCCTAGTAAACTACTTCCACTGTTTATCAGATGGGTGGCAGTTAATATACAGTAAGTTCCCCTCCACAGAGTGTTAATATACAGTAAGTGTCCCCCATAGAAAGTGTTAATACACATTAAGCATCCCCCACAGTGTTAATACACAGTAAGTATCCCCCACACTGTTAATATACAGTAAGTGTCCCCCACATAGAGTGTTAAGTGCCCCCACAGAGTGCCCATATACAGTAATCCCCCAATACAGTGTCCATATACAGTAATCCCCCAATACAGTGTCCATATACAGTAACCCCCCGAATACACAGTGTCCATATACATTAATTCCCCCAATACAGTGTCCATATACAGTAAGCCCCCCAATACACAATGTCCATATGGACACTGTATAAAGGGATTACTGTATATGGACACTGTGTATTGAGGGATCTTACTGTATATGGACACTATGTATAAGGGGCTTACTGTATATGGTCACTATAGGGGGCTTACTGTATATGGACAGAAAAATATGGGCCTATTTTGATAACTATCTATTAAATGCAGGTTTTCAATGAGTAAGAGAATTCTGACATGTGTCATTTAATTGAATAGAGGAGGAAAGATAAAAGTCTAGATAGTAAAAAATATGTAGAAATTCATATTAGTTAGCAGTAAGAAAAATACAGTACTTATTTTAACAAATGTAAAAGTAGTGTTGCTAACAGTTACTTACAATAATTCTGCAAAACACAGACCTGAATAATCTCACAATAACTCAACTGTAATTGGGATCTGCCACAAGTGACAACGTAATTTACAGGAAAAAAAATTACTTATCTTATGACTTGCAGAGATGATCTGTTGATTGAAAGCAGATTGTGATTTTGAAGGTAAATGCCATGGCAAACACATTAGGATCTGTTAGGATTTCCTGTTATTGGGCAAGTAAATATCCAGTTAAAGTATTTGGTCTTTAAAGGGGAACTAAAGGGGAATTAAAAGGAGCACACACTCCTACCTTTTATTACCTTTTACTCCTACCATTAATATTATGATTCTAGTTGCAGTCTATTCAAAGTTACAGCAGTAAAAGGGTGTTCTTGCTAGCAACGTAAGCTGTGACACCAGCAACACCATGCTCGTCTCGGTCTGGAGCATGGCCATGCCCCGCTGGGACAGAGCTGCCACCCCGAGCTCCGCCCCCGAACTTCTAAATTATTGTAAAGCTAGCCGCATACCTGACAAAAAAAACACTTTTCTCTAGCCTGGAAATATTATTTTACTTACTTACTTATGTCACACATTACTATGTTAGAAATTCCCATGGGTATGTTTCCCAATACAACAAACAATAAGAAGAGGTTTTTCAGGAGGTGTTACATTATTTTACTAATTTTTATGAAATTCAACTGGGGGATATTGGGCTCGCCTGTCTGGCAGTGTTTACACCTATTGTATTAACTTGTAAGAAAGCCCTTCTACAGTATGTTACCTATAGCAGTACCACCAGGCCTGATCTAAAGTTACCTTTTAGTTTCAGTTTTCTACTTTGCCCCATTTTTAACTTAAATGGTATCTCCCCTGCTAAATTTTTTTTTTTGCTATTCAGTTTTATTAAAGAATAGGAGGTAAGGAGCTGTGTCTTACCTTCAGTTTTTCAATAAAACCTGCAGGAGGTGGGAGAGAAGGTAAGGTACTACCCGATCACTTTCGCTGCATAGTTGTGACAGGTCCGACAGGCTGTGACTATGCGCATGCACAAGTGGGATGTGCATAGAATACAGAGTCGTTGCTGATGATCATTTGATTATCATGTATGGCCCCCTGTTCATTAGACTGCCTGGTGATGCAGTTTGTCACCCAGAAGCGATCTAACCACCGTTGGGAAATGTTATTTGACCCATAGCTGCTAGGGCAGATTTCAAGCTAAGATCTGACAAAATAGATGGTGCCAGGTGAAACTTCATCACTGGGTTTTGATCTGGAATTACCAATCAGCTGCACCATTGTGCAGCCATATACCATCTATTATTCTAAATGTGGAAGTGTTAAGAGGTACAAAGCAGTTTATCAGTACTGTATATTACCACTAAAAGGGATAAGTTCACCTCTAAAGCTTTGTACTTACCACCAAACCGTTTGTATGTATTTGTCAATAGTGCTATATATTTTGCAGCATTTTACAATCCATTCACTCCAAGCACTGCCCAAAAGCTTACAATCTAATAATTTTTCTCCCACACACATCTACCACTATGTATCTATGTCTCATAATTGTGTAAAAAAGGCATTCATTTACTATAGTTGTGTTGTGCGTTCATTTACAATTTTATCTACAATATGAAAAGAATTCAATGCACAAACAGCTCTAGCATTTTTAGTACATTGCTTTACAATAGTTATGCCTGTCATTGTCTATGTTTCTGCAGTAAATTACACTATATTTCTGAGGAAAGAGGTTTCATGCTAGATTAAGTGTAACCCTTTTTGTAATAAGGATATATCAATGGGATTCTTGTTCTGACTGAAAAAAATCATGTTGTGACCAATTAAATTCTGACTCCTGTTATCCTCTAGAGCATTTTACAAGCAGTCTAGATGTACACATACAGAAGAAAACCAGGGGTTAGTATTAAAGCAAATTACTTACCTTCTGCATGGTGGTCTCAAGATTCAAACAACTCTTGTGAAAGGCAAAATGAAAAACCAACGGATTTAACTTTTCCAATATTAATCTTTCACATAATGAGAAGGCCTTATACACCTCATTAAGGACATTTAATTCTGATTAGGGAATCCTAGGAGATCTGGCAAAAGGCATGGAAAAAGAGTAATTTAAGCGATTGTCAGTTACCACTGAGATGGAATGTGTTTTTATATTATAGGAACTATATTTTGCAAACATTGCTTTATTTAAAGGAGAACTAAACCCAGTTTTTTATACTCCAGAATCTGGAAAACAACCCCCTAAAAACACCAATAAAATATAAATGCCACTTTAGTAACTCTGTTAAAGTAAATCAAAGCCTGTCAAGAACTGTATCCACACCTCCTGACCTCAGTCACATGCTTCCTGCTTTATCTGTCCTGTAAAAGGATTGGCTAGATATAATTAATGGGTGTGACCAACTGTAACAAGTTTGTGCCATAGCAAAGACTGAGCAGTGGCAGAACAATATGGTTGTTGACCAAACTGTCTGATACTAGAATGCTGAGAAGGAAAGCACAAACCATATGTTATTTAGGTAAATTTCCCAGCGCCTGTATCAAATGAGAGGTATCCCCACCTGGGGATAGTGTGCATATAGACTTTTGTTACCTATTTGGATATTCTGCTAAGGTTTTGATTTTTAAGTAATTGAGTGCAACGTTTAATTCGTTAAAGGGTAAAGTGAAAAGGAAAAATGCTTACCGTATGTGAGCTGGACTTCTCCATCATAGGAAGGCGGGGGCACATCCATAGAATTTTTACAGCAAACTTTCATTATTGAGTGCTCATCATGCAAGTCAGGTACACAATGGTACCTGATTGCATGTTGAGCACTCATAAATGAAAGTTTGCTGTTAAAATTCTATTTTGGGTGTGCCTCCTGCCTTTCCTATAGACTGTGATACTTACCTGATGGGCACAGGCTTCAGGGAGTGCACCTTTAAACACCCTGTTGAGAATCCCCAATCTGTTGAATTCGGACCTCTTCCCTGCTTGGGCGGCACATAGAGCCTGAATGTGCTCTGTGGTGGGATTAACATTGTGCATATGTGAAAGTGGAAGCCAGAAGTGAGAACTGCACCCCCTCTCTTCTTATCTTGTTTCATGAATCTGCTCAAGATAAAGTGCCTGCTGATGAGCTGTGAGAACATTTTCCAACAGGTCATCAGTGGCCGAACCTCCTAAAGTTCAGTTGGTACAAAAAGTTCTAAAGTTTATAGTGTGAAAACAAACCCATTAAAGTCTATGGAGGGAAAAAGTTTGGATTTCTCTAATAAATACAGATAAATAGCAATGGTAACTTACTGTTTAAGTCTGGACAATGAGGAATAGTCTGGGGAACATGGCCATATCACTAAAACTTGTTAAACAGTAAATTTCCCCACAATCCGGCAATTGTTTCTGCATTGAGTTTTTGGTAAATTCAAGGTATCACAAATAAAGGGTTATGAATGTACATCAAGGGTTATCGCAAATTCAAGGTATGCTTTAAATTGGCTAACCCTTGAAGTAGCGTTCGGTAACCTTGAATTTGCGATTACCCTCGAATGTAGCATTCGTTAACTCGGATTCCTGAAGTGTGTACCACTGAACAAGCTCGAAGGGAAGTTCATGACCAAATACTTCCATATATTTTTATTATATAGATTATATAAATAATATATATTCTCTACTTGCCATGATTATTTATCACAGTTAGCCAATACAGATATTCCCTTTAATACACTTTGATATAAAAGTAAATTATTTTCTCTTTGTTTTTTTAATTTCCGTTCTGAGAAATTCTCCTTCAAAGGCATGTCCACCCTTCTTATAATCTAACTTTCACAGCAGCTTAAGCCTCTCCAACACACAAATTTCTCCTATACCAGTAACAAAAATGCTTCTATCATTACTTACAAGTCCAATCTGTGTCTCCTCGGCCAATCATGAGCCATTCCCAAAACTGCAGAGGAGAGATCTCTTCTGCTACTGCATGTCATGTAGTTTACATTGAATTCATTATCATTAGAGACTTACAGGCGAACCTGGCACAAAATTTTAATGGCAAATTCACCTTCAGAACTTAATTATCCCCGCAACCAATTTCATATACTAACTTTACCAATAAATGCTTCAGTTTCTAAACTTTGTTTGACAGTTGATCACCCACTCTCTCTCTCTTCAGCAGCTTTTGGCTACAGTGAAAAATGTGTTGGGGTGCCTTAAGCAGTATGTAAAATGAAGCTTTGAGGGTGAAAAATATTTCAGTATGGAAATCCAAAGTCAAGGTAGGAATATGCTTCTTTACAAATTGTAATTGTAAGAACTTGTAAGAATTTACAAGAAAAAAAATGGTTTACCTAGACATAATGAATATGTATGAAAACCAGTCTGAGCAATCACCCGGGCAGCTTCAGGGTTAATGTTGTTACAGTTCTCTATGCTGCTGTCCAAACAGGGCAGATTGAAGGGGCCCTATTTGTGCTAAGTTTCCAAAACTACCAGTCTGTGTGCCAACTGATTACCAGTGGTCTGTATACAAAGTATTTTGACATTGTCTGTGTGCCAAGCATTTAACCAGTGCCTGGCTGTGTGCACTGCCAGTTTCCCAACCAGTTTATCAGTGTTGCATGCCAGCATTAACCAGTCTCTGTGCCAACTATTTTACCAGTAGTATAACAAAGCATTTTACCAATGATTATTTGTTTTGTAGTGCCGATTTGTGTTTGCGGCAGTCAGGTTGGGGGGCCCATGCCCAAATTTTGCATCAAAAGTCTGTAGCTACGCCACTGCTAAACACACCACGAGTTACAATAATTTTGCCGAAAGAGTGCTCCCACAGGCCCCCTTTTGCGTATGTTATGTAGTCTGCAGGAAGATAGACCAAGCTTCCATGTGGTAGTAGCATAAGCAATACAGCCCTTTAATTGGAGTCTAATAAGAATTCTTAAGCCTTGCATACTTATGAGGCCTCTTCCCTCCTTGTTAAAGCCAGAGTCACCAAGAAGTGATAGCCTTTAACACTAATCCAATGCAAGTTCAGGGAAATAATTCTTCCAAGAAAGTAACCAAACAGGGGGTGTCAGCCGACTCCGCCCATATAATGATCCAAAGTAATTAGTTAGGACCTTCCATACTGGGATTACATTGATGTGGTTTCACTTTTATACATTAAATTGTAACTAAAACCCCTGGTTTTTTACTGTTTTCTGTTTGCACTAGCACAGATATTATGATTTATGTGGGACACAAGAATGTGCATTGATCATCTTTTTCCTTGTTCAACTCAATACTATGTTACTAGGGGCCATATTTAAAGGCGCGGTATAGCTTTTTAGCGCTACCATGGCTTAACAATCAGTTTACAGATCGTTATCGCAAATTACAGATAACAATCGATAAAAGCGACTGTAGATTACAATCCCCGTACTTACTATTGAATGGTATTCTACAAGCAAATGTTTGTTAGTTAACCTTTACGGCCGTGTCATACATTAAGATAACTTGCGATACCACATATTTAGGAATATGGCCCTATGTTTCTAAGGTTTTGGTCAGATCAATAGCACTTCCACTTTATGTTACAGTAATTTTGCCTAAGGGGTGCTCTCACAGCCCACTTTTTGCGTATCCATTGTTAAACCTGTGACTTTGAGCTTTATCATTGGATTCAGTGTCACCACTGGGGCTAAAACAAGACGCCTCTACTGCACCCCTGGGGTTATGTTTCTGTTAAAACCAGCAAACCCCCGATTCTTAAAAGAATCGCAGATCTACCACCACGCAACCGCCCCATTCCTCGGTGCTCCCCTAGTAAACTACTTCCACTGTTTATCAGATGGGTGACAGTTAATTACAGTAAGTTCCCCTCCACAGAGTGTTAATATACAGTAAGTGTCCCCCATAGAAAGTGTTAAACACATTAGCATCCCCCACAGTGTTAATACACAGTAAGTATCCCCCACACTGTTAATATACGTAAGTGTCCCCCACATAGAGTGTTAAGTGCCCCCACAGAGTGCCCATATACAGTAATCCCCAATACAGTGTCCATATACAGTAATCCCCAATACAGTGTCCATATACAGTAACCCCGAATACACAGTGTCCATATACATTAATTCCCCCAATACAGTGTCCATATACAGTAAGCCCCCCAATACACAATGTCCAAACACAGTAAGCCCTGAATACAGTGTCCATACACAGTAAGCCCCCAATACACAGTGTCCATATACAGTAACCCCCCTATAGTGACCATATACAGTAAGCCCCTTATACACAGTATCCATATACAGTAATTCCCCAATAAGTGTCCATATACAGTAATCCCCTAATCAGTGACCATATACAGTAAGATTCCCCAATGCACAGTGTCCATATACAGTAATCCTTATACAGTGTCCAATACAGTAATATGAATACAGTGTCCATATACAGTAATCCCCATACAGTGTCCATATACAGTAAGCTCCTCCAATGCACAGTGTCCATATACAGTAATCCCTAGTACAGTGTCCATATACAGTAATCCCCTAGTACAGTGACCATATACAGTAAGCTCCCCCAATACACAGTGTCCATATACAGTAATCCCCCAATACAGTGTCCATACACAGTAATCCCCTAATACAGGACCATATACAGTAAGATTCCCCAATACACAGTGTCCATACAGTAATCCCTTTATACAGTGTCCATATACAGTAATATGCTAATACAGTGTCCATATACAGTATCCCCAATACAGTGTCCATATACAGTAAGCTCCTCCAATGACAGTGTCCATATAGAGTAATCCCCTAGTACAGTGACCATATACAGTAAGCTCCCCCATACACAGTGTCCTATACAGTAAGCCCGTAATACAGTGTCAATATACAGTAAGGTCCCAATACACAGTGTCTATATTCAGTATCCCCTACTGCAGCGCCCATATACAGTAAGCTCCCCAAGATACAGTGTCCATATACAGTAAGCTCCCCCAATACACAGTGTCCATATACAGTAAGCTCCCCCAATACAGTGTCCATAAACAGTAAGCTCCCCAATACACACTGTCCATATAGAGTAATCCCCTATACAGTGTCCATATACAGTAATCCCCTAATACAGTGTCCATATACAGTAATCCCCTCATACATCCCATGTCTAGATCATCCAAAGTATAGTTATCCTAAGTATTTTGGATATACACAGTGTCCATACACAGTAAGCCCCCCAATACCCAGTGTCCATATACAGTAAGCCCCCTATAGTGACCAAATACAGTAAGCCCTCTATATAGAGTGTCCATATACAGTAATGCCCTAATACAGTGTCCATTTACAGTAAGCCCCCAATACACAGTGTCCATATACAGTAAGCCCCCAATACACAGTGTCCATTACAGACGAAAGCCCCAATACACAGTGTCCATATACAGTAAGCCCCCAAATACACAGTGTCCATATACAGTAATCCCCAATACACAGTGTCTAATAAAGTAAGCGCCCTATACAGTGTCCAAACACAGTAAGCCCTGAATAAAGTGTCCATACACAGTAAGCCCCCAATACACAGTGTCCATATACAGTAAGCCCCCTATAGTGACCATATACAGTAAGCCCCTTATACAGTGTCCATATACAGTAAGATCCCTCAAACACAGTGTCCATATACAGGAATCCCTTTATACAGTTGTCCATATACAGTAATATGCTAATACAGTGTCCATATACAGTAATCCCCAATACAGTGTCCATATACAGTAAGCTCCTCCAATGCACAGTGTCCATATACAGTAATCCCCTAGTACAGTGTGCATATACAGTAATCCCCTAGTACAGTGACCATATACAGTAGATCCCCCAATACATAGTGGTCCATAACAGTAATCCCCCAATACAGTGTCCATATACAGTTATCACCGAACCACAGAGCTTACTGTATATGGACACTGATTAGGGGATTACTACTGGGACACTGTTTATTGGGGAGTTTACTGTATTGACACTGTATTGGGGGAGCTTACTGTATAGGACACTGTATGTGGGGGAGCTTACTGTTATGGCCACTGTATTAGGGGATTACTGTATATGGACACTGTTTGGTGGATTACTGAATATAAACAACTGTGTATTGGGGAGCTTACTGTAGATTGACACTGTATTAGGGGCTACTGTATATGGACACTGTGTATTGGGGGAGCTTACTGTATATGGACACTGTGTTAGGGGATTACTGTATATGGACACTGTATTGGGGATTACTGTATATGGACACTATGTATTGGGGGAGCTTACTGTATATGGTCACTGTACTAGGGGATTACTGTATATGCACACTGTACTAGGGGATTACTGTATATGGACACTGTGCATTGGAGGAGCTTACTGTATATGGACACTGTATTGGGGATTACTGTATATGGACACTGTATTAGCATATTACTGTTATGGACACTGTATAAAGGGATTACTGTATATGGACACTGTGTATTGAGGGATCTTACTGTATATGGACACTGTATAAGGGGCTTACTGTATATGGTCACTATAGGGGGCTTACTGTATATGGACACTGTGTATTGGGGGCTTACTGTGTATGGACACTTTATTCAGGGCTTACTGTGTTTGGACACTGTATAGGGCGCTTACTTTATATAGACACTGTGTATTGGGGATTACTGTATATGGACACTGTGTATTTGGGGGCTTACTGTATATGGACACTGTGTATTGGGGCTTACTGTATATGGACACTGTGTATTGGGGGCTTACTATTTATATGGACACTGTGTATTGGGGGCTTACTGTAAATGGCACTGTATTAGGGCATTACTGTATATGGACACTCTATATAGAGGGCTTACTGTATTTGGTCACTATAGGGGGCTTACTGTATATGGACACTGGGTATTGGGGGGCTTACTGTGTATGGACACTGTGTATATCCAAAATACTTAGGATAACTATACTTTGGATGATCTAGACATGGGATGTATGAGGGGATTACTGTATATGGACACTGTATTAGGGGATTACTGTATATGGACACTGTATAAGGGGATTACTCTATATGGACACTGTGTATTGGGGGAGCTTACTGTTTATGGACACTGTATTGGGGGAGCTTACTGTATATGGACACTGTGTATTGGGGGAGCTTACTGTATATGGACACTGTATTGGGGGAGCTTACTGTATATGGGCGCTGCAGTAGGGGATTACTGAATATAGACACTGTGTATTGGGGACCTTACTGTATATTGACACTGTATTACGGGCTTACTGTATATGGACACTGTGTATTGGGGGAGCTTACTGTATATGGTCACTGTACTAGGGGATTACTCTATATGGACACTGTGCATTGGAGGAGCTTACTGTATATGGACACTGTATTGGGGATTACTGTATATGGACACTGTATTAGCATATTACTGTATATGGACACTGTATAAAGGGATTACTGTATATGGACACTGTGTATTGGGGAATCTTACTGTATATGGTCACTGTATTAGGGGATTACTGTGTATGGACACTGTATTGGGGGATTACTGTATATGGACACTGTTTATTGGGGAGCTTACTGTATATGGTCACTGTACTAGGGGATTACTGTATATGGACACTGTACTAGGGGATTACTGTATTGGACACTGTGCATTGGAGGACTTACTGTATATGGACATCTTTGGGGATTACTGTTATGACACTGTATTAGCATATTACTGTATATGGACACTGTATAAGGATTACTGTATATGACACTGTGCATTGGGGAATCTTACTGTATATGGTCACTGTATTAGGGGATTACTGTTATTGGACACTTATTGGGGAATTACTGTATAGGATACTGTGTATAAGGGGCTACTGTATATGGTCACTATAGGGGGGTTACTGATATGGACACTGTTGTATTGGGGGCTTACTGTGTATGGACACTGTATTCAGGGCTTACTTGGTTTGGGACATTGTGTATTGGGGGGCTTACTGTATATGGACCACTGTATTGGGGGAATTAATGTATATGGACACTGTGTATTCGGGGGGTTACTGTATATGGACACTGTATTGGGGGATTACTGTATAGGGACACTGTATTGTGGGATTACTGTATAGGGCACTCTGTGGGGGCACTTAACACTCTATGTGGGGGACACTTACTGTATTTAACAGTGTGGGGATACTTACTGTGTATTAACACTGTGGGGGATGCTTAATGTGTATTAACACTTTCTATGGGGGCCACTTACTGTATATTAACACTCTGTGGAGGGGAACTTACTGTATATTAACTGTCACCCATCTGATAAACAGTGGAAGTAGTTTACTAGGGGAGCACCGAGAATGGGGCGGTTGCGTGGTGGTAGATCTGCGATTCTTTAGAATCGGGGGTTTGCTGGTTTTAACAGAAACTAACCCCAGGTGCATTAGAGGCGTCTTGTTTTAGCCCAGTGGTGACACTGAATCCAATGATAAAGCTCACAGTCACGGTTTAACAATGGATACGCAAAAAGTGGGCTGTGAGACACCCCTTAGGCAAAATTACTGTAACATAAAGTGGAAGTGCTATTGATCTGACCAAAACCTTAGAAACATAGGGCCATATTCCTAATATGTGGTATCGCAAGTTATCATTAATTGTATGACAGCGCCGTAAAGGTTAACTAACAAACATTTGCTTGTAGAATCCCATTCAATAGTAAAGTACGGGGATTGTAAATCTACAGTCGCGTTATCGATTGTTATCTGTAATTTGCGATAACGATCTGTAAACTGATTGTTAAAGGCATGGTAGCGCTAAAAAGCTATACCGCGCCTTATAAATATGGCCCCTAGTAACATAGTAATTGAGGTGGAACAAGGAAAAAGATGATCAATGCACATTCTTGGGTCCCCATAAAATCATAATATCTGTGCTAGTGCAAACAGTAAAACCAGTAAAAAACCAGGGGTTTTAGTTACAATTTAATGTTAAAAGTGAAACCACATCAATGTAATCCCAGTATGGAAGGTCCTAACTAATTACTTTGGATCATTTATATGGCTGAGTCGGCTGACACCCCTGTTTGGTTACATTTTCTGGGAAGATATTTCCCTGAACTTGCATTGGATTAGTGTTAAAGGCTATCACTTCTTGGTGACTACTGGCTTTTAACAAGAGGGAAGAGGCCTCATAAGTATGCAAGGCTTAGAATTCTTATTACTTCCAATAAAGGGCTGTATTGCTTATGCTACTACCACATGGAAGCTTGGTCTATCTTCCTGCAGACTACATAACATACGCAAAAGGGGCGCTGTGAGCACTCTTTCGCAAAATTATTGTAACATCTGTGGTGTGTTTACAGTGGCGTAGCTACAGACTTTGATGCAAATTTGGGCATGGGCCCCCAAACCTCGGCGCAAACACAAATCGGCACTACAAACACATAATCATTGGTAAAATGCTTTGTATATACTACTGGTAAAATAGTTGGCACAGAGACTGGTTAAATGCTTGGCATGCAGACACTGAAAACTGGTTGGGAAACTGGCAGTGCACACAGCCAGGCACTGGTTAAATGCTGGCACACGAAAATGTCAAAATACTTTGTATACAGACCACTGGTAAATCAGTTGGCACACAGACTGGTAGTTTTGGAAACTTAGCACAAATAGGGCCCCTTCAATCTGCCCTGTTATTGACAGCAGCATAGAGAACGTAACACATTAACCCTGAAGCTGCCCGGTGATTGCTCAGACGGGTTTACATCACAGTATTCATTATGTCTAGGTAAACCATTTTTTCTTGTAAATTCTTACAAGTTCTTACAATTACAATTGTAAAGAAGGCATATTCCTACCTTGACTTTGGATTTCCATACTGAATATATTTTCACCCTCAAAGCTTCATTTTACATACTGCTTAAGGCACCCCAAACATTTTTCACTGTAGACAAAAAGCTGCTGAAGAGAGAGAAGAGTGGGTGATCAACTGTCAAACAAAGTTTAAAACTTGAAGCATTTATTGGTAAAGTTAAGTATATTGAAAAATTGGTGGCGGGGATAATTAAGTTCTGAAGGTGAATTTGCCATTAAAATTTTGTGCCAGGTTCGCCTGTAATCTCCTAATGATAAGAATTGCAAATGTAAACTACATGACATGCAGTAGCAGAAGAGATCTCTCCTCTGCAGTTTTGGGAATGGCTCAATGATTGGCCGAGGAGACAGATTGGACTGTGTAAGTAATGATAGAAGCATTTTTGTTACTGGTATAGAGAAATTTTGTGTTTGAGAGGCTTAAGCTCTGTGAAAGTTAGATTATAAGAAGGGTGGACATGCCTTTGAAGGGAGAATTTCTCAGAACGGAAATTAAAACAAAAGAAAATAATTTACTTTTATATCAAAAGTGTAGTAAAGGAATATCTGTATTGGCTAACTGTGATAATAATCATGGCAAGTAGAGATTATATTATTTTATATAATCTATATATAAAAATATATGGAAGTATTTGGTCATGAACTTCTTCTAGCTTGTTCAGTGGTAACACATTCAGGAATCCGAGGGTTAACGAATGCTACTTCGAGGGTAATCGCAAATTCAAGGTACCGAACGCTCATTCAAGGGTTAGCACAATTTAAAGCATACCTTGAATTTGCGATAACCCTTGAATGTAGCATTCATAACCCTTTATTTGTGAACCCTTGAATTTACCAAAAACTCAATGCAGAAACATTCCGGATTGTGGGGAAATTTACTGTTTAACAAGTTTTAGTGATATGGCATGTTCCCCAGACTATTCCTCATGTGCCAGAGCCATTAACAGTAAGTTACCATTGCTATTTATCTGTATTTATTAGAAAATCCAAACTTTTTCCCTCCATAGACTTTAATGGGTTTGTTTTCCAACTATAGAACTTTAGAACTTTTTGTAAACCAACTGAACTTTAGGAGGTTCGGCCACTGATGACCTGTTGGAAAATGTTCTAAACAATCTCATCAGCAGCACTTTATCTTGAGCAGATTTCATGAAAATCAAGATAGATGAAGAGAGGGGGTGCAGTTCTCACTTCTGGCTTCCATCTTTTCACATATGCACATGTTAATCCCACCACAGAGCACATTCAGGCTCTAATGTGCGCGCCCAAGCATAGGATAGAAGTCCAGATATCAACAGATTGTGGATTCTCAACAGGTAGGTTTTTAAGGTGCACTCCCTGAAGCCTGTGCACATCAGGTAAGTATCAAGTCAATATAGGAAAGGCAGGGAGGCACCCCCCAAATAGAATTTTAACAGCAAACTTTTCATTTATGAGTGCTCAACATGCAAGTCAGGTACCATTGTGTACCTGACTTGCATGATGAGCACTCAATAAATGAAAGTTTGCTGTTAAAATTCTATTTTGAATGTGCCCCGCCTTTCCTATTGGATAGAAGTCCAGCTCACATACGGTAAGCAGTTTTTTCCTTTCCTTTCATTTACCCTTTAACTGAATTAAACGTTGCACTCAATTACTTAAAAATCAAAACCTTAGCAGAATACCAATAGGTAACAAGTCTATATGCACACTATCCCCAGGTGGGGATACCTCTCATTTTGATACAGGCGCTGGAAATTTACCTAAAAACATATGGTTTGTGCTTTACTTCTCAGCATTCTATATCAGACAGTTTGGTCAACAACCATATGTTCTGCACATGCTCAGTCTTTGCTATGGCACAAACTTGTTACAGTTGGTCACACCCATTATTATATCTAGCCAATCCTTTTACGGACAGATAAAGCAGGAAGCATGTGACTGGGTCAGGAGTGTGGATACAGTTCTTGACAGGCTTTGTTTACTTTAACAGAGTTACTAAAGTGGCTTTTTATAGTTTATTGGTGTTTTTAGGGGGTTGTTTTCAGATTCTGGAGTATAAAAAACTGGGTTTAGTTCTCCTTAATAAAGCAATGTTTGCAAAATATAGTTCCTATAATATAAAACACATTCCATCTCAGTGGTAACTGACAATCGCTTAAATATACTCTTTTTCCATGCCTTTTGCCAGATCTCATACAGGATTCCCTAATCAGAATTAAATGTCCTTGTAATGAGGTGTATAAGGCCTTCTCATTATGTGAAAGATTAATATTGGAAAAGTTAAATCCTGTGGTTTTTCATTTGCCTTTCACAAGAGTAGGTGTTGATCTTGAGACCACCATGCGAAGTAAAGTAATTTGCTTTAATACTAACCCCTGGTTTTCTTCTGTATGTGTACATCTAGAACTGCTTGTAAATTGCTCTAGAGGATAAACAGGAGTCAGAATTTAATTGGTCACACATGATTTTTTTCAGTCAGAACAAGAATCCCATTGTATATCCTTATTACAAAAAGGGTTCACTTAATCTAGCATGAAACCTCTTTCCTCAGAAATATAGTGTAATTTACTGCAGAAACATAGACAATGACAGGCATAACTATTGTAAAGCAATGTACTAAAAATGCTGAGCTGTTTGTGCATTGAATTCTTTTCATATTGTAGATTAAAATTGTAAAATGAACGCCACAACACAACTATAGTAAATGAATGCCTTTTTTACACAATTATGAAGACATAGATACATAGTGGTAGATGTGTGTGGGACAAAAATTATTAGATTGTAAGCTTTTGGGCAGTGCTTGAGTGAATGGATTGTAAAATGCTGCAAAATATATAGCACTATTGACAAATACATACAAACGGTTTGGTGGTAAGTACAAGCTTTAGAGGTGAACTTACCCTTTATAGGGTAATATACAGTACTGATAAACTGCTTTTGTACCTCTTTACACTCCACATTTAGAATATAGATGGTATATGGCTGCACAATGGTGCAGCTGATTGGTAATTCCAGATCAAACCCTTGATGAAGTTTCACCTGGCACCATCTATTTTGTCAGATCTTAGCTTGAAATCTGCCCTAGCAGCTAATGGGATCAAAATAACATTTCCCAACTGGTTAGATCACTTCTGGGTGACAAACTGCATCACCAGGCAGTCTATAGAACAGGAGGCCATACATGGAATAATCAAATGAATCATTCAGCAACGACTCTGTATTCTATGCACATCCCACTTGTGCATGCGCATAGAATACACGAGCCTGTCGGGCCCTGTCAAACTATGCAGCGAAAGTGATCGGGTAAGTACCTTACCTTCTCCTCCACTCCTGCAGGTTTTATTGAAAAACTGAAGGTAAGCCACAGCTCCTTACCTCCTATTCTTTAATAAAACTGAATAGCAAAAAAAATTTAGCAGTGGAATACCATTTAAGTTAAAAATGTGGCAAAGTAGAAAACTGAAACTAAAACTGTAACTTTAGATCAGGCCTTGGTACTGCTAATAGGTAACATACTGTAGAAGGGCTTTCTTTACAAGTTATACAATAGGTGTAAACACTCAGCAGACAGGCGAGCCCAATATCCCCCAGTTGAAATTTCATAAAACATTAGTAAAATATGTAACACCACCTCCTGAAAACCTCTTTATTGTTTTGTGTATTGGAAACATACCCATGGGAATTTCTAACAATAGTAATGTAATGACATAAGTAAGTAGTAAATAAATGTATTTCCAGGCTAGAGAAAAGTGTTTTTTTTGTCAGGTATGCGGCTAGCTTTACAAATAATTTAGAAGTTCGGGGCGGAGCTCTGGTGGCAGCTCTGTCCCAGCAGTGGCATGCCTCCAGACCGAGACAGAGCATGGTGTTCTGGATGTCACAGCTTACGTTGCTAGCAAGAACACCCTTTTACTGCTGTAACTTTGAATAGACTGCACAGAATCATAATATTAATGGTAGGAGTAAAAGGTAATAAAAGGTAGGAGTGTGCTCCTTTTAATTCCCCTTTAGTCCCCTTTAAAGACCAATACTTTAACTGGATATTTACTTGCCCAATCAGGGAAATCCTACACATCCTAATGTGGTTTGCCATGCATTTACCTTCAAAATCACCAATCCTGCTTTCAACAGATCATCTCTGCAAGTCATAAGATAGTAATTTTTTTTCTGTAAATTACAGTTGTCACGTGGCAGATCCCAATTACAGTTGAGTTATTGTGAGATTATTCAGGTCTGTGTTTGTCAGAATTATTGTAATTACTGTTAGCATACACTAGCTTTTACATTTGTTAAAATAAGTACTGTATTTTTCTTACTGCTAACTAAATGATTTCATACATATTTTTTACTATCTAGACTTTTATCTTTCCCTCTCTAATTCAATTAAATGACACATGTCAGAATTCTCTTACTCATTGAAAACCTGCATTTAATAATAGTTATCAAAATAGGCCCATATTTTTATTTTGATCTTTTAAAATGATGGCCCAGAAAGGCAATCACCATCAAATGGAAAGCAATTAAGGCACTCATTAGACGGTGCATAAACATAACCGATGATGAGCTACCTCTACAAATTAACAACAATTACCGTTTAGACACATTCAAGCATCAAAAACAAATAAATTATAATGTATCAAAACAAATAAACCTGTAACACAGCCCCTAATTTAACCTGAATATAAATTATAAAGTTCTTTTACCCCCATGGTCCCACCTCCCTTTTAATTAAAATTTTACTGCAGAGTATTCCTGTTCATATATTGTCACACTAATGAATCTGCTCAGGATAAAGACACATTTCCCCTGGACCCATCACTGCTGACAGATATAGCTACAGCCTAGCTGATAATGCCAAGAAGTGGCACGATAGGCACAGGGATTCTACTCATACCCCCCTCCTCACCATATGCCTAACACATGTATTCTCTTGTATGTAGAAATAAGCAATATATTTTTAAGGCATCTACAGACTTAAATATCACGCAAGTCATAAAAGTATCTTGTTATTGAAATATGATTTATGTTTTGTGAGTTTTTATTGATCACATCATACAATGCCTATGAATGGAAAATACAACCATAAATTGCTTTTCTGCAGACAGATGTAGAAACAGGCTTGCTGGTACAGGTGACACAGAGCAGGCATGGGGTATTCCATACATTACCCCATATGATTACCACGTGAATTCTCTTGTATTGGAACAATGAGACAATTATATTTTAAGTATTTTAATATTAAGTTATTTAGTAAGTAATAAATGATAAAACATCCTTCTATTGAAAAAATTATGTTTCGAATGTTATTGATGACATCATAAGTGTATATTAAATGGAAAATACACCCATAAATAGAATGTAAGTTGGGTTTTTTCTATAAAGGTAAAATTGTGTTAGCTCTTTGACGATTTATGATTACTGTACTCTATGTTTGCAAAGACAGATAAACAGTTCATCCATTACAACTCCCTTCCTCAAAACACAATGGTTGATTTACTAGCATCTTGAGAATCCTTTATCAGCACTGTTTAATGCGTCTCCTAGCACTTCTCCATTGAACCAAAGCTAAATACACCTGGCCATTATACTGTGCATTAAATTGATTCTTGTGAAATAGTATTCATTAAAGTATTCAAGGGATACAAAATGCTTAAGTCAACTTGCTGTTTTTAGGACTAGGAACTAGGTACAGCATCCTTGCACCCCTGTTTGTGTTTGTTTTATTAGCATAGCCGTACAGACTTCTCACTATTAGACAAGGTGCCCACCTGGCCCTATGCTGGGGGCAGCACATAAGTCACCCAAAACTTTTTGTACTAATTCACATGGCCCACGTTTGGAAAATTTGTGCAACCGACACCGTTCTAAAGTCACGCTAATCCATTCTTAATGGGTTGTAAATCAGGAGGCAACTGTATAGTGAAACTCTTGCTATGTCTACAACACAGAATACACAGGGCAGTGTAATACTTACCCTACACACTTCCTGTTCATGTGATGCAGATGCATAACCCAGGCTCATAAGGAACCCAGGCTCGTAAGGAGCGAGAGGGTAGCCCGTAAGGAGTGCGGAGAATGCCAGCATTTGAATGGTGTCCCTTTTCATGCTACTAAGTGCACCTCTCGCTTTCTTCCAAAAAAGAACCTGCAACCCCTATACTTTAGTCCTAGGGTGGCTCCCCATCAAACAAAGAATCATATTCAATTCCCTTCTTTAACCTTCAAATCCCTTCATCTACTGCACTTCCCAACTAATCTTCTCTTTGTTTCCTTACGTTCCTGGCCGTGCCCTTTGTTTCTCTCGCAAGGAATCTTCTCCACAGACCCCCCTAACACTGCTGCCTCCACCTTAAACCATTCTCTCTTGCTGCTGCCTCCTTTGGAACTTTCTCTCCTTCTTTTGCTTTGCCTGGTGACCATCCATAATACTTTCAAATCCTACCTTTCTGACATCAGCACACAAATGATTGTTAGCCCTTTTGTGCACTTTGTTTCCCACCCCCCAACCCACTAGTATCTTCTTATGTTGTCCTGCCCCTATAGATTGTAAGCTCTTTGGGACAGGAATCTCACTTTCCTAATGTGTCAAGGCAAGCTGCACTTATAAATTTATACATAATTAGAAAAGATCAATGCACATTCCTAGGCCCCATACAATATCATATTACTGCACACTGGCATACTTTATAAACAAAGGGGTTTTAGTAATACATTACTGTGATCACATACTTAAAGGCCTTCCAACCACGTCTATGTAGCCCCGTCTGGAAGGTCCTATATCCTTGAATATATATATATATCTCGCCCATGTTTGGTAATACTCTTAGGGAGATTCAATAAAAGTTCTTATTGTTTAAAATGGTGCTAATTTTGCCCAAACCAATCAGATCTTATGGTAACATTTTAAGCTCACAATCTGATTGGTTGGGCAAAATTAGCACCATTTTAACGATACAAACTTTTATTGAATAACCCTGTCTGTATTTTTATAATTTACAGTGCGGCGTAAAACCCAATGTCACTTTATAAATAAATTATACATACATCTAAGTACAACAATAGATTTTGTCATCAAGTGCTTGGTGCCCGATGATAGAACAATGGCGCAGCCCCATCAGCCCCGCAAGTACATGAGGTAAACACATGTTACACCTGATGTTACATCTTGGGAAAAGCTTGGGAGGTTTAACGCCTTTTTGCTTTTTGCAATATACACAATACTTTAATCACAACTCTATTCAAGTTTTTTTGGTCCTTTCTGCAGGTCATCAATATTGTTGATAACAACCCAGACTATATCTAACTAAGTGCAAATGACCCTTCTGGCTTTGTTGTTGTATTTGGATATGGATTTTGCCTTGTCTCTTCGTCAACTAACCTTTTTGCCTTTGCATGCTTTTCACAGTTGAGGGCTAAACTAACACTTCAAAGATTGGAACTTGTCTTAGGCAATACTTACTCAATGTGATAAGAAAACATGCATCTACATCACGCCTGTAACTTGAATCTAAATCTGAAGCTTTAAAACAATTGATTCATGTACTCTGACTTCTCGGCTTTAGAAGCTTCAACACTGCAAGTCTGTCCATAATTATGAACGTACTGCTTAATTGGTCTCCTCGTTTACATTCCAATCGGTCCCTGTAACGCTGTGCTTCATTCCTGTCTCATCTCTGACGTTTTAGTTAATTGAGATACAGTTAAAAGAAGAGCCCTGTGATTGTAATTTTTCTTAATTAGTTCATGACCAAATTTTAGATATTCTAATTCATTTTCTTTTTTCGCTATTTTTTTTTTCATTATCTGTCCATTAACGAACAAATTTACAAAACAACGTTCCAATCAACTGTAATTCTTAGTATTCATTTCTGTATGTGTTTTATGACTAAAAATAATCTATATGTATTTCTGCCACACTCACCAGAAAACACACTTGTACAGGGCAGCCCTGAGTATCTATTACAACTCTAAACCTGTCCCTAGAGATCCCCATTGTTTCCTACCTGCTTCTCTGTTATGCCTAACAAGCATTCTGCTGATCATTCCCAGATCGGAATAATGAATGATCATTACATTGAAAAACTAAACTAAGTAAATTAGACAATGACATACTTCTCCCACGGGAAACATGACAGTAAAACCCAAGCAATCATTGAGATTCAAACAACCCTTCACAACACTCTGCCAAATGTCTTATCGCTTAGTTGACATCTACGAAAAAACCCACTACCAAGATTTTTTTTATGGATTAAAAGTATGTGAGCTCGCAAGACTAACTTGGAAAACACATGGGAATAGGTAGCCAAGGCAAGGGCTTTTAGAGTAATGTAATGAATATATAGTATCAAACCAACTAATAAGATAACTATGTTTATGGGTATCCGATTGGGCCCTGGATTGGAACATGGATTCTACTCTGCAACCAGTCTATTTGTAAACAACCCTATAACCCAAATAAATACAATACAAACAGTACAGTTTCCTGTATCATTAATGTGTAGTTTTAAGAGACAGTCCAAAATGTTCTTCTAAACTTTGCCCACTTGCATATAACCTGACCTCACAAACCTACTTTCCCGCCTGGGTTCCTCTGACACTGATATACTCATATCTGTTCACTTGAGAAAGGTTGTTTGTAACCCAAAACATGTTGTCACTGGCATAGAGCTAGGGTTTATCAACGGTCACAATTGCGATCGTGGCCCGCTACAATCTGTGGCCTGCAAGAGCTACAGGCAGGTTCCCGACTGCCGATTTGACTTAAACAAACTTATTTGGCGTGACTTTAATTTGTGGGCCAATCTCAGCATTGCAGCACTGGGAGGCCGTGAGTGGGTGGCAGACCGAGGCGAGAAATAGAACGACTGATGAAAACTCCCCTCTGGACCTCCCCATCAGCTAATTAATATTTACACATCCCTCCCTTCTCTGGTCTGTCCATGTAGACACAATTAATGAGGGGGTCACATCTATTGGAGTTTAGAGTGCGCATATAGCAAGGAGTTTGGGACATAAGGAATTTAAACTCGTCCGCTCTGTTTACAGGCAGGCCTTGCCTAAAGTACAAATTGTTGTTCTCTAGCTAGAGAGAATCACAGATTGAGAAAGAAATATAGATAGTGATAAGAAAGATAGATGAGACAGTAAGACAGATATGACAGAAAGATGGACAGACTGTAACATTGCACAGGTTTTCTTCTCCCTCATTTTCCCAGTGTGTTGGACAGTGTATATGTATCTGTATATAACATATCTCAAAGGTTGTTTTGGTCTTTGATGTCTAGTTTTCCTGCCCCGTGTGCCTAGTCTGAAACTGTTTGACAGGTTTTTTTACCGTATCTTTGTGATAGAACCATTTTACCAATCTCTGTTGGTGCCAACCATTGCTAGTTCCCAATTGCTATGGATTTTAACTATTGTCATGTGGCAACATTTATCAGTGCCAGTTTCAGTGCTTTTATCAGTTGTCGGTGCAAATCATTTTAGGATTAATATTGATTGTTGGAGGCCAGAACTGTACTATTGGTATATGTGTTGGCTGATTTGTGTTTGGCAGTGGGGTATGGGGGCTCGAGTCCAAAGTCTGCATCACGGGCTCCATAGGTCTGTCAGCTTACCGCCTGCCTGTTGTTTTACTATGTGATTGCACTTCACACATCCTACACGTTTTGTTCCAGCTTCTTGTTTAGTTTATTCATACATTGGTCATGTTCTGATCTATTTACAGAAATTATTGACTGCGTGCTATTGGAGCCAATCCTGGGGTAGCCAGAAGACCATGGAAGAGACAAGCTTGTTGAGTATCTCTCTTTAGAATGCCAGAGACGTGGGTGAATAAAGTTGAGGTGTTGGGGTTTTCGGGGATGGAAAAGTAAGCTATTCATTTTGTCTGAGGTTTGGGTATGGCCTTTAATACTTATTCCTTTGTTTGGGTTTTAGTTCGTAATGCAAACAAGCTCACAGCCAGAGCCAACACATTGCTATGTCTTATATAACGAGAGTTATGATTCAGGGAGGAAATGTTATTCTCCTCTTTACAAGGCATTGGTGAGGTCTCATTTGGAATGCAGTGCAATTTTATAGAATCCGTTTTACAAACGGACATCTTTAATCCCCCAAGATACATTGTCCATATACAGTAATCCCCCAATACACAGTGTCCATATACAGTAAACTCCCCCAATACACAGTGTCCATATACAGTAAGATCCCCCAATACAGTGTCCATTTAGAGTAATCCCCTAATACAGTGTCCATATACAGTAATCCCTTAATACAGTGTCCATCTACAGTAATCGCCTCATACATCCCAAGTCTAGATCATCCAAAGTAAAGTTATCCTAAGTATATTGGAGTTTAACAAGGGAGTTCAACAAGGAGATCAACAACAGAGAATTACAGAAGGAGCCGAGGATCTAGTTTCACCTAAGTCTTAATATCTGCCTAATCTGATTGGAATCATTATGTATCCAAATATATCAGAGATAGTCCATATGCACACTAATCCCCCTGTGGGTGCAAAAAGTCCAATATCCCTACTTCACAGGGAACCAGGCAATCAAATAGAAACAAGGTGGACTGCACTCCAAAGTTGAGACTGCCTCCTTGCCATCTCCTCCTGGATGTCTCAACGCTACCTCAAATTAAATCTTTCTAAAACTGAACTGATCATTTTTCCACCTAAACCTGGTCCTGTCCCATCTTTCTCCATCTCTGTTGACAATACCCCCATTTCCCCTATCCAATTGGCACGCTGCCTAGGAGTAATTATTGACTCCTCTCTTTCCTTTTCTAACCACATTAACTATGTTGCAAAAACCTGCCGCCTCGTCCTTCGCAATATAGCCAAAATTTGCAGGTTCCTTTCTCTCCCAACCACCGCTATGCTTATGTATGCTCTCGTCCTATCGCGCTTAGACTATTGTAACCTACTACTTTCTGCTCTCCCCTTCAGTCTATAATTAACCCCCACCACAAGTATTGTTTCGCTCTCTAATAAACCGGATCCCAAATCGCCTCTGTACCAGACAACAACCTGGCTCCCTGTTAAACAGCGCATTGTATACAAAATCCTTCTCCTAACTTTTAAATCCTTTCACTCTGCTCCTCCTCCTTATATTTCCTCTCTAGTCTCCCCATATGTTCCTGTCCGTACCCTCCACTCTTTTCTGTACAGACCACCCCCACGTGTACTGGCTCCCATCCTCTGGAATTCTATTCCCCTCTCTCTATGTCAAGAAACCTCTATTAGCAGGTTTAAATCTATCCTTGCATCCTACCTATCTGGTAACCAGCACAGTATATGATTGTTTTATTTGCACTGCATATGTCTCACTCCAGCACTTATACCCATTCCATTGTATCTGTATCTTACCCACCTAACTAAAATGTAAGCTCTATGGGGCAGGGACCTCCTTTCTTCTTGTGGCAAAGCTCTAGCACTTCCATTTATATAATTCATATATTTATGTACTGAACTATCTATGTATTTATCCCCCTTGTATGACTTTATTGTATTCTGTACAGCGCTGCGTCCCCAAGTGGCACTTTATAAATAAACTATACATACAGTGACCATATACAGTAAGCTCTCCTAATACAGTGTCCATATACAGTAATACCCCCCCTTCCCCAATACAAAGAAAATGTTAACATATTTGTGTTATGCTTCTGTACTTACAACAAACTAAAGTTTAGACAGACAGAGTTGTTCTATGTTTCTTCCACAGTCCGGTAACTTAGTGCACATTCCCACATTTCCTCTCTCATGCTGGTAACTAACTACTACGATTTCCAGATTTGGTCAAATTGAGGTACTGCAGGGAGGGGGGAAATATCTTTTTTAATTCCAGAAAAAGAAAGTGGGCAGGGCTACTGCGTGAGCAAATGGGTCCAGCATCCACCAACTGTGGTTTAGTATATTAGATTACACTAGTCTTTACTCTTACCAAAATAAACTACAACACCTATTTAAATTGGAAATACAAGACTAGAAATTATTTTTAACGATGCCTAATATTCCTGATTTTGAAAATGTGTTTTTATCATGTCAGGGTAGCATTTTTGTTCAACCTACGAGAGGGTGGTGTTTTAGTTTTCTGGTGCATTTTATTTGCATATTTAAAAGTTAAACATCTGTTTTGTCCCAAGCAACAGTTCCTTGCTAATGGTAAACTCTAATCCGTCGATACAATGAATCAGGGGACCACACATTAGTGGTATAAATGTGTAAAATAGAGATAACTTTTATTCATTAGCATGTTCTGATTTTGAATTAAAATTGTATGCATATAAAATAAACATACTGTTAAAATGAATAAGTTACAACATAACCCCATCTAAGTTTTAAAATTTGTAATGCGTTTTCTGTATATGACGGAGGATACGCTCGACAAATTAGAAACATCACCTCCATCATTGCTTTCCGAATGTGACTTGGAGCCTGTTGGAAGTCGTGTTTCAACTTGAAGTGCAAAACAGCTTATTAAATAAAATAATTCTATCATTTGCTTTCTATGAAAAAGTCATTTTACCATTTGCTTACTAATACACAATGATAAACAAAATTGAATGGCAAGAAAACCACACACTTTACATACACCCACTATTTGTTCCTTATTAGGCTTTACATCTTTATTAATATGTCAAGTATGTATGTCAAGAACTAATCATCATTGGTATGTTAGAATAATTATAATGGAAACAACAGATATTTTGCTAGTTTATAATTAACATTATTTTATACATATTTGGCAACCTGAATGGCTATGTACAGTAACTTGCTTTCTGACAGTTGTTTTCACCATTTTGGGGAGGGCTTTTTATTTTTATTGAAGCGACCATGAGGGGGATATCTGCAAAAGTTTTTCTGTCAAAACTAAAGACAAAACTAAAACACAAAATTCATCCGTTTGTGCATCCCCAGTCATAACATTTACAACACTTTATATGAACATTACCATATAGGTATTACGATATATAAACGTAGAAAAGATAATCAATGCACATTCCTAGGCCCCATACAATATCATATTATCTGCACACTGGCATACTTTATTAACAAAGGGGTTTTCTATACATTACTGTGATCACATGAATGAAAAGTCTTCCAATCATGTCAAGGTAACCCCAGTCTGAAAGATCCTATGATGTATGATTGCAAGCATATGGGCGCACCACTTCTTTTCTGGATTTTAACCCATGTTATATGGGTTAGCGTGACTCCTTCATTGTGGCAGCTGCATGGCTAATGCGGAAGTTAACAGCGCAGCCGCCACAAGTGATGCCGAAGGGGGCATTCTATTGCAACGCCAGCTAATAGCTGGTGTTAAAAGTTTAGCGATGCACTGAGAGACGCTATTGGCATATAGCAGCACCGGATGTTTGCACCGGCTGTTTGCTGATAGTGTCTCACAGTGCATCGTGCTGAAAGTGTTTTTTTTTTTTTTAATGAAATATTAAAAGATTACACTTGACATTGTATGGTTGTACATATAGTTTATTTATAATTTGCCACTTTACTGCTTCAATGTTTCTGGCGTCCTCCTCCACTGTAATTCTGTTTGTAGCTTCGCCCCCACAAGATTCTCCAAGTCTCCAACATTCCTTTTACCACAAAATAATGTGGCCATCTGAAGAGCATGCGTGTGACGTTAATTCGCACGTGACATTTCAATACGCATGGTGCAGTTATTATTTTCTTTTAATGTGATAACTGCCTTCCCAATGATTTACACCCATAATGCTGATCACAAATCATGATCCATCTGAAATGTTGCAGAAACGTTGCCACTCTTGACAGGTTTAAGGATTAAGCCATTAGACAAAGCAGGAAATGTTTAATTACTAGAAATTAGTAATTAAAAATTGTAGTAGTATTGTCAGTGCAACAGCCTCCATCTAACATGTCCCTGTACCTGTCAATAGAATTGTACATACATTTTCCGCTCAGCAGGTCCATATTTCCCTATTTCAACAGAATTGTCCCAATTACAGGAACAAAATCCTGAGTCCGCAGTCAGGGCTGAAATCCCAACCAACCCCTTAGCACCACCCCTGGAATACCCACTCCCTACCCCATTACACCCCTAACCTAGCCTCCTGTTGCTGCTATGCCTAGTTTCTGCATCCACCCCGCTCAATATCATCATCAACACTTGTGACTTCAACACCCACACCCCCTCCCACTCGGGTGTGCCAAAAATCTGACAATCCTGCCCTACCCCATCAATTTGTCAGAAAACAGGGATTCCTGTACCTCTGTCATTTAAGGGGTTAGAGTAAAGCAGCAAAGGATTATTTATGTTATTCACAGGGCCGGATGTCTCACTAGGCCTGAGGCGGCAAAGCTGTTTAGGGGTGGAATTAAAATGTAAGGCAGTGCCCCACCTTCCATCTAGCAGATACTGTAAAGGAGAATTTTGCCTTCCTCACTTGTCACTTGAATTCTATACTTCTTGTACAGGAAGAATCTTTATTAAAGGGTATGTGCATCATAATTTTAAGTTTCTTTTTAACTGTTTTACTGAAGAACGGGAGGTAAATGCACTATCTCTTACCTCCCCGTTCTTCAGTAAATCTTGCAGGAGACACTTACCTGCATCGTTCCAGCGCTGCAAGAGATGCAGCTGACAGCCTCCGACACCCCCGACGCATCCCCAGTCCTTTGCACTGAGCGCGCATGCGCACATAGTGCAAAGGGGCGTGGACGGGTCGAAGACTGTCAGAGAAGCCGCCGCTGGAGCGGGTCCGCAGGTAAGTGTCTCCTGCTCTCCTGCAAGATTTACTGAAGAACGGGGGGTAAAAGAGGGCTTTACCTCCTGTTCTTCAGTAAAACAGTTAAAAAGAAACTTAAAATTACGATGGACATATCCTTTAAGTGCCTGACATTACTTAAAGTTACTAAAGGTACCCATACACTAGCTCTTTCTTGCTACATTCCGGACAATCATCTGGCCCGATAACTTTATCACTGATGTTACAGACATAGCGTTAAAAAGAAATTCGCAGAATTCTTTTCACACATAACTGTAACCCCGAAATGCACAATGCAGAATAGTCTATTATATTAAGGCACTTAATTGACGGCTAAAAGTTTAGATGCTTCAGATTCAATATTTAAAGAAATATTTTTCCAGTTTAGGTACCCTAGTATCTTTCTAAGTCAACTCCCAATACTATTCTATTTAGGGCAGGGATGCCAAACTTGCACCCCTTCAGAGGTTTGAAAACTACAACTCCTAGCATTCCCTGGTTACAGTGTGTTGCCAAGGAATGCTGGGAGTTTTCAAACATCTAGAGGGCTACAAGTTTGCAACATGTGATTTAAAAATAAATATTCATGTTTTTGCCCTACCTCCTGTAGTAAAACACCCTTCCATGTTAAAAAATTACACTTTCCCATTCCTTTAGCAAAAATAATTGTATTCCCCCAACGCTATAGTAAAAAATAGAGCCCCATAATAAAATTGTACTCCACCCCCATACTAAAATAGTAACATAGTAACAGTAATTGAATTACATTTTTTTTTAACCCTACCTAACAGTTGATCAGCTAAAAAAAAGGGGGGGGGGGATTCCTTCCTGACTCCAAAGGCAATTGGAAAGTATCCCTGGATCAACCAGATCTACAGTATATGTATTAATACCAGTAAACCTATCCAGGCCATTTTTTAAAGCTATTCAATGAACTTGCCATTATCACATCTGCTGGAAGACAGTTCCACAGTTTCACCGTTCTCACTGTAAAGAAACCTTTCCTAACCTAAAGATGAAACTTCTATTCTTCCAACCGTAAAGGATGTCCACGAGTCCTCTGATATGGCCTATTAGTGAACAATGCACCAGAGAGTTTATTGTATGGCCTATTAATATATTTGTTGAAGGTTATCATATACCCATTCAAATGTCACTTTTGCAATGTAAACAGCGTAAACAACTTGTCTAATCTGCCTGCATATTTAAGCCCTTCCATTCCCCTTATTAATTTAGTTGAACTTCTCTGAACTCCTTTCATTTACAAGATGTCCCTTTTGTATATGGGATTCCAAAACTGCGCCTCATATTCCAAATGAGGCCTTTCCAGTGCCTTGTAAAGAGGGAGAATAATATTTTTCTCTCTTGAATCTATTCCTCTCTTTATAGAATACAATGTCTTGCTAGCTCTAGCTGTTGCTACTTGGCATTGTTTGCTACAGCTAAGTCTGTTATCTACCAGAACCCCCAAATCTTTTTCCATTACAGATGCACTTAACACAGTTATTTATGGTGTAGGTGGCACAGGGATTATTAAATTCCAAATGCATCACCTTACATTTATCAACATTGAATCTCATCTGCCATTCTGCTGCCCATTTTGATAATCTATTTAGGTCTGCTTGCAGCACTTGCACATCATTTAAAGTTTCCAAAGCTCTGCATAATTTAGTATCATCAGCAAACATGGAGACCTTGCTCTCAATGCCCCCTTCTAAGTCATTAGTAAAATTAACACTCTCCTACCCTTCTAGTAAAACCCCACCCCCATAGTAAATAAAAATTGCACTTTACCCTCATATAAAAATAGCAATTTATCCCATCCCCTTATTAAAAAATGGTACTCAGTCCTCCCCCACCCCTCAATAGTATAACATGGCACTCTCCCATCATAAATTGCACTCTTTCTTACCTCCAATTACAGTGTAGCTGTTCCACCCTCCATAGTAGATGTCATTCTTTCCCACCCCATAGTAAAAATGCCATGCTCTCCCTCCATATTAAGTAATGTTACCCTCCCACTCCCATGGTAACAAATATCACTCTCCCATCCCCATAATTAATAATGCCACTACAGAGAGTTGTCGTTTTAATAAATGTTTCAAAAATAATTGTCTATAGTCCTGTAATTGCCATTGATCACACTGACTGTCATCCTCTGCAGTCTGCTCAACTGGCAGACATTTTTCGCTCCAAATAACAGTTGAACTCGGTTTTACAGCTGCCTGCCGAGCCAGTATCAGTGTAGAGAATGTCAGTCAGCGATACTTTGAGGCTAAAAGAAGCAGGAAGGGGTCTGAAGGTAGATTAGCTGACCGTGGTACTTTTCTGAAAACAATTTGGGCTATGCCACACTTGCTTAACAGAAGTGTGGCCAGGCCCTTATTTTAAATTGGTTACTAACCACAATAACACCACTTAGAAATAAAACTATCCAGTTTGTCCTGATTTTCTAGTGCTTCCTGACGTGAATGACACTCTTAATCCTTTTCTATGGCACGCCAGCCTGCTAATCCAGTTTTAACCCATGTAGAAAGACAGAAATTGCATGTTAAAAAGTGCATGTTATTGTTGGCCAATTGGTCTGTTAAAGAAAATGTCCACCCCTCTGTGAAAAAATATTATGTTATGCAAGACCCCCTAAACCTAAATTTTGTTTTGTTTTCAATGTTTAAATCTGCTTCCAGCAAGAGATCTCATACTAAGCTCTGCGACTTCATTCTCCACTTCCGGGTAAGGCAGACAGTCTCGGCCATGACAGTGACGTCACAGCCAATCACTGACTGCCAATCCTGAAGCAGCCTCCATTACGGCTGCTCCGGAACAAAAGAACACAGCAGCCACAGTGGAGAGGGAGTGCAGAGTCAGGAAGAGGCGGTGTATTGCGAACTAGTAAGTAAGATTTCTTATGCTGGAAGCAGATTTAAACATTAGAAACAAACAACGTCTAAGTTTAGGGGTTACTTGTACTCATTTTTTGGACATTCCCTTTAACCAATTTTGGAATCCCTTATAAAAAAAAGGGCATCTAAACAAAAAAAAAAAAAAAGGCAACTAATGCAGGGGCTGTTTAACTGGGGTGCAAAGATTGTAAATCAGACTGGGGTTTCTGACCAAAACAGAACTTCATGGAATATTTGTGGCCATACTCAAAGCCATACTGTAAATAAGGCCAATTGGCTCAACCATGCATGAAAGCCTTAGAACCCGGGAGCAGAAAAATGGCAGCAGGTGTTAGACAGTCAACATTAAAACATGGTGGAAGTTCCTTGCAAGTTTGGGGCTGTATGTTGGTTTTTCAAGATGTTTTTAAAACTAGTAACATTTTGTTAAAGCAATCTTAATTTACAGCATTTTTTCTTTCCTGCACACGTGTGTGTGTAGTGTTTATATAAAATATTTACTTACTGTATAATACTTAATTTAGATTTAAATCTCTTATTGAATTGACATTACCATTTGATTACCAAGGTATACCACACGTAGCATATACCAGATGTTAAAATGAAACTAAAGAAAACTATTTTTTCTTATAAGACTGTCCATCATTCATTGATATTTTCTGTTTTATGAATCAGTGACTCTATTGATTTATAACAAGAAAAGCATATTACATTTCTGGATAGTTATATCCCCACTCTGAGTCACACTACATCAAGCTGACACTCCAAGCTAAGATTGTACTTGTCATTAATGTCTTGATTTTGACTGTGATTTATTTTCCCTATTTAATATCAAAAATATGACGGTAAATGTTACACACTGCATGACATGTAACAAAAATTAGAGAAGCAGAAATTTGTGATAAAATTTAAATCCACATTCCAAAGGATTTTCAGACCACTGAGCAACGAACACCAAAATCCAAGTCAAGATACTATTATCTTCCACAGAACAAAAATGCTAAACACGCAACTGTCATTGTACTGCGCCTTTGTTAAACTGATTGTTAGTTTCCAATTGGTTTAATGATCATTAATTTACGATCGTTATTGCAAATTAACGATCTTAAATTAACGATCATTAAACTGATCGGTAATTAATGGTCGGTTTAACGGTCATTAAACAGTTTGTTAAAGGCAATACCACACGTATATATATAAAAATAATAAAGCAGGAACAATCCAATGCACTCACAGGTCTTGTTCAATAAAAAATATTTATTCAAACATCAGGTGCAGGCAACGTTTCGGTACCTTCCTAGGTCCCTTTCTCAAGCCAAATAACAACAGTGTATTATAGGAGTAACAATTTAAAAGATAAACCACGCCTTCAACTGTGACTTCAATCAAAGTGGATAATTGCCTCATTTAAAGTGCAACATTTAACCTTTTCAGTGCCAGACAGTTTTGCAAGTTGCCTACCCTTTTTTGCCAGAAGAATTTTCAGGATTTTGCACTCATATGGTTTAGTGAAGTGTTGCGGTATGAAAACTCACAGGAATCAGGGCAAATTATATATCCTTTTTGTCGGCACAATATGTACTTTAAAAAGATAACAGACTTTTGCAACTTATCTGGAGATTTCAGAAAATTTTGGGGTGAAAACTGTCGAAAAAACTGTAAAATTTGCAAATTTTTACTTTTCTTGCCATTTCTATTTGGAAAAATAAATACTATTTTTGAGTTTACACATGAAAATCTTATTGTTTCTAAAAGCTCTGATTCTCCAGAGTACAACGATACCAGATATGTATAAAGTACCCCAAACTTTCTGTCCAGGAGACCCCTCGAAACTAAAATAGCACATTGAAAAATTTTACACCAAATTGAAATGTAAAAGCCCATCTAACAGTCATTGCAGAATAACATCCAAATTAACTAAAACATCCCCACAAATGAGATAATTTTAGAAACTACACATCCTAATGCAAATACCTGGACAGAACAGCTCATCAAATTGGAAGATTTTTCTCATATTTTCCTTTTTTCCTTCAAATACCAAATCATCGACAAAGTCGAAGGTAAATTTCACAGAAAAATTGTGGGGGGAGGGGGGGGAGTTGAAAACCAACACAAATATGAAAGCCTAACCCCTCCTGAATAAAATGGTATACCACATGGGTGGGTACATACAGAGACATGGCTACCAACTAGCCCTGAAGGCAACCAGTGCATAAAGACAAATTACACATACAATTTCAGTCATCTTGGCATTTTGAACTGCTTTTGTTTTTTCAAACTAAACACCCCCCAATCTCAAAAATACCCCCACAAACTATATATTTTTGGAAAGTACAGTTTCAGCGACCATATAATGTCATTGTGTCATGCATACAAGCAGAATTCTGGACGCAGTCCTTCATAGAATAGCATGCTTTTAGCAGATTTTCTGAAAAAATTAAAAAAATGCATGTTTCAAAGTCAGAAAATCATGCCTAAATACCCATGACAAGCTCCCCCAATACAGTGTCCATAAACAGTAAGCTCCCCCAATACACAGTGTCCATATAGAGTAATCCCCTTATACAGTGTCCATATACAGTAATCCCCTAATACAGTGTCCATATACAGTAATCCCCTCATACATCCCATGTCTAGATCATCCAAAGTATAGTTATCCTAAGTATTTTGGATATACACAGTGTCCATACACAGTAAGCCCCCCAATACCCAGTGTCCATATACAGTAAGCCCCCTATAGTGACCAACCACATACAGTAAGCCCTCTATTAATAAGAGTGTCCATATACGTATGTCAATATGAATGATGATGTGATGGCCCTAGAATACAGTGTCCATACATTAAGCCCCCTAACACAGTGTCCATATACAGTAACCCCCATACACGTGTCCATTACAGTAAGCCCCAATACACAGTGTCCATATACCGTAAGCCCCCAATACACAGTTGTCCATATACGTAATCCCAATACACAGTGTCTATTTAAGTAAGCGCCCCTAATAATGGTCCAACCATAACCCTGAAAAGTGTCCATACACAGTAAGCCCCCAATACACAGTGTCCATATACGTAAGCCCCTATAGTGACCATATACAGTAGCCCCTTATACAGTATGTCCCATATACAGTAGAAATCCCCAATACACAGTGTCCATATACCGTAATCCCTTTAATACAGCTTGTCCAATATACAGTAATGCTCTACAGTGGTCCCATATACAGTATCCCCAATACAGTGTCCATATACAGTAGCCCTCCAATGCCACAGTGTCCTATACAGTAATCCCCTAGTACACGTGTGCATATACAGTATTACCCCCTAGTACAGTGACCATATACAGTAAGCTCCCCCAATACATAGTGTCCATATAACAAGTAATCCCCCAATACAGTGTCCATTATACAGTAATCCCCTAACACAGTGTCCATATACAGTAACTCCCCCAATACACAGTGTCCATATACAGTAGCCCCTAATACAGTGTCAATATACAGTAAGCTCCCCAATACACAGTGTTTATATTCAGTAATCCCCCAATACAGTGTCCATATACAGTAATCCCCTAATACAGTGTCCCATATACAGTAAGCTCCCCCAATACAGTGTCCATATACAGTAAGCCTCCCCCAATACAGTGTCCATATCCAGTAAACTCGCCCCAATTAAACAGTGTCCCTATACAGTAATCCCCTAATAGTGTCCCATATACAGTAAAGCTCCCCCAAGATACATTGTCCATATACAGTAATCCCCCAATACACAGTGTCCATATACAGTAAACTCCCCAATACACAGTGTCCATATAACAGTAAGATCCCCCATACAGTGTCATTTAGAGTAATCCCCTAATACAGTGTCCATATACAGTAATCCCTTAATACAGTGTCCATCTACAGAATCGCCTCATATACTCCCAATCTAGATCATCCAAAGTAAAGTTATCTCAAGTATATTAGGTTTAACAAGGGAGTTCAACAAGGAGATCAACACAGAGATTACAGAAGGAGCCGAGGATCTAGTTTCACCTAAGTCTTAATATCTGCCTAATCTGATTGGAATCATTATGTATCCAATATATCGAGATAGTCCATATGCCACTAATCCCCCTGTGGGTGCAAAAAGTCCAATATCCCTACTTCACAGGGAACCAGGCCACAAATAGAAACAAGATGGACTGCATCCAAGTTGAACGTTTTTATTACAAGCCAACATCAAACAGCAATACAATGTTTCGAGGTACACCCCCCCTGATAAGGGGGTGTTCCCTCGAACGTTGTATTGCTGTTTGATGTTTGGCTTGTAATAAAACGTTCAACTTTGGAGTGCAGTCCACCTTGTTTCTATTTGATTGGAATCATTATGTTATATACTGTAGCTGGGTCCTCACTGTTTTCGGCATCATGTTCCCTAATTAGTATTTTCATTCCACCCCTCCCTTACCAATCTCCCAACTCTGGTTATATCTCTCCACCCTCCTCTCTGCCCCCTCTTACTACTCCCATATGCTATCACTCCGTCCTCGCTAACACTGCTCTTCTTCTTCTAGTTCAAATGCAAAAAAGAAAAAACACTTACAAATCCTCCTCCCACCTTCTGTCTCTGTTCATCCTCCTACTTCTGTCTGCTGGGGAGTTGTCCCCAAATCCTGGCATGTAACATCTCTGTCTGCATTCGTCTTGCCCTTCCCTGTCTCACTTTTGCTCACCCCCTGTCTGGTTCAATTCCCCTCCACCTTCTATCTATTCCTCTGATTCCGCATCTTGTCTGGCTTTCTCCCTGTGCTCTGCTTAATGTTTGCTCGCTAGTTAACAAATTTAACCCTCATTCATGTATCTCTTCTGCTCTAACAATTTTTCACCTTCCTGCCCTTACCGAAACCTGGCTTTCCCAACATGACTTGCTATTGAGGGCCTCCCTTTCTCATGGTGGGCTCCACTTTCCCATTTGCCTCACTCCTCGGGTCGTGCTGGGTGTTGACCTTTTACTTCCCCTGTTGATTTTAACACTGACTTTTCATTCACATCTTTTGAAGCTCATTCAATTTACTCTCCCCACCGCATGTCCCTACAAGTAGCTGTGGTGTACAGACCACCATCTACAATCATCGTCGCATTTCTCTCTTTTCTCTGACTTTGAAACTTGGCTTACTTTCTTCCTCTCTGCTGATTGTCCCTTTTCTAATTCGGGGGATTTTAACTGTCACAGTTGAGACTCCTCCCTCTCCTGGCCCTCTCCGCTTGATACATTAACCTCCTTGTTTGATCTTCAGCAATGTGACTAACACTAGTAACTCACAAGGATGGCCCTTCCTGGCCCTAGTTGTTCACTAAAAACCTCTCAGCTTGTCCTTTTTCATCTAACCCCTTCCTCCTTTCTGATCACCATCTAATCACATTCAGGCTCAACACCCTCTACTTCCTCCTGTTCCCTCCATCTTTACATCTGTCCGTAATACTAGATCCAAGATCCGGCACTCTCGCCTCATCCCTGTCCTCTAGTCTCCTCTCTCCCTTTTGACAGTTGATTGACACTGACTCGCTTGCTTAATTCTATAACTGGATCAATAACAATCATAGTCTCTATTGCATTCCCTCAGCGAGGAACCTCTAATGCTTGTCCGTGGCTCAACCCTACTTCGTTTTATACGCAGATGCGCGTGTGCTGCTGAACGTGCATGGAGAAAGCCGCCATCAATTCAAGGCTGACTTCTCCATTCCAAGTTCATGCTGCAATGTCTCCTCGGCTCTGGGCTCCTGCTGGCAAAACAGAACTATTCCCGGAAACTCATAAATGACGACAAATCGAACCTACGTCGCCTGTTCTCCTCTTCCACTCCCTTCTGCGCCCCTCTCCCATTGACCCTCTCCTTTCTCTTCTCCTCAGACTTTGCCCCTTACTTCATATAGCAATTGGATTCCATCCATGTGCAGATACTGGCCTAGGGATGACTCTCAAATTTTTGTTGCCCTCTCTTCCCTCAAGCTGTTCTTGGATCTTTTGCTCCTGTGCCATTTAGAAGCTCTTGCCTGCTTCTATCATTGTCCTCTTGATGCCATGCCCTCTGTATTACTGAAGCACTGTAATCATGTGCTTACCCCCATACTCGCCCACATATTCAACAGCCTCCCTTACATCTGGAATGTTCCCTGCTGTCTTTAAGCCTGTCCTGTTAAGTCCATACTAAAAAGCCCCGCTGGACCCCTCCTGTTTTAGCAACCACCACCGCCCCCGCTCCTCTCTCTTACCGATAATCTCTAAACTTCTAGACATTTCGTCTCTCCCGTATCTGCCTTCATGCTCATAACCTATTGGATCCTTGGCAATCTGGATTCTGTCCTGCACATCCCACTGGATGGCTCTGTGTAGGTTTGTAATGATCTGCAGGTTGCAAAGGCTAAAGGTCACTTTTCTATTCTTATCCTCCTGACCTCTCTCTGCTGTTTCGACACAGTCGATCATGTCCCTCCTTATGCGGATACTTCACTCTTTGGGCATTCAGAATGAAGTGGCATCCTGGTTTTTATCCTATCTCTCTGACAGAACTTACTCTGTATCTTATGCTAACAATACCTCTTCTCCGGTTCCTCTTGGTGTCTGTTCTTGGACACTTATTGTGTCCCTCTACACCTATTTCCTTGGGAGATGGTATTACCTTTTTGGCTTTAAATATCATTTATATGCAGACTATACACAAATCCTATTTGTCCCACCCCTACGCTAACACTCCTGACATCCATTAAATGTCCCGACTGCCTCCTTGCCATCTCCTCCCTGGATGTCTCAACGCTACCTCAAATTAAATCTTTCTAAAAACTGAACTGATCTTTTTTCCACCTAACCTGGTCCTGTCCCATCTTTCTCCATCTCTGTTGACAATACCCCATCCCATTTCCCTATCCAATTGGCACGCTGCCTAGGAGTATTATTGACTCTCTCTTTGCCTTTTCTAACCACATTAACTATGTTTGCAAAAAACCTGTCCGCCTCGTCCTTCCGCAATATAGCCAAAATTTGCAGGTTCCTTTCTCTCCTTCTCTCCCAACCCCGCTATGCTTATGTATGCTCTCGTCCTATCGCGCTTAGACTATTGTACCTACTACTTCTTTTCTGCTCTCCTCCCCCTTCAGTCTATAATTAACCCCCACCACAAGTATTGTTTCGCTCTCTAATAAACCGGATCCCAAATTCGCCTCTGTACAACCAACAACCTGGCTCCCTGTTAAACAGCGCATTTTATACAAAATCCTTCTCCTAACTTTTAAATCCTTTCACGCTGCTCCTCCTCCTTATATTTCCTCTCTAGTCTCTCCCCATATGTTCCCTGTCCCGTACCCTCCACTCTTTTTCTGTACAGACCACCCCCCACGACGTGTACTTGCTCCCATCCTCTGGAATTCTTATTTCCCCTCTCTCTATGTCAAGAAACCTCTATTAGCAAGTTTAAATCTATCCTTGCATCCTACCTATCTGGTAACCAGCCAGTATATGAATTGTTTTTATTTGCACTGCATATGTCCTCACTCCAGCACTTAAACCCATTCCATTGTATCTGTATCTTACCCACCTAACTAAAATGTAGCTCTATGGGGCAGGGACTCCTTTCCTTTCTTGTGGCAAAGCTCTAGCACTTCCTTTATATAATTCATAATATTTATGTACTGAACTATCTAGTATTTTATCCCCCTTGTTTACTTTATTGTATTCTGTCAGCGCTGCGTCCCCAGTGGCACTTTAAAATAAACTATACATACAGTGACCATATACAGTAAGCTCTCCTAATACAGTGTCCATATACAGTAATACCCCCCCTTCCCCATACAAAGAAAAGTTAAATATTTGTGTTATGCTTCTGTACTTACAAACAACTAAAGTTTAGACAAGACAGAGTTGTTTCTATGTTTCTTCCACAGTCCGGTAACTTAGTGCACATTCCCACATTTCCTCTCTCATGCTGGTAACTACTACTACTACACGATTTTCCAGATTTGGTCAAAGTGAGGTACTGCGGGAGGGGGGAAATATCTTTTTTTAATTCCAGAAACAAGAGAGTGGGCAGGGCTACTGCGTGAGCAAATGGGTCCAAGCAATCACCCACTGTGGTTTAGTATATTAGAAATGGGGTACACTAAAAGACTGGGGGGGGATGAGGCAAGGAGTACACTAGTATCCTTACTGGGGGAAAACGGGGGGTGATAAAGGGGGGGGGTGGGAAGAAAAACGGACATCTTAAAAAAAGGAAAAAAAAAACAACCCGACATAAAAACTACAGGAAGCACTGGAAACTCACAAAAATATTAACATTGCGTGAACATCCACAGACTGACGATATAATATAATTCATCTCGATTTTCACATTACGATGGGCCTATATTCTAAATATCATGTAAAGATGGTATTGTTACATACCGGATAAATAAGATACATGGTGAGCCTCAGGTATCTTTGTTACAACTAATCAACAAAAGGCGACATAACGAGAGGTGGGGTGGGTGTGTGTTTAGTTGGTACTGGTAGTGCGGAATTTTATGAAGATGTGGCATAAGTATAAATAGTAATAAACCACAGTTCGTTGGATGTTGCTCGCGACCAGCAATGCAGTTGCCTTGACTGAAATGTGTAAACTCTAATCCCGTCGACCTAGGCAAGGAGGAAAAAATCGGAGGCAACACCACCGGATGAGTACTGGTAGGGGAGGGGGCAAAATTGAATAAGTAAGATAGGGATAATCACACATTCATTGGATAATCTATAACAGCATGTCTAATGGCAATTCGAATTGCCAAATTGGGTGCATAGGCAGGATACGATAAACGTGACGTGATAAACAATGAAAGAGTTTAGGCAACGAGTAACAGGGCAGCAGTGGAAGGGGTATAGAAGAAATTTGTTGAGATGGCGTTATATTCTGTAGTAACAAATAACGGAGATACTCTCGACAATTGGGGGGCTAAACATCAGCCTCCATCAGTTGCTTTCGAATGTTACTGGGGGGGGGTTGATCCTGTGTGAAGTCCTTGTGGGGGTGGGGCAGGGCGGTTGGGAAGTGCGGGGGGAAGACACTTATGTGGAAGTAAAATAGATTCGGGTAGGTCGATTGGTTCTTTTCTATGAAAAATCGGGGGTGGTTTACCATGGCGTACTAATACGGACAATGATAAACAAAATTAATGTGCCGGAAAACCACACACTTTACAACAGCCCGGCGCTTATTTGTTCCTATTAGTCTGGTTGGGCATGCTGGTGTAGTGTGGAATATTCAATATGGGAGGCGTTCGAGGAGGAATCCGTGCATTGGGGGGTTATGTAAAGAAGGTGTGCGTAATGGAAACAACAATCTTTTGTGGTAGGTGTGGTGAGGTAGCGTGGGGAGGAGGCTGAGGGTGGTGTGGGGTGAGGCGGATGATTGTGCAGGGGGGGACCTAATGCGAGGGTGTACGAGGAGAGCGTTCTGTGTCTACGGGTGTCTTCCTAAACTTTAGTTGTTGTGAAGTACAGAAGCTCCACAAATATTGTTAATCATTTCTTTGTATTGTGGGTGATTTGGGGTGCGACCATTTTGTGGAGGGCTTTGTTATTTTTGAAGCGACCATGAGGGGGATATCTGCAAAAGTTTTTCTGTCAAAACTAAAGACAAAACTAAAACACAAAATCATCCGTTTGTGCATCCCCAGTCATAACATTTACAACACTTTATATGAACATTACCAATAGGTATTACGATATATAAACGTAGAAAAGATAATCAATGCACATTCCTAGGCCCCATACAATATCATATTATCTGCACACTGGCATACTTTATTAACAAAGGGTTTTCTATACATACTGTGATCAATGAATGAAAAGTCTTCCAATCAGTGTCAAGGTAACCCCAGTCTGAAGATCTATGATGTATGATTGCAGCATATGGGCGCACCACTTTTCTGGATTTTAACCCATGTTATAGTGGGTTAGCGTGACTCCTTCATTGTGGCAGCTGCATGGCTAATGCGGAAGTTAACAGCGCAGCCGCCACAAGTGATGCCGAAGGGGGACATTCTATTGCAACGCCAGCTAATAGCTGGTGTTAAAAGTTTAGCGATGCACTGAGAGACGCTATTGGCATATAGCAGCACCGGATGTTTGCACCGGCTGTTGTGCGATAGTGTCTCACAGTGCATCGTGGCTGAAAGTGTTTTTTTTTTTTTAATGAAATATTAAAAGATTACACTTGACATTGTATGGTTGTACATATAGTTTATTTATATATTTGCACTTTACTGCTTCAATTTTCTGGCGTCTCCACCTGTAATTCTGTTTGTAGCTTTGCCCCCACAAATTCTCCAAGTCTCCAACATTCCTTTACCACAAAATAATGTGGCCATCTGAAGAGCATGCGTGTGAACGTTAATTCGCACGTGACATGTCAATCCCAATAGTGCAGTTATTATTTTCTTTTAATGTGATAACTAACTTCCCATGATTTACACCCATAATGCTGATCACAAATCTGATCCATCTGAAAGTGTGCAGAAAACGTTGCCACTGAACGTGTATATAAGGATTAAGCCATTAGACAAAGCAGGAAATGTTTAATTACTAGAAATTAGTAATTAAAAATTGTAGTAGTATTGTCAGTGCAACAGCCTCCATCTAACATGTCCCTGTACCTGTCAATAGAATTGTACATAAATTTTCCGCTCAGCAGGTCCATATTTCCCTATTTCAACAGAATTGTCCCAATTACAGGAACAAAATCCTGACGTCCGCAGTCAGGGCTGAAATCCCACCACCCCTTAGCACCACCCCTGGAATACCCATTACACCCCTAACCTAGCCTCCTGTTGCTGCTATGCCTAGTTCTGCATCCACCCGCTCAATATCATCATAACTTGTGACTTCAACACCCACACCCCCTCCCACGGGTGTGCCAAAAATCTACAATCCTGCCCTACCCCTCAATTTGTCAGAAAACAGGGATTCCTGTACCTCTGTCATTTAAGGGGTTAGAGTAAAGCAGCAAAGATATTTATGTTATTCACAGGGCCGGATGTCTCACTAGGCTGGGGCGGCAAAGCTGTTTAGGGGTGGAATTAAAATGTAAGGCAGTGCCCCACCTTCCATCTAGCAGATACTGTAAAGGAGAATTTGCCTTCCTCACTTGCACTTGAATTCTATACTTCTTGTACAGGAGAATCTTTATTAAGGGTATGTGCATCATAATTTAAGTTTCTTTTAACTGTTTTACTGAAGAACGGGAGGTAAATGCACTATCTCTTACCTCCCGTTCTTCGTAAATCTTGCAGGAGACACTTACCTGCATCGTTCCAGCGCTGCAAGAGATGCAGCTGACAGCCTCCGACACCCCCGACGCATCCAGTCTTTGCACTGAGCGCGCATGCGCACATAGTGCAAAGGGGCGTGGACGCGTCGAAGACTGTCAGAGAAGCCGCCGTGGAGCGGGTCCGCAGGTAAGTGTCTCCTGCTCTCCTGCAAGATTTACTGAAGAACGGGGGGTAAAAGAGGGCTTTACCTCCTGTTCTTCAGTAAAACAGTAAAAAGAAACTTAAAATTACGATGGACATATCCTTTAAGTGCCTGACACTACTTAAAGTTACTAAGGTACCCATACACTAGCTCTTTCTGCTACATTCCGGACAATCATCTGGCCCGATACTTTATCACTGATGTTACAGACATAGCGTTAAAAAGAAATTCGCAGAATTCTTTTCACACATAACTGTAACCCCGAAACGCACACTGCAGAAGAGTCTATATATTAAGGCACTTAATTGACAGCTAAAAGTTAGATGCTTCAGATTCATATTTAAAGAAATATTTTTCCAGTTTAGGTACCCTAGTATCTTTCTAAGTCAACTCCCAATACTATTCTATTTGGGCAGGGATGCCAAACTTGCACCCCTTCAGAGGTTTGAAAACTACAACTCCAGCATTCCCTGGTTACAGTTGTTGCCAAGGAATGCTGGGAGTTTTCAAACATCTAGAGGGCTACAAGTTTGCAACATGTGATTTAAAAATAAATATTCATGTTTTTGCCCTACCTCCTGTAGTAAAACACCCTTCCATGTTAAAAAATTACACTTCCCATTCCTTTGCAAAAATAATGTATTCCCCCACGCTATAGTAAAAAATAGAGCCCCATAATAAAATTGTACTCCACCCCATACTAAAATATAACATAGTAACAGTAATGAATTACATTTTTTTTTAACCCTACCTAACAGTTGATCAGCTAAAAAAAAGGGGGGGGGGATTCCTTCCTGACTCCAAAGGCAATTGGAAAGTATCCCTGGATCAACCAGATCTACATATATTATTAATACCAGTAAACCTATCCAGGCATTTTTTAAAGCTTTCAATGAACTTGCCATTATCACATCGCTGGAAGACAGTTCCACAGTTTCACCGTTCTCACTGTAAAGAAACCTTTCCTAACTAAAGATGAAACTTCTATTCTTCCAACCGTAAAGGATGTCCACGAGTCCTCTGATATGCCATTAGTGAACAATGCACCAGAGAGTTTATTGTATGGCCTATAATATATTTGTTGAAGTTATCATAACCCATTCAAATGTCACTTTTGCAATGTAAACAGCGTAAACAACTTGTCTAATCTGCCTGCATATTTAAGCCCTCCATTCCCCTTATTAATTAGTTGAACTTCTCTGAACTCCTTTCATTTACAAGATGTCCGCTTTGTATATGGGATTCCAAAACTGCGCCTCATATTCCAAATGAGGCCTTTCCAGTGCCTTGTAAAGAGGGAGAATAATATTTTCTCTCTTGAATCTATTCCTCTCTTTATAGAATACAAGTCTTGCTAGCTCTAGCTGTTGCTACTTGGCATTGTTTGCTACAGCTAAGTTCTGTTATCTACCAGAACCCCCAATTCTTTTTCCATTACAGATGCACTTAACACAGTTATTTTGGTGTAGGTGGCACAGGGATTATTAAATTCCAAATGCATCACCTTACATTATCAACATTGAATCTCATCTGCCATTCTGCTGCCCATTTGATAATCTATTTAGGTCTGCTTGCAGCACTTGCCATCATTTAAAGTTTCCAAAGCTCTGCATAATTTAGTATCATCAGCAAACATGGAGACCTTGCTCTCAATGTCCCCTTCTAAGTCATAGTAAAATTAACACTCTCCTACCCTTCTAGTAAAAACCCCACCCCCATAGTAAATAAAATTGCACTTTCCCTCATATAAAATAGCAATTTTCCCATCCCCTTATTAAAAAATGGCACTCAGTCCTCCCCACCCCTCAATAGTATAACATGGCACTCTCCCATCATAAATTGCACTCTTTCTTACCTCCAATTACAGTGTGAGCTGTTCCACCCTCCATAGTGATGTCATTCTCCACCCCATAGTAAAATGCCATGCTCTCCCTCCTATTAAGTAATGTTACCCTCCCACTCCCATGGTAACAAATATCACTCTCCCATTCCCATAATAATAATGCCACTACAGAGAGTTGTCGTTTTAATAAATGTTTCAAAAATAATTGTCTATAGTCCTGTAATTGCCATTGATCACACTGACTGTCATCCTCGCTCCTGCTCAAGGCAGACATTTTCGCTCCAAATAACAGTTGAACTCGGTTTTACAGCTGCCTGCCGAGCCAGTATCAGTGTAGAGAATGTCAGTCAGCGATACTTTGAGGCTAAAAGCAGAAAGGGGTTGAAGGTAGATTAGCTGACCGTGGTACTTTTCTGAAAACAATTTGGGCTATGCCACACTTGCTTAACAGAAGTGTGGCCAGGCCCTATTTTAAATTGGTTACTAACCACAATAACACCACTTAGAAATAAAACTATCCAGTTTGTCTGATTTCTAGTGCTCCTGACGTGAATGACACTCTTAATTCCTTTCTATGGCACCCAGCCTGCTAATCCAGTTTTAACCATGTAGAAAGACAGAAATTGCATGTTAAAAAGTGCATGTTATTGTTGCCAATTGGTCTGTTAAAGAAAATGTCCACCCTCTGTGAAAAAATATTATGTTTATGCAAGACCCCCTAAACCTAAATTTTGTTTTGTTTCAATGTTTAAATCTGCTCCAGCAAGAGATCTATACTAAGCCTCGCGACTTCATTCTCCACTTCCGGGTAAGGCAGAAGTCTCGGCCATGACAGTGACGTCACAGCCAATCACTGACTGCCAATCCTGAAGCAGCCTCCATTACGGCTGCTCCGGAACAAAGAAACACAGCAGCCACAGTGGAGAGGGAGTGCAGAGTCAGGAAGAGGGCGGTGTATTGCGAACTAGTAAGTAAGATTTCTTAGCTGGAAGCAGATTATACAATTGAAACAAAACAACGTCTAAGTTTAGGGGTTACTGTACTCATTTTTGGACATTCCCTTTAACCAATTTTGGAATCCCTTATAAAAAAAGGGCATCTAAACAAAAAAAAAAAAAAAGGCAACTAATGCAGGGGCTGTTTAACTGGGGTGCAAAGATTGTAAATCAGACTGGGGTTTCTGACCAAAACAGAACTTCATGGAATATTTGTGGCCATACTCAAAGCCATACTGTAAATAAGGCCAATTGGCTCAACCATGCATGAAAGCCTTAGAAACCCGGGAGCAGAAAAATGGCAGCAGGTGTTAGACAGTCACATTAAAACATGGTGGAAGTTCCTTGCAAGTTTGGGGCTGTAGTTGGTTTTTCAAGATGTTTTTAAAACTAGTAACATTTTGTAAAGCAATCTTAATTCGCGCATTTTTTCTTTCCTGCACGTGTGTGTGTAGTGTTATATAAAATATTTACTTACTGTATAATACTTAATTTAGATTTAAATCTCTTATTGAATTGACATTACCATTTGATTACCAAGTATACCACACGTAGCATATACCAGATGTTAAATGAAACTAAAGAAAACTATTTTTTCTTATAAGACTGTCCATCATTCATTGATATTTTCTGTTTATTGAATCAGTGACTTATTGATTTGAAACAAGAAAAGCATATACATTCTGGATAGTTATTCCCCACTCTGAGTCACACTACATCAAGTCTGACACTCCAAGCTAAGATTGTACTTGTCATTAATGTCTTGATTTGACTGTGATTATTTTCCCTATTTAATATCAAAAATATGACGGTAAATGTTACACACTGCATACATGTAACAAAAATTAGAGAGAGCAAAATTTGTGATAAAATTTAAATCCACTTCCAAGGATTTTCAGACCACTGAGCAACGAACACCAAAGTCCAAGTCAAGATACTATATCTTCCACAGAACAAAAATGCTAAACACGCAACGTCATTGTACTGCGCCTTTGTTAAACTGATTGTTAGTTTCCAATTGGTTTAATGATCATTATTTACGATCGTTATTGCAAATTACGATCTTAAATTCAACGATCATTAAACTGATCGGTAATTAATGGTCGGTTTAACGGTCATTAAACAGTTTGTTAAAGGCAATACCACACGTATATATATAAAATAATAAAGCAGGAACAATCCAATGCACTCACGGTCTTGTTCAATAAAAAATATTTATTCAAACATCAGGTGCAGGCAACTTTCGGTACCTTCCTAGGTCCCTTTCCACAAGCCAAATAAGAACAGTGTATTATAGGAGTAACAATTTAAAAGATAAACCACGCCTTCAACTGTGACTTCAATCAAAGTGGATAATTGCCTCATTTAAAGTGCAACATTTAACCTTTTCAGTGCCAGACAGTTTTGCAAGTTGCCTACCCTTTTTTGCCAGAAGAATTTTCAGGATTTGCACTCATATGGTTTAGTGAAGTGTTGCGGTATGAAAACTCACAGGAATCAGGGCAAATATATATCCTTTTGTCGGCACAATATGTACTTTAAAAGATAACAGACTTTTGCAACTTATCTGGAGATTTCAGAAAATTTTGGGGGTGAAAAACTGTCGAAAAAACTGTAAAATTTGCAAATTTTTACTTTTCTTGCCATTTCTATTTGGAAAAATAAATACTATTTTTGAGTTTTCACATGAAAATCTTATTGTTTTTAAAGCTCTATTCTCCAGAGTACAACGATACCAGATATGTATAAAGTACCCCAAACTTTCTGTCCAGGAGACCCCTCGAAACTAAAATAGCACATTGAAAAATTTTACACCCAAATTGAAATGTAAAAGCCCATCTAACAGTCATTGCAGAATAACATCCAAATTAACTAAAACATCCCCACAAATGAGATAATTTTAGAGAAACTACACATCGTAATGCAATACCTGGACAGAACAGCTCATCAAATGGAAGATTTTTTCTCATATTTTCCTTTTTTCCTTCAAATCCAAATCATCGACAAAGTCGAAGGTAAATTTCACAGAAAAATTGTGGGGGGAGGGGGGGAGTTGAAAACCAACACAAATATGAAAGCCTAACCCCTCCTGAAAAAAATGGTATACCACATGGGTGGGTACATACAGAACATGGCTACCAACTAGCCCTGAAGGCAACCAGTGCATAAAGCAAATTACACATACAATTTCAGTCATCTTGGCATTTTGAACTGCTTTTGTTTTTTCAAACTAAACACCCCCCAATCTCAAAAATACCCCAACAAACTATATATTTTTGGAAAGTACAGTTTCACGGACCATATAATGTCATTGTGTCATGCATACAAGCAGAATTCTGGACGCAGTCCTACATAGAATAGCATGCTTTTAGCAGATTTCTGAAAAAATTAATAAAATGCAGTTCAAAGTCAGAAAATCATGCCTAAATACCATGACAGGTAAAAAAAACCACCTAAATATCAATCCCCCAAATGTCCTGAATCAAACGGTATGCCATATGCGTGGTTACACAATGCACGTAGAAGCGAATAGCCACAAAGTGAGACAATCATGATGCCGGAACAGCACCAATATTCCGAATTTGAACAGTCTGCAGTATTTTCCAGAAAACACCCCCCTAACTCAGGAATACCCCCACAAGCATATATTCCTGAAATCTACACACCTTCAGCTATGTAATGCTGTAGTTGTTCATTCATACCATCAATGGTGTTTGCGCAGTTCGTCGACAGAAGTTCGCACTTTTCACAGATTTCTGAAAAAATGAACAAAAATCATTTCGAAGGAGATATCATGCCAAAACCTCATGAATGTAAAAAAAAGTTACCAAATGTCAATCCCCCAAATGTCTGAATCAAACGGTATGCCATATGTGTGGTTACACATTGGACGTGGAAGCGAAAAGCCACGAAGTGAGACAATGCATGACTGCTCAAAAACAGCAAAATATTCAACCAACTCTGAATTTCAACAGTCTGCAGTTTTTCCCACAAAACCACCCCCTAACTCAGAAACAACCCCCACAAACTATATATTCCTGAAATGTACACACCTTCAGCTATGTAACACTGTAGTTAGTTCATTCATACCATCAATAGTGGGGCAACAGTTTTCGTAGAAGGTACGCACTTTTCTGAATAAATAAACAAAAAACAACTTCAAAGGGTGAAAAAAAATCATGCCAAACCTCATGGAATGTAAAAAAAAGTTACAAACATCAATCCCCAAAATGTCCTGAATTAAATGGTATGACATATGCATGGTTACACACGTGGACGTGGAAGCTACTAGCCACGAAGTGAGACAATGCACGATGGCTAAAAAACAGCAAACATATTCAGTCAAATCCAAATTACCACAAAACAACCCCAAAACTCAGAAATACTCCCCATACACTATATATTCTTGGAATCTACACACCTTCAGGTATTTATGCTTTAGTTTTGTCATTCATACCTTCAATGATGTTGGAGCAGTTCTTCGTTAGAAGTTTGCACGTTTAGCCTATTTCTGAAAAATTAACAAAAAACACTTTCAAAGTTAGAATCATGCCAAAACCCCAAGTAATGTAAAAAAGGGTTACCAAATATCAATCTCCCAAATGTCCTGAATCAAACAGTATGCCTATGCGTTTACACACGCAGACGTGGAAACCGAGTAGCCACAAAGGAAGCCACTGCCACAGTGACCAAGTTCAGCAACTTTCAGATTTGTCAGATTAAACACCCCTCTTTATTAGAAATATCCCCCACTATATATTCTTGGAATCTACCACCTTCAGCTACGCAAACGGTGCCATCTTTTATGCATACCACCAATGGTGTGGGCACCGTCTGCTAGAATTTCACACTTGTACCAGATTTTCGGAAAAAAATGTACAAAAATAAATTTCAAAGTTAAAAATCATGTCAAATTCCCATGCAATATAGAAAAAAAACTTGCCAAGTACCAATTTCCCAAATGCCCTGATTCAAACGGTTTGCCATAACATGGTTACACACATGGAGGTGGAAAGCCACTAGTCACAAAGTGAGCCATGCACAAGTGCCGTTACAAGAAAAAATCAAAGTGCTCTGTAATTTTGAACAGGCCCTGAACCTTGGAAATGCCGCCCACAAATAAAAACCCCTAAATGTCAATTTTCCACAATTCTGAATCAAACGGTACCCGTATATGTGAGTGCAAACAGAGATGTGGTCACCAACTAGCTCAAATGGGACACTGCACAAGCGCAAATACAAGAAAAAAACAAAGTGCTCTGTAATTTGAACAGGTTTACCCCCTTTCAAAGGAAAACAGTCACAAACTTGGAAATATCTCCCATGGACTATATTTCTTGGAAACTACTCACCTTCAGCTACATAACAGTGGCCATACTTTCATACATACATGAAGATTCAAGACGCGTAAAGTAATCCATAGAACTCCATGCTTTTTGGAGATTTTGTGAAAAATTAAAATAGATGTAAAATATTAAAATAAAAAAAACCACTAAATGTCAATCTTCCACATGTCCTGAATCAAACGGTATGCCATATGCATGGGTGCAAACAGACACGTGACCACTAACTAACCAAATGGGAAGCATGCACAAGTGCAATTACAAGAAAAAATCTAAGTGCTCCTTCTCATAGGAAACAGACCCAAAACATGGAAATCCCCCGCAAACTATATATTTTAGGAAACACACACCTTCAGCTACATAATGGTGCCATGCTTACATACATACATGAAGAATTCCAAACGCAGTAATCCATAAAACTCCATGCTTTTGGAGATTTTATGAAAAAATAAAATAAGATGATTCAAAGATTGAAATCCTACCTAAACCTACTTGACAAGTAAAAACCCCCACTAAATGTCAATCTTCCACATGTCTGAATCAAACAGTATGCATATGCATGGGTTGCAAACAGACACGTGGCAACTAACTAACTCAAATAGGAAGCATGCACAAGTGCAAATACAAGAAAAAATCTAAGTGCTCCTTTCTCATAGGAAACAGACCCAAAAGTGGGAAATACCCCTCGCG